>VZRZ01003675.1:22993-163567 GCA_013398175.1 Climacteris rufus | reverse complement strand
AACCCCCCAACCACTTAGGTATGTCTCCATCCCTTGACAAAAACCAGACCTTGGAGAGTTTTGCTCATGCTAGGGGTGGGGAAAGGCGAGGGGCTCCCTGGGCAGCAAGGAAGGAGAACTGTGGAGCGGCAAGTGGGGCCCAGAGGGGTGTGAGCTGATGCAGCTGTACTGCTGCTGATCCAGACATGAACTTCTCCTCCACCAGCTCCAGGGGCTCTGCTAGGCAGTGCACATTTACATTTTTACCAAGAAACTGCTACCTCTGTATAATAACTTGGATTAATGCAGTCAGTGTGTTTCACACTTTCAACAGTTGTCTTTCAGTGTAACAGAAAGGCCAAAGCTGAATGAGAAAACAAAAGACAAAATAAAAAGGAAGTTATGGTGAGCTATGCAGAGATATGTGTTTGTAGCAAGAATCTCTAACGTACTCTAATGTGCCTTTTCACGGAGTTTAAGGGATATGACTTGACTTCCAGTTTTGAATCTGGGGATTTTCTTACTTCTTCATAGAGCACATCCCATGCACCACTTTTGTACAATTAATTGGTATTTGACTTCAGTAGACTTTCTGGGAAATGCTCTATAAGGGCAGTAGAAAGCCTAATATGCTGAAGAAAGTCAGTGGACCCTCCTGAAGAGATTAACTCTTCTCATGGAGCCTGATCCTCATGGATGTCAATGGGAAAACTTGCAGGAATATTAGTGGTGCAGATTAAGAGATGCAGGAAGCTGAAATTACAGGTGATGTCTCACCCTCGCGTAATTTGTCTCCTGATCCTTAGAACATCGTAGAAAAATCAGGAAAAATACCAGCCTCTTTTAGACCTTACCTGTAAATAGATCCTGTTGTGCCACTGCTGCACTCCAGGTAAAGCTGCTTCTGGTAATTTTGCCCAGCTGGCTGGTAGAGAGGCAGAGCTTTTCACTAAAGATTTTACCTCCAGTTGCAGGAATTTATCAGGATGGTTGTTGTTTGGCAAAACGGAGAGGTCCATGTTTCTGTGCTGTCGAGTAATAAGGAAAACAGCCCCAGCTTCTGCTTCCTGGCTGTGCATGCTCTTTCTATTATTAATGACATGAAGAAGGATACGACAGTTTCCTGAAACTGTATCTGACCCCTGTTCGGTATCAGGCTCACTTATACCATCTACCAATGATAAAAGATTGTTTAGAAGTGGCAGAGCAGACAGGACAAGTTTCTGTAAGTGCCTAGCTAAGTTTTCAGGTTCAAGGTCTATTTTGATACATACATATGTGCTCATTAAAACTAACAGACTACCAGTGAGTAGATGCATAAGACACTTAAATGCATACCAGCACTTCCTCAAGTGATCTGCCAAAAATGTCAAGCCTACAATACTTCAAAGTAAGATTTTTTTTTCCCCCTAGAAAATTAGAAGCAGCTTCCAGTCCAAAGCAAGTCCTTCTTTTCTGTGGCAGTACCAAGAGGCTCCATTGTGCTATGTGGGTTTGTACCATTTACCATGACAGTTATGACATACACTTTTTTAGGGTCAGGGATTTCTTTCACAGTAAATTCTTCTTGACCCTGGGAAATGTTAGATTGTTTCACGTAATTGATAACAGAAGTTTTCAGGGAATTGATTCTGCTCCCATTCAAGTGAGCAGAAAAAACTTACTTACTTGAATAGTGAAATCTTAGTCCCATCACTTCTATTATTTTATTTCGATATTTGATATTTTCATTATCATTTTATGAGTCCTAAGTCCTTTTGACTTTCACCTAATGAATTTCTGCTTCTCATTAATCTCATACAACTGCAAAAGTAGCCTCCTCATTTTTACTTTAACCTTTCCTTAAAACCTTTGTGTTTTTCTAGGATATGTTTCATTTTGATGACACTGCCACAGAGAATAGGATTTTCAAAGTTTGTTGCTTGAAATCCAGGAAAACCTATTTTGAATCAAGTTTGTGCTGAGAATTAGGGCATCTCAAAAATTTTAGCTCCGTACTTAAACCACAGAATCAAACCAACCTATTTTCCACACAGGAAAATTCTGAAATATAGAAAGGAAATATAAATACAAAAACATCTTTTAAATCCTAATGTAATAAATGAATAATTGGATATACATATAAACCAACACCCTTATTTACTTAGAAAGCTCATGATTTTTCCTTGCATGTTATTAGAGATTTTTTACAGTGTATCTATTTAAAATTATTAATCTGGCAACTTTCAAGTAGATGCTCAAATAAGTATCTGTGAACAGCCAAAAAAGAGACAGTTTCTGTGTTGATGTGCATGCTTTTGGGGAACCTCCTGCTACAAGTATGTCTCCCCAGTCTAATGAAGACCTGAAACACTAATATACCTTCCCAGTGTACCCTAGGGGATTACCATGAAGCTGCTGTTTTAGGATTCCCATGACATGCAGTTCTCACTTCTTCCCTGTGCAGAATTAAGACAGTAATAATTTCTGTTCTAAAATAGGTGGGTACATACAACGACAACAATTTCTTAAATGTAGACTTTCCAGCATGTCTCAAAACACGGGGTTTTTCTTTGCTACTGTAGCACATGATGTGGTGTGTGCCTCTGTGAATTTATGTACCAACACTACTTTATTAGACATAAGGTAAAAAACATCTCACTAGGTCAGACCTCTCCCAATCCCAGGATCTATCACTGTGTTTGAAAAGGGCAAGAACAGATGCTGTTTAGGGAGACAGTGTACACTTGGCTACTTTCTGCAGTTCATTCTTTTACTCCTTCAGAAGCCACACGATTTATTTTGTGCTCAAATGTCTCTTTCCCACATCTTTTATTATCTATTTATAAACTTATTGTCCATAAAGTCCAAAACTGCTTTTCAGATCTGATACTACCACCTACAGAAGCAAGATTCAGAACCTCATGACCATCTGCCTAGATTGCTTACTTTTATGTCTGTTAAATTAATTTCCATACTAGCCATATCAAAGATGCCCTGTTTGCAGTACTGCAGGGTTTTAAGAAGAGCTCCTCGTGCAGCTTATCCATCACCTTTCGGATTTTTTCAACTATATTTATCTCAGTCTATTCCTTTCCAATCTGAATTATCAACTTTTTAAATCTCATGTAATAAGTTATTTTCTGAAAGCCATAAGGAGTCTATCTCCTTGTTCACTTATTTTCCATTTTCAATGTGTTACACTGTAATTCCTCTATTGTTCATGAGAATACAGCAACCATATATGAATGCAATGCTCACATTGTCGTTACACCAGTTCCAAAAATAGGAAAAATTATGTCTTCTCTTCTGACAACATCCATCACTTTTTGGTCCTTTTTTCCTCTGCTATTCTTAAAGAGCTGATAACTTGAGACCACGGTAACAAATGACACCATGATTTTTCTCCACTTCTATGACTGCCAGTTGCAAGTATCTCATAGGAATAGCTTAGTCTATTTTTCACAGCTGTAATACTTGAAACTTACCTACACCAAAGTTTTTCAGTTAATGTCTTATCTAATGATTCAGTTTTGAGTTTCTTGCCAATTGAGGCAGCAGTTAACCAGAAAACCATAATGTCACCTGCAGAGATAGAGAACTCAGATTTTACTCTTTGTCATGCCATGGATGAAAATGCCAAAAACCCTAACCCCTGTATCATTCCTTGAGAAACCATACTGATGACTTCTCTCCATCCCGAAAGATGACCATTTTCCTTCCAATCCTCAACCACCTTCCAAGCCATAAAGATTGCTCCTATGCTCCCGTGTGAATGCAGTTTCTTGAATATTCTGTAATACTGAACTCTGTTGGAGACTTCTGTGTCCAGCAGATCCTCTTTGCTCAGTTTGCAACTGAAGCCATGCTGACTTTTACCCAACAGCCCATGCTTATCCAGGTGCTCAGGGATCTTACTTTTTTTTCCATTGGCTATTATGGCACAGAAAAGGAGCTCAAGACTCCCTGATCTGTAGTTCAAAAGGTTACCTAGAGATCTCCTTTTCCATAAGGAGGAATTATACTGCAGCCTCCGAGTCCTCTGGCTGAGTTACTGTTTGCAATGGCAGCTTAGGAGCCATGGCAAGTGGCTCTGGTACCAATTTTCTAGTTGTGTCCTTCCAATACTTCCAGGTGACTGCCACTCTAGATACTGTTAGCATCTAACATACTTACTTGGTCTTATTTTGCTGTATGTTTCTTTCACCCTGATCCATCTTCTCTGACATCTCTGCTATAATGAACATGAAATCCATGAAAAACCCTGCAACATTTCATCTGGAAAGACCAACACAAGTAATTTACTGAACTTCCTTTCATAGCTCTATCATTCCCAAGTATCCCCTTCACATTTGTGTTATTACATGGTCCCACTGTCTCCCTATCTGGCTTCCTGTTTTGATGTATTCCTTTTCTATTAGTTTGAGCATCTTTTCTACAGAGCTCTTTAAATTCGGAGTGCTGCTAATTTGCTCTTTACAATTGATCTGTTAGGCTGTAGGTCCTCCAGTGGTCTCATGATGCATAAAAGCTTTCTATTTTTAGTGTATTTTTAGAATAGGCAAACAGCTGCTTTTCTGTCACTGAGGGTAATGAAAACTGAATGGAAAAAAAAATACTCAAAAAACACAAAACATAACCCGCTTCCTCCAGAACAAAGCAGCAATTTCCCTTCAGAATAAATGACAATGCAATTAAAATTCAGGTATTTCTTTAAGAAAGTTAAGAGAAGTGGTAGCTGTTGTAACTTTTGGTCACTACTGTAGCTAGACAGCACATATGTGAGAGGAAGTAAGGCTGCTGTGCACCAGCCTAGCACAAAGGTGCTGTGTACCCTGTGTACCACTTAAATCCCACTTAATCTAAAAAAATAGGGTCTAAGTGGTACTTAATTAGCAGAGAGGCCTACTCTAGTCCTTATGAGCTAAGAGTGAATTTCACCTTTACATGCCAGCTGAACTCGACTGATTTAAATTTATTAGTTGAAATGTTACATATTCATCAGGCTGGAAGGAAAACATATTAATGCAGAGGCATTGTTGCTTAAGAAGGAACAAATCCAAAAAAATGAGTAAACTCTGGACTGTCTATGCCTGCAGAAGGCTATGGCTTGCCTGAACACAGCTGGAAAGGGCTGCCTGCTGCCACCCAGGTCTGTGGAAAAGCTCTGCAGGGCTAGCATACGTCTGCCCTTGCTACAGCATGCTGGGGCTTAAGCCACAGCCTGGGCACATTTTCAGAACGTTTTTATAATTTTCTGACCAAAGGGGTATTTTGGTCTGTACTGCTCCTCTGAATGATGATAGAACACATTGAAGAGGTAAAATGAACTTGCTTTCAAATTCATGCAGAGAAGGAAGAAGTATATTTGTTATTTAGACACAAAACTGCTTCAAAATTATTACTTACCCATTTAACTAATAGTTTTGTACTACAGATGATAAACGAATCAGAATCACAGCTATCAGCACTATGATATCCTGATTTCACTCATTACATTTTAAAAAATATAATTTTAGTCCACAGCTTTCCATCCCTGACTCCCCATCAAAAGTATTCTTTATAATGTTCTTATAAAGGTGATGGGATGATTTCAGCAGAAGTCACTCATCTGTTTTTCACAGATACAGGCAGAGTTAAAATGTATTTTATAATTTTTGTGATTAAGACAACATTCTTGTTAGTGAAATATTCAAAATCAGCAGAGCATAAATATTTTGAACTGTGAGGATGGTATCACTGGCTGATAAAAAATTTTCCTCTGGCCCCCAGTCTGGAGGCATCTTTTCTTTTGCTTGATTTTCAGTTGTGATACAAGTGAGTGCAGGAGTACTACCAAGACCTGGTGCTAAATATGAAGAAAATTTAAAATAATAATAGTTCCTTTTGCCTGCCAACTACAATACTTCTATTAGACTTTCAAGTGTGTGTCTGTGACATTAAAGAGTTATGCCCCAGAGCAACTGAATTTTCTGTTCATAGAAACTTTTTAATTATACAAAATATAACATTCCATTATGTCATTATTTTTCTTTCCTTCTTTACTTTTTAAAACCAGAAGGTATTTTACTGAAAAATCATATGCTAACACCTCATTAAAGCTGCAGTTTTCAAATGCACAGTGCTAAGATGCCAAACCAAAGATTTTGATAGTATAGCTGTTTGAAACACATATGTTGATTTCAAGGGAATTAAGACTGCATCTAAGTGTTCTTCCTGGACTGAATCACAATCCTGACTGGGGGCCTCAGTTTATTAAACTGTGTGGGCATCTGCATTATACTCTTCACAGGGAATGAAAAGGAACAATTACTCAAATAAAGATGCATTCCCTTTTTGCTTTGAGTAGAAAATATGATGCCATTCTGGCTTATATCTCCAGCTGTCTTGCCTTCAGGTTTTGCTCTCCTACATATTTTCAGAGCATACCTAAAAGCTTGCATCACAAAATGGAGGCAGAAGACCTACTGCTCTCCTCTTGCCAAGTCCAGTGGTTATAGAACTCACCCGAGATAAGTAACTGCCTCTCCACTGTATGTTACTCTGCCATAATCAACTTTCCAAATATACCAAGGCTCACAGAGTGACATGTCTGTCTGCAGCTTCAGAGTGGTGCCTAAGTCAAGACGCAGAAGGCACTTGTACTGCAGCTGTACCTGCTGTGATGCAGGGCTTGATGGATTCTACCAGAAATGGATACCCAAAAGAGGAAAAAACTCAAATAATGAAAGGAGATTTATTTTTTATTGAAAATGTAAAAATCATGTGAATCATGTACAGTATTTTCTCATAAGGAAAATCTTAGCAGTTTCATAATGTTTCACAAACCTGTAAAACATTTAATTTTTATAAAGACTTTTTCATTAGACAAAGATAAAACTAAAGTAGTATTACAAAGCTATTTTCTAAATCATCAACAGAGAACTGAGAATATCTAACAGATTAATTCATACAAGTGGTAGGAAAAAGTACTCTTCCATTTGTAAATCTGCAAAAGGACACACAAAGGTATAGAGGGGCATGGGTTTTTTGTTTCAAAATGTTTAAAATCAAGTGACATGTCAAAACACTACAGACGTAGATTCATAGGATGGTACAAGTTCTAGGACTGCATTTCTCTACACTACCTCAAACAGTGCAACAGTGATTCAGTGTAAATCTCTACAGTGTTTCATTGATTTAATACTTGTGTTCAAGTATGTGTCCATGAGAATGATCAAAATCTCTACTTAGCTATTTTACTTTTCTTGTTTAAAATATAAGTTACAGTAGAATATCCCCTTCAGTATGTTTCTAAATCAAATTAACTAATTTCACAATACATTCTGTAAGAACCTGTTCAATAATGTTAGCTTGTTCACTTTGACATCTGTTGCAAAAAACACAAGATCATTCTGACTCCAAATGCCAAAAATATAATAAAATTAAAAAGGCCTTTATTTCCATATACAACTATTCAGCTACATTAAAATAAATTCAAAATAATGACCTTTTTTTTTGCAACAGATGACCCTACAGAAAATAAACATTTAAAATACTAGTTACTATTTTTAAAAAATTCTGATAAATGTATCCAAAAGTGTCCATAGAAAAATTAATTATGAAAATGCCAGAGGATAAAACATGTTGGCTGTCTAACCAAAACCATGAAGGATGTCTGGCAGGCAAAAATAAATTAATTTGATTAAATTATATGTCATCTGATAATATTTGGTCTGAAAAAGCATGTGTGGGGGGGCGAGGAGGAGAGTGTGTGTGTGTGTGTTTATAAATATTAAGATTGCAAAGAGCTGAGAGCCAGCCAGCCTGACAGAGGTCAACTCTTTTGTTGCATTTTTTGAGCATAAAAGTCCCTGCACGTCTCACAGCATCGCTGATACCACCTCATGTCTTGACAGAGGTTCTTCTCTCTTATCACTCTGCAGTACACAGGCCACTGGTCTCCCAGGCACTTGAATGTTAAAGCAGCTGTGAAACAACAACAGCAAAATCAAATATACATTACTGTTGCCTTTACTAGTGAAGAAGCAGGGCACAAAAGAGACAAGGACACAAGAAGTGTATCTGGGGAAGAGAAAGGGCAATAGATGTAGATAATTAACAAAAGAAAGAATCCCCCTCTCCGTCCTGTTGTCACTATGTTTGACATAAAAAAATTTTAAGGCCAGCTAAATTTACAAATTGGATTAAGTTGCATTGAACTTAATTAGTTTAATGTCATGCAGCTGTCTCTTCATGAGTGAGTGCAGCTCATCTTTCTGCCTTGTTTCACTTATGAAAGCCTCTTATGCAGCTTATCATAGAAGGAGTGTGGTAGCAAATTTGGAACTTTGCACATTTACTTATTTACACGGTAGTGCATACATGGAATTGAAATGGGAAACCAGTGAAAAATGGGGCACAAGAACAAAATACCATCTAAAACCCATCAGAAACACTGAACCTAAAAAAAGTCAATCTCAGATTTGAGTTAATCTCCTATTTTAACAGAAGAGGAACTTGTAATAGTGCTGATGGCACAATCTCCCTCAGCTTTCACTAGCTCTCCTCCCAAAACAAAACATCTCTACTGCATAATATAAATGGAATTGGAGCCTAAAATTATCAGCATACTGAAGAGAATCATTGCATTATGTATTTTGGAGATGTTAAGGTTTCTACTGGATTGGATTCTGACCCTGCCAGATGACACTGACCTGTAGATTACTACCATTAGTGCTACATAATCCATTCCATGATGACAACATAACCCAATCTTTTTTTTTTTTGTCCACATCACATTAAGTCAAATTTTAATTAATCTGACACCATGTTATTTCTGTAAAACTTTCTGATTCACTTTGCTCTATGATACACTGCTGCTTATACCTCACCAGAGGAAAAGCATCAGTGGTGGGGTGATGGACTCTTGCTTTTGAGGGACCAGTTGAACAAAGAAAAATAAAGTACAAAGAGGAGGAACCTTCAAATTGTGAAATAGAAGAGGAGAGGACAATAAGCAACAACTGCCATCTCATCCAGCAAACCAAAACAGTGCCTACTACACAGAAATGTTTAAAGGTTAAAAACTGAAGAGAAATACCCTTCACTGTCTTAAAGGAAGTATTGCATACAGTCTGAAATGCTGGACATGTTTTCTATGTAGGAGTAAATTACTGGACAGGAAGGTTTATCTTAACACGCTGTGGAAAATGAGCTGGAAAGGGTGTGCTGTCTTACAGCAAGCCTTTGAATATTTCCCAGTCATGCTCAAGATGCAGATGAAGGATTAGGGGAACGAAAGGTAATCGTCATCAACAATGCACTAGGAAATAAAAATTACCTGAATTAACTGTTCTGCAGTTAAGCAATAAAGTAATTTAAGAACAACAAGAGACCTGAGTTCTGCTAAGAACAGCAAATCTCCTCATATAAGTAATTTTTCATCACACATCATAATACATCAGGCATAGATGTAGAACTAAAGACAAGTGGAAAGAGCTGTTTGTATTTGAGGAACAAATAAGGGCCTCCTTGGTGTCACAAATACCAAGAGAACACAGTCTGCAGAATTTTTGAAGCTATTTTCTTACTTATAAAGGTTTGATAAAATTGAATGGATGTATATATAAATATATATATATATATATGTATATATAAATATATAAATATATAAATATGTATAAAACACATATATGTTTCTAGGGACTCTAATATAAATGTATTTTCATATGGGATGTTTTGTTCCCATAATATAGTCCCATAGTAAGGTCCTTCCTTGGATAACAAAATCCTTCACCATTCTTAAGAGTCTCTGATGTACATACTCGAAAACTGAGACAGGGAGATCAGTCTCTGCACAGAATTTACATCTCCTGAGTATCTACCGAGTCCTAGCCTTCTGTTTTTAAACTGGATCATCCTTACTCTATGGAGAGAAAGAACTGGAAAGAGATTTACAGAAAAAAAGTGTCATTTTTGACTGCTTACCTAACCTGGGTGACGTTATTGTGTTAACATTTATTTTCTCATTGCAGGGGTGGAGATGACAGGGTCTGTAGGCTGCAGGCTTTTCTGAAGAAAAGCATTCATTGCCATGCCTTCCCGTGATCTTGTGCATGCACTGGATGACTCGAGACTGCATCCCTTTGCCACAGGTGACTGAGCACTGGAATACACAAAAGACATAATCACTGGAAAGGTATTTTGCCTGTAATCATGAAGGTAAAATGCCAGTCCAGGTGAAGTCAGTGGCTGCTTCAGATATCAGCATTCCAAGATGTCTGAATTCTATTCAGTTAGCTAAATGAAAATCAATTTAAAAAGCACAAATAAATTGGCAGTATTAATTGAAGGACTCATTCCAGCATACTATTGCTCTCAAAGTCCATTTTGTAGAGCTTGTGATTGAAGTGGAATGCAGCAATGTTCATGAAGGGAGCACAGGCTACTCTTTTTATCTGTACACTAATTTACTCTTATTAAATGTGAAAGTGATGGGAAAAAATATTCACAGATGCTAACAGAGAGAAGAATTTTTAATTAAGCCATCAATTAACCAGCTCAAAAGTGGTGTTTCTGCTGAACAGAGTGTATGCTTCCTCTTCCTTTGCATTGCATCTTCACATTTTCATGTCTCACAAATGAAACACACAATGTGAGACATGATCCCTGACCTTCAATCAACCTTGCCATCTTGTTGCCACAGAGAACGAGGTAAGAAAATAAAACAGCTGAGCACTGTAACAATGGCAACATTCTACTTCTATCACAGTAACATAATATATTAGTGTGAAAATTTGGGCAGTGCTGTACAGATACTTTAAAATCGCATTCCGAACCAATAAAAAGACCCCATGCTTTCCCCTTGATTTTTTGTGAAAAAAATTTCATAGGACATGAATTACTTTTGTGTTCATTGACACACATGCTATTGTTTTAACTACAAATCTATTAAAAAATTATATATTGGAATTTTCTCCTACTCACTTATGATTTTGTCTCAAGTACCCACAAACTTCTCCAAGTTTTAGAGAAAAGTACTACAGAGGACATCTTCAAATACTTATCAATTTCTTGCAATGAATAATATGAGCTCAGGCTGAAAATGTTGCCACATAATCCTATATAACGTTTTTCTAAAAAAATTTAATTACAGAATAGTTCCTTGGCAGGCTTCAAGAAGCTGAAAAAAAAACTGAAATGAGAAAGACAAGGAGAGGGTGCTGTAACAAAAGATGTTTTCCAGCCATCTTATCTCAACGTGGACATGGAGAAGCATAGTTTTCTGCAAAGAATGAATAAAGTTTGACTATAGGAAACACTAAACCAGTTTTTGCTATTTAGTTCTGTTATCTATATGCTTTTGAGTGACATTTTAAACACTGTTACTTGGAAGACTTACACATGTTAAATGAGAAATAGAGGGCTTGCACTGAAATATGTACATCAAGAGAAGTGAGACTCCAATCTTTTGGACTCACGAGATTCCAAGAGAGGTACAACAGACTAGGATATACACTTGGGTGTTTTCACAAGGGACTGAACTTGTAACCACATGAAATCAAACACTGGCATTCTATAAAAGCAGCAAGTGGACTTCATTTTGCTTCTGTTCTATGATGTATATCCAGAGAAACTCCAGAGAATCAATACAGAACTGTATCTTGCTGAGTTAATCAGGCACAGCCTGCATGAGCCAAGGCATGTGAAGATATTAAATATTGAATACATAGTTGTCTATTCAATATCAACCACAATGTAACATAGGAACAAATACATTTGTTACAGGAGAGAAATCTGTTAGTACTAAAGTATTTTCACAGTAGAAGTCTGCCATCAACTTTTAGTATACTGCTGTAAAATTGCATGAGAAAAGCCTCTCAACAGAATTCCCTTTCTTAAATTCTCTGCCTTTTCTCTGTGCAGCTAAAAAGAATCTGAATTCCTACAGTGGAAAACATGAACGTGGTCAATGTGTAAAATCATACATATACCTACACAAATTTTATCCCTAACAGCAGCTGAAACATAGATCTGAATCTTGCAAAAATTCTGGCACTTCTTGGATTCCTCTTATCATTATTTCAGAGATATTTATTTTTGGAATATTTTAATGTGTAAACTTGTGGTATATATATATCTCCTTTTATCAGCTACAGAGAAGGAGGTCATAGGCACATGGACCTACATAAGATCTTCTAAAAATAATTTATCTGCCCTTAACCTTTGGTTATCCTAGAGTGAGTAGGCGAAATCTAGCCATCTGGAATACTGGAGGGGAGAATGGGATTTGAAAACACTAGACTTTTGCTAACAAAATGGGCTCCAGTTATTTATCTGCTAATTGATAATGCCAAACAATTCATGTAGGCAGGTGCCTTTGTGGAGAGTATTCTGGCAGTAGTCACATCTTCTCTGCACCAAATGAGCTCTGGCCTCCAAGTTTGTTGTGACTGCAAGTGATGTAACATGCAACAGATAGATCTCTCTCTCGGCTAATCAGTATTTAGGCCCTGAGTTGCTATGCAGAATCTGGCAAGACTTTGGCATTAAAATCTTAATTGGTGAATTAATATCTGAGCCTCTACCAGCCTTCATGAGGTATTTCAAAGAGTGTTATGAAGCATTACAATGTAGTTTTCTATCCAAAGATGTAGATATCCTGCAAACAATCAATTTTAGTCTTGCTTGACCTACTTATTAACATCACAACTTTAGACAAAGAAACTGACATCAAAGTATGATTAAGTGAAATGGCTCAGTTCACACAAGAAATATCTGCCAAAGCAGGAAATAAAGCAATCTCTGTGTGTTCTATCTTCTTTTCTTTTCACAGAAATGTACTAAATTTTAACTGTGCATTTGTTCTTATTTTAAAAAACTGGGAACTTATTACTAAGTCTTGTAAGATGTTTGGGGAAAATTGTGAAGAGGCAGGGCTACCACAGTGATTTGCAATCCAAAACTTTTAAACACAGCCTGAACAGCAGACAAGTAAAGCACTGTTTTTCCAAATGGCTAGGGTTTTAAAACCAATGAGGGATCTGACAGGCATGCTGTGCTTTTCCATGTTCACACATCAGCAGCAGCAGCAGCAGCAGCAGTAGTGGTGTCTGACTTAAAAATTAAGAATTCCACTGACTGGAAGCCAGAAAAAAAAGATACCTTTTAACCATATCTATATTATCTCATATTCAAAGTAATATGAAATAGTATGAAATAGGGAGAGGATATGGTATGGCAATTATCAGTACACTTGATAGCTACACAAACAGTGAGACTTCTGTCTCCAAGAAGTGGTCTTAAATATGAGTTTGTCCTGCAGACACATCAGCCAACTGCTGTTATAATCGAGAGCAGCCACTGAATATTGAAGGATAGATATCAATCATAGTACTTTACCCTGAAAAGATAGGGACTTGGATCTGACTTCACTAGGAGACACCCCAACTTCTGCAAATCAGCTGGATGCAACAGCTCTGACCCTCATTTTGATACTCATTTTACTGTATAGGCATATGTACATTCTAGTTGAAGCAAACTCTTTCAAAACTGCCTCCCAAGCTTGCCTCACCTTTGGATTTCTCTCACTGCAAATATTCAACCTAAGGTAAATACCTTTCACTGGATGTGCAGCTGTCACATTTTAGGTAGTGTTTGCAGTATGTAATTGAAGCTGTATAGTTCCTGCATATTGCTGGAATTTATATGTTTAAAACTGAAAAGCTTTCCATTTCAAAGAAATAAAAAATATTTTCACTTTTACATATTAAGTAGTGAATTTAATCAGAAATGAATGTATCAAAACTTATATATATACATGTAAAGCTTACATATATAAGATTTACAGAAAATGTTCAGCCCAAACCAATATGTAGCATTTTCATTAATTTAGCAGGTCTCCGGTTAATTTATTATTAGCTTTTGTTATTAGTGAATGATGAATACATTTCTATAGTTCTTCTTCCCACCAACTCTACCTCTCAAATGCCAGTCTTGCACATGCAATACTCTATTTTTGTGACAGTTAACTGCATTTTACTTCTGACTATTCAGATGATCTACGCTTTAAGGTCATGTAGCTGATTCGCAAAAATTCCTGTAGGACAACTGTATTTGTAGGGTTTAAACTAAATGTTCTAATACACAGCCAGATGGGGTTTTTTATGTAGCTATTAATCTGTGCATTTTGGACACAGTCCTAAAGGTACTGTAAAATTATTCAAGCAGCTAGACATGTTACACATTCCTGTTAAAGATTACAAAAAAATCCTATGTAAAGACAGTTAACAGCTATTTTTTTGAAGCTTTTCTTCTTTCAAAAAGATCTACCCACCCTGTTTGAATTTTGTCCTACTTTTGAACTTCTTTTAGACATAATTTCAAGGACAGAAACCTAGGCGTTAAATGTAACAATCCTTAGACTTGGCATGAACATCCGCTACCCAAGATTCCTTCTTTCTGTTCTCTGCCAAAGATATATATTCTGGAGAGAATACATGTTCCCAAGGCCAACAGATGAGGAAGTTGCTGTAATGCATTAGCTGCTTCCAGCTGGCCTTCATGAGAAGTAGAAATTCCTAAATTAAGGGAAAAATTGTCACTGGCAGACAGTAATGGCCAAAATGCACCTTTCTGCCCAGACAACAGGCAATCACTGAAGAGGCTGACACAATCCACAGTTAAAAAGCCAATCAGTGACAGTATTAACAGAATTGACTTGGACAATTTATTTTTGAGACTAAGTGGACTGTTCAATAAAAGGTTTTTACAAGTCTAAGTAGCATTGAAAGCAGAGGCTGATGTGCTCATAAGGAAACTCAGTGATGAGTTTTACTGGAAATTATTAGCAGAGCATTCCTAATCATTTATGTATAGGTTCATCAGTTCCAGCTTTTATGCAGTTTCAACCTTTTCATGAGTGAGTGTGAAACAAGAATAGCAAGCAATCAGACTTTAGCAGCAGGATTCATATTTGATGATATGCTTGTAAAATCTTTTTCAATTTTGTCTTTATATGAAGGTTTTTTTGAAGGCAGGTAGTAAATAAAGTGGTGCATTTGTTTTCAACAAAGGCTTTTTACTGAGTTTGGCAATATTCTTAAGGTTTACATAAATTAAGCAAATAATCTGCAGTTTATTTAAGCACTTTAATTTTTTTTTTTAATAAAGATATTTGTGAATAGTGTAACTAATATAAAAAGAGGGACTGATGGATACAAGCATAAGATGGAGTCTGAGTTCTCACATGCATCGTTTCCAGGAAGGTCTTTGTGCCTCTCTCATTTCTGACACACCCAACACTTCAGTATGCCAAATTTAAAATTCAGAACTTGTGCTAAGTTTAGCTAAAAAAATTCCTGTTGGTCTCTTCTAAGCTTAGCAACTTTCAGTTGTCCCTATTTATTTTGGTTTTATATTCTTTTTTTTCACCCTTCTTCTGCCCCCTGCCCCTTCATTTTTTCTTTCTAGATATTCTTTCTAGAGTAAGAATTTGTACTCTCACTGTTCAAAAGAGATACAATTTTATATTAAGACAGACAGAGTCCCAGCTCCCCTTTGATAAACTAGAGATTCTTATGGAGGAAACCCTCATCACCTCATCTTAAGAATCTGGACCTTTCTTTTTCTTTATTTTTTTTTTCCTGAGTCCTTTTTAGGTTCCATGCAGAACAATTTGGTTGTTTGGCAGAGGAGGCAAAGCTGCCTTTGGTATCAAGACAAGAAGCAACTGGAAGTTTACAGGTTGATTACAGAACAGATTTTTTTTTTCCTCGGTCAGTATATATGCATCTATTCTTCAGAATATCGTTACCTATCCACTCTGAATCAATAGTGGGTTTGATGGTCTTGAATCTGAATGCGCTCTCTGGACTTGTCCTGGAAGTAACAAACTCTTTGTCTCCATGTGAAACTCAGGTTCCATTGCCCAATTTCTTTCTTGGATGAATTAATGAAAGACAATAATGCACTTCATAGTTTAAAAACCTGGATTATCCCAATGACACTAGTTTGTTTTGTTAGAGGTATGACAACCTGGAATCTGGATCCATAAAAGAACCTGAGACTCTATTATAGCTTACCATGTCACGCCAATATAGTGGAAGGTATCAGCATTTTTCTACCATCATTAATGACCTAAATCAAACCATGGGCAAATTCAGTAATACCATAATAGGTCTAGAGAGCCAAGTTTCTCTATATGCTCCAGATTTACTTACACACCATTTTAAATTTTGTATTTATACCTTTTATAGGTCTATTTTTAATACAAAATCATATTCAAGTTTTAAGACAATTTCAATATACCTCCACATGAAATATCAGTTATTTATTCTTATTTAGGACTTATTTTTTATATATATATATATTACTGCTAAATATTACTTGAATCATAACACTGGTGGGTTTTACAATAAATAAACTGGTGAATTGCTGACAAGTTATTAATTACACATCAGCATTCTAAATGGTTGCAGCACTTTGCTAAAAGTAAGAAGAGGAGATGTTCAGACTTATTGATAATATAGAAATCCATCCTCAAAGGACGTTTTTCAAATTGCCTGGAAAATCTGACTTTTATATTAAAAAAAAAAAAAAAGAAAAAGGCAATTTGTCCAAAACTCAAGCCAACAGTTTCACCTTGACGTTATCATCTCTTATCTTCAGGTAAAGGTGTTTGGCAAAATGTCTATCCCTGGTTAAACCTAAATGGGATATACTCTCTAAACTGACTGAAGACCATTACAATTTATAGATCTATAGGGCAACCATAACATTATTTCCACGCTTCTCAGTGATGCGAAGCCTTAGCTTTTATTTTACCAGTTCTGTAAACTGTATTTCTCCATCATGGTTTCTAAACAGATAAACAGATAAAAAGCTGAAACCAAATAATCACCTTTTTTTTTTTTGAGAAAATAGATTTGTGATGGTTGTGATACTCTGAGAGGAAGGAAGTGAAAGTAAATGCATGAGGACCATTTCTTTAAGATATTTACCCCCAAGTCAAGGAAACAACTTCAGCAAACAGCATTTTCACAGAACTATGGCTTGTTTTTACCATCTTCATGGATATTCTAAAGATAATAAAGGTTTGTCTATGGTTGTACATTACTTTGAAAGTATGTCAGCAATTAAACTGGAAGGAGACTGCTGTATTTGTCAAGAGACATGACAAAAATGGTTGTAATAATGCAATGAGTAACTCCATAAAAGGATTCACACTTAGTGGATTAGACTCAATATTATACTGACAACACATTGCAAAAAATCCCTTACATCACATACTGTATTGTTGGGAGGAATGGGTTAAAAGGGGATGACTGCTGAGGGGGATTGTAAACACACCCAAGTGACTTTGAAGCTACGAAGCTTGAAAAACCCATGTGAACAGCAGGCTAAGGATCCTCTAGCACAGAGTGAGTGCAACGGTGCCCACATCTGTGCTGCAAGGATTTCCCATTAGTGAGGGAATGGAAATAAAATTTAGCTGTGGATCTGTGGTTATCCCGGATGCCTGCCTGTGTTGACTCGCACACGGATATATTATTGCCATTAGTGCTTAGCGATGCACAAGACATTGTTATCTTTCGAGCTGTCATATGTGAGATATTATTGCATGATATTGGCAGGAGATGACCTTCCATTCATTGTAACTAGCACACATGCAAACAAGAATCTGGAAACAGATTTGATTACATAATTACTTTTATCTTTCTCATTAAATTAGTTGAATATGCTATTCTGGGCTGATGAAAATGAATTTTTAAAAATAATTTGAAATATTAGCCTTTGAGTATGTAATTATACTAGCATACATGACAAGCTCTACAGAGCTTCCTGCTCTAGAAAACCTTGCAGGAAAAGCATTGCTCAACAGCACAGGGAAGTAATTAAGGGATTATGGTATTTCTAAAGAAAAGACAGGTCATAGAACCCACTAAGGACATAAAGGAAATTCAATGGAGGAAAAAAGAAACCCCCACAAAAATACTTTATTTTAAAAATTTCTATTTTATCTATTTAATTTTCAGAAATCAAAGAAACACATGTCAAAGAGCTATTTTGGACAACTTAGAATTAAGCATCTGCCTTTAAATATTGTATCACTATGTAGCACTTTTAAGTTTTTCCAATAGATTGAATAAATGAAAGAGCTAATTTCTGACAATAACCACTACTACACATCTTTAAACACCTTTAGGGATGGTAGACAGACTCCCTAGGCAGTCTGTTCCAATGCTTGATAACCCTGTTGGTGAGGAACTTTTACCTAATACCCAATCTAAGCCTCTGCTGGCTCAGCTTGAGGCCATTTCTTCTCATTCCATCACTTGTTACCTGGGAGAGGAGAATGACTCACTACAACCTCCTTTAAGGGAGTTATACAGACAGAGGTGGTCTACTCTGAGTCTCCTTTTCTCCAGGCCAAACAGCCTCAGCTCCCTCAGCCACTCCTCACAGGACTTGTGCTCCAGATCCTTCACCAGCTCTGCTGGCCTTCTCCGGACACGCTCCAGCACCTCAATGTCTTTCTTATAGTGAGGGGCCCAAAACTGAACACAGGATTTGAGGTGTGGCCTCACCAGTACTGAGTACAGGGGGACAATCACTGCCCTGGCCTGCTGGCCACACTATTGCTGGTACAGGCCAGGATGCCATTGGCCTTCCTGGCCACCTGGGCACAGCTGGCTCATGTTCAGCCACTGTCTACCAACATGCCCAGGTTCTTTTCTGCTGATCTGCTTTCCAGCTACTCTGTACCCAGCCTGTAGCACTGCCTGGAGTTGTTGTGATCTCCAGTACAGAATCTGTCACTGTCTTGTTGAACCTCATATCACTGGCCTCAGCACACTGATCCAGCATGTCCTGATCCCTGTGCCCAGTTCTCCTACCTTCAGTAAGTCAACATTCCCAAGCACCTTGGTGTTGTCTGTGAACCTACTGAGGGTGCACTTGATCCTCCATCCAGATCATCGATAAAGATGTTAAATAGGACTGGTCCCATACTAAGCCCTAGAGAACACCTCTAGTGACCAATTGCCAACTACATGTAACTCCATTCACCACTCCTCTCTCGGACTGGCCATCCAGACAGTTCTTAATCCAGTGAAGAGTGCACCTGTCCAAGCCATAAGCTGATAGCTTTTCCAGGAAAATGCTGTGGGAGAAAATGTCAAAGGCTTTACTAAGGCCCAAGTAAACAATATCCACAGCCTTTCCTTTAATTCACTAGGTGGATAACCTTGTCTTAGAAAGAGATCAGGTTGGTCAAGAGCCTTTTATAAACCCATATGCTGGTTGGGCCTGATCATGCAGGTTCTGTATGCATCATGTTTTGTCATTCAGGATGATTTGCTCTATGACCTTCCCCAACCGTGAGGTCATGCTGACAGGCCTGTAGCTCCCTGGATCCTCCTTTCAGCTTCCTCAATAGCCTTATGTGGATCCCATCCAGCCTCATGGACTTGTCTGTCTCAAGTGATGGAGCAGGTCACTGACCATTTTTCCTTTCCATTATGGAGGTTTGGTTCTATTTCCTGTCCCTGTCTTTCAGCTCAAGGGGCTGGGTACCGCAGAACAACTGGTCTTAATACTAAAGACTGAGACAAAGAAGGTATTAAGCACCTCAGCCTTTTCTTCATCCTTTGTCACTGTTTCCCACTGCATTCAATAAAGGATGGAGATTCTTCTTAGATTCTTCTCCGTTATTGTTGGTCATGTATTTATAGAAGCATTTTTTGTCGTCTTTTATGGCAATAGGCAGATTAAGTTCTAGCTGGGCCTTGGCCCTTCTAATTTTCTCCCTGCATAACCTCATGATACCCTTGTAGTGCTCCTCAGTTGCCTGCCCTTTCTTCCACAGGTCATAAAATCTATTTTTCCAAACCAAGTTCCAGCCAAAGCTCTCTGTTCAAACAAGACAATCAGCTCATCTTTCAGCACATGGGGACAGACAACTCTTATACCTTACAGATTTTTTTCTTGAAGAATGTCTAGCCTTCCTGGAGTCCTTTGCCATTCAGTACTGCCTCTCAAGGGAGGCCAAAGTCTGCCCTCTGGAAGTCCAAGGTGGCTGTTTCATTGTCACCTCTCCTTATTGTTTTGAAAACTTAAAAGTCTACTGTTTCATGGTTCCTGTGCTTAAGACAGCCTCTGGAACTGAGGCTCTGAATTTTGAATTATGAATCTGAACTCTGAATTATGTCAAAATAAATTTTCAAGGTTCAGTTATTTATTATATCTTTAAAGTATTTTCATCTTGTCACTAGTCATAAACTATCAGAAAACAGCAGAAATGTGACAATCACATAGATTAAAACAAAATAACAAAAACCAAAAACTTTTGAGATAAAACGAGAATTTCACAGAAGATCAAGTTCATTGCAAGAATGAACAGCTGGGGCAGTATTTTCTTTAGTTGCATGAAATAGATGATAAAAGAAACATGAAAGAAAAAAGATTCCAAACAAAAATCAAATAAATCCCACAAGACCAGATGGATTACACAAATTTTAAGAGAATTCAAGTGAAACAGCTAAAAGTGGTATGTGTTGGCAGATGATACAGTCAGAGATACCGAGGAAAATATTTGGAAAGAGGGAGAGATGATCCTAGAGATGGAGATACACAGACAAAAGAACGCCCAATGCACTAAGTCTCAGCACTAGACTGACCAAAGCACCAATTATCTACCTGCTGAATTACAGCCTTTCAGAAGACCCACTGTTCAAAGATCCCATTGCCCTCAACAAAAATTGGCTGGCATTTCTGGGAAAGCACATAGCAGATATAGGATATTGCTTCTCTTCAGCAATTCCCAAAAATGGCTTTCTTTATTCATATCTGTGTTTATATGCATATATGTGCATATGTAAATCCCCGGCAGCAGTAATGCATGGCCTAGCACTGCAAAACTTACAAGTAGAAAAGTGTGGCAAATTGTATCTGCCTGGATCTAGACTGCACTAGAATGGCTTGGAAGACATTAGCAGTGGCAAAGGAGGTGATGGGAAGCTGCCAATAATACTCTCTGTAACTTCCGCATTTGCAGCTGCATGACACATTTTCCTACTAGGTGCGAACTGGTCTCCTTCACCTGGTCTTCAAAGAGATCGCTACTTCTAGTCAATCATACCTGTCTATTTCAAAGAGTGCCAAAAAACTGGTACAGGAAAGAGCAGCCACACTTTGCTAATAGCAATGGTTGCAGGCTGCAGGTAGAACCACAGAACATCTGGCTGGAAGGAAAACCAGAGCTGCCTAGAGGTTCAAAGTCAATGACTGCATGTTAATATTAACAATATTTAGTTCTGAAATATTGCTGGGTGTAAGTGGAAGAAAACAAAATTTATTTCTAATGTTACCAACTATCTATGTTAGCAGCATTTTTATAATTTTACTTTTACTACCAAAGAATAGGAAAACCCTAGCTTGTTCACATGTATTTCAGGTATCCTTTTCTTTTGGAATTTCCTAGGCTTCCTCTAACTGTTCATGTTTATGAACGTGACTTAGAAGTCAATCTTTTCATTACTGATTTGTGTCTCTAGAAGGCACCTCAGCCTGCTTCCCTGAAAACCACTTTTTAAAATCATCAGTCTGAAACAATTTCATACAATTGCTGAATGCATCAATGTTGCAGTGGCTACCTAAGTGAATCTCCTCTTTGCCTGTACCGCTCTTTCAGCTGGCACCGTGCAGCACTTTGCATGTTGTGCGACAAGACTGTGGTTGTACAGACACATTTAAGCATGAAGCTGCATTTGCCTCCACTTCATGCTGCCATCTTCCATGCATCCTCTTCTTGCTGTGATGGGTTGTTTTTTTGCACATGCACCCTTCTTTTTGCACTGTACCATCTCTTGTACTCCATGTGAAGGTCATTTTAGGCACCAACTTGTTTGCTTCTCAATGGAAATGTTAAAAATTAATGTATAAAGGTGGTAACTTCTGCTTGAGACCATCTCTTAGGACACATAGGGAAAAAATAGAGTAGGAATATCAGCTGGATTTAAAATGTTTTTTCTTTCTTTTCCTTTTCATTATTTATTGATTATATAGTTCTCCCATTACCATGTCACTTGTCTTCCAGATAAGACTGAAAGCATTTTTCAGCAGGAGCTATTAGCTTCTTTTGCTCTTGTTTGTTCATGCTTTGTTTTTCCATGAGGCCTAGGAAGGTTCAATCCTAATGGGAACTATTAAGAGGTACCACAACTTACTTATTTTCTAATATAACCCCACTTACAGATACTGCAACTTGGGAGACAACACAACAATCACTTACAATTAACTTTTGCTTCCAATGTGGTACTCCCCAAAACTTTTTTACCCTGAGTATACTTGTAGCAGAAAAACAACAAAAATATCTTAGTAGACCTAAATGTGATACAGATTCTAGAATTTCCCTTTCATGTGTGATTTTGTGTCTGTGCAAAATGGGTGATACCCACTTTTAAAATCCTTTCCAGCCTTACTAGTAGTTTCTTCTGTTATTAAGGGTCGTCTTGTTCTATTTTTCTAGAAACTAACATGACATTACATGTATTTCAGCCAAAATACTACAGTCTGTTGATCTAAAAGAAACCTTTATCTGAAACAAGAGATGCTAATATTGTTAATATTACAGGACTGGTTAGAAATGTACAAAAATCTCCCAATTTCATTTCATTATATTGACATCTTCCATATAATTTGCCCATGCTTAATTTCTGAAACAGACACACCTAATTTGCTGCAAATTAACTGTATTTAAGCCAATATGAAAGCTATTGACCTGATGACAATATTATTTTAAATTCTATTATTTCATGAGACATAATTTCTTTGTCCATAAATCTAATGCTAGTGTTATATTTTGATTCATTGTCAACACTATTCCATTCCAAGAATCTAGAAGAGTTTAACAATTTTGGATGGGGATCCAAGGAATCAAACCAAGGCTAATTCCCTTGTCAGTAAAATTGTAACATTAATATAGTCTTTTTTTTTTTTTATTGAAGGAGATTTTATCAGTCGAGTTTGTTTTCTGTGGAAGTTTAGGGGCTGTTTAAATGTTTAAGCACACAAATGAAAGGCTGAATGTCCCATGCTCTTGAATAGTTGGCAAAAAATGTTTGTGGGTTTTTCCCTTGTGTCAATTTTCGCATGTTCTTTGACCAGTACAGAAAGGAAACAAACCTTATCACTGATACCTGCTTTCTGTACCACTTATTTAGTAGATCTCTCCGTGATTCTGTCTCCCCCCAACAGCTGGACACCGGACTTCGTCTCTGCACACAAACACACACACACACACACACACACACACACACTCTCTAGGGAGCACTAATTTGGAAAAGGCCATGAATTCTGTGATGATGCATTGGTGTAAAAACTAAGCAGTTGCTTCAGACGCCATTTCAGACTCAGTGGGAAAAAAAGTAGGAGATTAACCTTTGCTAGTTTATTGTCCAGTCTTTTGATCCTATTGCCCCTTGCTGAATATCACCAGAAGTTTTTGATATAATACCATACCAAACTTAAGTTTTTAATTACCATTTTCAATAGCCACTTCCCAAATTATTCTCTGTTCCAAAATTCATCCTGCTTCTCATGCTTAATCTATTCTGACAATGTTCCAAAGAGTCTATATAGTGGCAGAAAAAAACAGAAACAGTTTCCTACATAAAGTACCATACATATGCCCTTTGCGCACCCTGTGCTGCTGACTTTTAGGTGTTTTTTGGAGAATGACTTCTAAAACGATGTTGTAGACATTGTTGATGTTCTCTAGTAAGCCAGGTAGATGTGTAAACAAGCAGTTCATATGCATTTCATTTCACCTCTCCTCTGCCTACTTGTTTATACTTAGCCAATGAATGCCTCTGAGTGTGACCCCATTCTCCTATGGTTTTGCAATGGTAGCCAGTGGGCAGCTTAGCAAGGGACACTGGTGCTAACACCACCTTCCCTAGCTGGTGCTTGAATAGCTATGGTCTGTGAGCATTCCTCATCTTAAGGTAACACTCACACTGTTAAGTAGGGTATTCCAAGGATGGCATTCACTAGGAAAATACAATGCCACTAGTAATGTTGTTAGATGCTGGTTCCATAAGCTCAGTTTCAGCTTTTATTCTTCACTTTCTCATCATATTAATTTTCCCCACAAGGGCGGGCACAGAGCCCAACTGATGTTAAGAACAGCGATGTTTAGCGCATTGACACACCATGCTGACTTAAATGCTACTACAGAGTTAAATGTTGCTTACAGGCCAGGTTGTACAGACTTCTTTTACATTCAGTTTGAGTTTTAGAAGGATTACTGAGTTTATTGACCTATTGGAGCTTGAAATTTTGGTCAAATTTTCTTTGATCTTGTTATTATTGTCAAAACATAGAGCTCAAAAATATTTGATTTCTGTGTGACTACACTACTAAAAAAAATTAACTCTATTACACACTCTATAATTCTTAATTGTATTATCTTTTCCGAAATAGTGCATTTAAAATTATGTCTTAGGAGTTCAAGGGAAATAGCAAAGCAAATAAAGATTAAATTAAGCCTCTTGTTTCCATGTGTGAAAAGCATCATTTACATTTTTCAAGTCAAGTCTTGGCACTAGCTTGGAAGAAGTTGGCTCTGCTCAAAGGAACAGACTTCTGTCAATGTCAAGAATAATCCTAAAGAGTAAAAACAGTGAACACAGAAGGCTGCACTAAACCTCTGGGTTAGAAAAAACAGTGAGCAAAGACTAACATTTACCTGAGCTTTCCATTTGTTTCCATCATTGCACACATAATAACATGTATGTCCTGACTTCATGTTGCTATGTACTCCTTTAGTGGAACAGAAGAGTAACAGAGAAAAGAAATAGAAACCCAAGTACATTTTAAATTCAATTTGTGTCTCTGTAGGGAAAGGAAAATATCTATTTTTTAGTATAAATCTTGGACAATCTCTGCTGCACAAGTCACAGTCAGACTGTATGTTAACTGTTCAAAATATTTTGTCAATTCCATATGACATAATTTCTCATGTCCTAATTTTGAAGTTGAAAGTACAGTTTAGGTGAATGTTACAGCTTCGACTATGGGAGAAAACAGAAAATACAAGACTGTCAGTAAATTTTAAATGGGAAGACCTAAGTTTTTGTATGCCATAAGTTTTTCTATGACATGGATGTTTGTGAAAAGTACTGAATTAGAGAATAAAGTTCTTCTCTCCAGAGGGCACTGGGAACACAGTGTAACTGTCTGAACATCCCCACATAATCCCAATTTGAATGACTGCTTCAATTAAGAAAGCAGATGGTCGTTTCTCTATAGTTTACTTCCTACTGGTGCTAGTGCTAAATAATGCAGGTTTTAACACAGTTATGTGGTATAGAAATGCAAATACTAAACTTCATTGCCAAATGTATCTTCTTGTAAAAGTAATACTGCTACTGAAAGTTAGTTACTTCTGCTGAAATGAATGGTTATATTATGTGCTTTTGAAGTAACTAGTTACTCACACAGTACTTGCAGCTAATTCTTGGAAGGCTGGCTAGTCATACATTGCTGGCTTTAGTCCTTGTTTCCAGCTCCTACATCACATGAAACACAACTAAAAATACATTAAATACTTCTCCATACTAGCAAGTTAAAAAAATGCTGCAATAATGTTAGGTGCTGAAAGTAAAAGTGTTGTGTGCAAAGTTATAAAGAGAAACAGAGGAAATAAAAAGAGATTACCATTTTTCTGCTGAAGTGTGGTCTGTGATATGGCAATAGAAAACCTTGACAAGGTTCAGTTTCAGAATTTCAGCATGTTTTGGATATTCCAAAACTCTATCAGATATTCAAGGTCAGTCACAGATCTAACCAATATCATTTGTTACTGCTCAGCCTATGCTTATCCACCTCACTAAAATCAAAACCCGTACACCCAGGAAATAATGTAATGACAGTTATGTCAAGTATCCAGAATAACAAAAGAATAACAGAGTAACAGTAGTAGATGCTTCCTAGATGGTTTATGTGGAAATTTAATGGGCTAAGGGTGCTTCCTTCTAAGGCTGGAGGGTTGTATTTTATTGGAAACACAAATAAAATGTGCAAACACAAATGAGTGAAATATATGAACTGTAAGGTTGGAGTTAGCTGCAGTTTCTGAAGTTGTTTACCTGCCTACTGAGAACAATAGGTTTTTACAGATTTGTGTTACACTGAAGATTTATCTCACAATTACTTCATATTCCTGATTCGTCTTTATACTGTAGTCTCACTGTGACTACCAGTTTAGGGTTGGGATTTTTGTTTATAGCCTTATTGTTCCCTCAGCCAGGAGACTTGTACACATTTGATAAAAGTAGTTCTTATTCAGAACTCAACTTGCAAAATGTATTATGTTGGGGGACACTAGTATCCAGGATTACTCACCTTAGACCAGTCTCCCATTCTCCAGACATAGCATTTGGAATAGTCCTCACAGTCCTCTGCTTCTTTAGGTCTTGTGGACAAAACACATTTCTTGCGAGGATTGGTGCACCTCACGGTCCGATGCCGTACTCCCTTACCACATTTTACAGAGCACTGTTGGAAAAGAAATGTTTTTCAGATTTCTACAAAATTCAGTTACCCCATTCCATCCCTTTCTAACGACTTCTGCCAAGCCAACATAAACATTTCAAAGCTTCAGTGATTTCCTGACTTCCAACCTTCAACTGCATCAACACTAGATTTATTAAAAACTAAAAACTGAACAAAAACTCCCTTTGGGACAGAAAAATAATCGTTTCATTTTCAGCTAAAATTAGATCAAAACTTATTTGCTTAAGGAAAAAATAGACTTTTGAATAAGAAAATATCTGAAAAGTTATGATTAAGTGAATGCAAAATGTTATACTGAGAGTATTAGGCAATCTTCCTTCAATGAAGGAAAGGAAATACAATGAAGTAAATCAAAATAACGTTCATAGGAATAAGATATGAAGCAACTTCAAAAAAGCTCTGCTAGTGTCCAACAGGACTTTCTGGGAGGGGGAAAAAATGTAGAATGGAAAAGTAAATATTCTAAAACTATGCAAGAATTCAGACTGAACTTGAAAATTCAAAGTCACTGTATAGACAGCATGTGAAAACTCCCTTCAAGTTGCACAGAAGGTCCTAATCTATGTTTTTTCCCTCCATTCCCATTTACACTGCCAAAAATGATGCCATTTCCTTTGCAAGACATTATCACTGCTTTTGATCATCCCACTGCTTGCAGTTGAAAACTCTCCTTTGCCAAGCTGATTATAACCGCAGGAAGCAGTAATGGTTAGCTTCCTATATAATGGTGACAGTTGGAATGGCCATGGGAAATACCTCACTCTTCAAAATATATTTATTGCTTCCAACAAAAATATGCTCACTCATTTCTCATCTTGGAAGTAAAAGAAACCAACTAAACAATTTGTTTCTTTTTCTCACCTCTGTAAATGGCTGCCATTCTTCTCACAAGCAGTCCTCACATTATGAAACTCTGTGCACCACACCAGAAACTGCTGCTATTTACATCTTTTATCTCTACCTTAGCATCTGCTTTTCATCTGTGAGAACATTCCCTATTTGTTAGCTCTTACTTGATTGGGGATCAAGGGATTATGCTGAGTAGAGTAATTCAAAGAAGGGACTGGACCACATGCAGAAGCTGCTATTTTATTTTGATCACAAAGGGATCCATAGCACAGCTTCTTGTATGGGAGGCAAGAACTGCCTTTACTCTTCCAATGAAGGAAGAAGTTCCAAATAACCTTTATCTTGTCCAGAGGGCAGTGAGAACAACACTTTTCCCTCCAAGGTGAGTTACTTATAGAAGTAGTATAGCTTTTTAGAAGAAATCAAAGAGGAACAAGAAGAGGAAGATGAAGAAAGTCAAATGGACAAATACATTAAAAGATCTTTAAATTTAATTTGAACAATAATTACATTCTATAGCAATCCTTCTGGATGCAACATATGTGAAACTGTGTTATTTACAAGCCCTTTTGCCTACTGCTGTTGCTTTGGAAAAGGAGGAGAGAAGAAAGAGGAAGGAAAGAAAATGTCTTTCTTTGCCTGAAGCTCCCCTCAAGGCCTCTCTGAAGCAGGATGGCATTGACCATCTGTTGATCAACATCCCTTGGTGCAAAAGTACATCCCAGATGTTCCCACTCTGAACACAGTCTTGTAGCTGTTAAGTGATGCCTTAATTCTATTTGCTCCTAGTTATACACTACTACAGTCAGGACATACTTGATTATACGTGCTTGAAAATTAGCCAGAAGAAACTGTTCCACGACATTAACTAGGTAAAATATAGTAGTTCTACGCAGCTGGTTTCCTAGTCCCTGAACCCTTTGCCAAATCATTGCATGAGGATCATAAAAATCATTAGGCTGAGCTGTGCCACTTGATGCTGAACAAGTCTTATTCCCAGAATAAGGCACAAATAATGACTATGGAGTATTTATATAAATAAATGCAGCACCTCGGACCAGACTCCTGCCTCCCACACAGTCATGCAGTCCTGGCCTTCACAGCGCTGTGCAGAAGCAGGCTTTGGCCCCAGACAATCCCTCTCCCTAGCTCTGATCAGGGTCCCATTTCTGAGCTGCTGTGTGCAGGCTACTTGTCTGTTCTGGGTCCCTTTTCCACATGTCCTTGAACATGGTGTCCATTCTGTCATCATCCATCTGCAAAGAAACACAGGCAATGTAGTAATAAGAAATTAGGAAGGGAAAAATACCATCACATTATCTTACTTTTCCTTACCAGTGTATACACCCAAGACGCCTTTGCATATTTTCAGCCTCCTTTTACTGTCACTTTGCTAATGGACTATTCATTAATCTAACACATTTTACATTACGTATGGCATTAATGTATATATAATTTTCTTCCCCAGTCCACTATCCCTATGTTTTCAAAGTACTTTCCTCTAGTTATAATACTAATTAGCAAAGTTCCAAAATATACATACATTTTAAAGATGACATATTACTCATCAGCCTGCCTGTTATTCTCCATATGTCTGTACATGTCAAGTGCATGCCATGCATGTAAAGCCCAGCATTCCTTGAAAATACTCTGTTGCAAGAAAGAATCACTCCAGTGTGAAAGACTCATGCCCTGGAGAAAGCATAAAAGCTCAGAATTCTTCACGTTCTTCAGGGTCAGGCCTAACTCAGGTGCATGGTTTAAATCATAGCAGCAAGGAAGGCTGATGCATTTCGGTAGATCCCACAAACCTGGAGAGAATTCATTCTAGAACATAATTTTCCCCAGACATTCTGTAGATCCACTCTATGGCCATGTGCCCTTAAAAACCAAACAGTTCTGTCCCTGATGCAGTACACAAGTATATTCCAGGACACTTAGTTCGCCAGGAGAGTTTTTAGGTAACTGAGATTTAACAAATCTGTTTCAACCCTCTGTCATGCATTTGCAGCAAGAAAATAAAACATTTAACTAAGGGTTTTTTTGTTATGTGTCCACTCACATAATTTACAAATCAGAGCCTGTCAAGATAAGGAAATAGACTTTAAAATATTTCTTGAAATGCCAATAACAAATAAGTAGTTATGCAAGTGTTACATTTAGTTACATTTGTGTTGAAAGGTAACAATATTTTGTAATGATCATTTACACTGTATTAAAAACTGAATCATTAAGGATCATTATATCTTTTACTACATGTCTCAGTACAGCATCTCTGAGCATCAGTTAGCAATATTTTAAAAATTTATTTAATAAGCTGGAAAAAATACAGAATATTGAAAATTTATAGTAGACAAAGGTCAGAAAAAGATCAGACTATTCCATTTTTATTCATTAAGTGAACACTTATGTAAATAAAATAAAATAAAGGTCTTCTCACATATGTATATAATGAAATATAAACAATCCCTCCAAAGCATAATGCTCTGGTCTGGAAAGTCCAAATTTCAGTGAGTTTGTCTTAATTGAAATGCATCGTACATTGCTTTTTATCAATTTTAGTACTTCATCCTTTCCAAGAAAGCTATGTCTTCTAGCTCACTTTACATATTTTCTTCAACAACATTTGCATTTAATTTATTTTGCAATGTTTTGTTTAAATATGCCATCTACCTGTCCTCCAGATGACTGCAGTAGACAGATCCCAGTGCTTACTCCTGGGGATGGTAGACAGCTCTTGCTAGGTGCTCTCCCTTCCCCTGAAAGGCGTGGACTTGCTTTAAATTGCTTTAAATAAGTCCACACAATTCTTTAGGACCACTTTTGTCTTGTAATTCTTAGCTACCTTTGTTTTGAAATTCTTAGCTACCAAACGGAACCAGGATGGCAAACTCTGAAATGGGTCACTGTGCTGGCCTGGTCAGCCAGTGCAAAGAGCAGGCTGCCAGCTCAGCTGCAGGGATACCAGTGTGTGGTGGGCTTTGCAGGGCACAGGCTCCACGCAGAGCTGCCTCCTGCTTCGTCCAACATTTAACTTCAGAGCTGAGTTCAGCCTATCAATCCACATACAAAGACACGGGGTGAGAGGTAATAGAGGAGAGAGGGGAAGGCTCTCTATACTTCAAGTTGCATAAACGTAGAAAGAGTGATTAACAGATATTTATTTATTTATTTATTATTTAGTGTACCCTGAGTTTATGAAGAGCTTTAAAGAAGCAAAGCCTTGATTGAAAAAAACCACTAAAATATATCATTAATTAACAGCATAGGATAAAAACTCCTACATATCTTTATAGAAATAGCATTTAAATGTCAGTTTCGTAGCACAGATCAGTCTGTGAGAACAGTTCCTGAGAAAAGTAATGAACTGCTTTATTCAATAAGAGTTGACTTAGGCATGGTGCTTAATGACTCTGTTTCATTAAAACTCAGGAGAAACAACTTCCAGCGTTTCTGTTTTTCCTACATTTTGTGTTACACCATTTTGAGTGGTTGGCCTTACTGCACATTCATTGCCAGATGCAGTTCATTCTAAGACTTTTACATCTAGATATTACAGTTTAATTTAAGCAACTCACTATTACCTGGTCTGGCAGGGCTGTTCATTGCACTTGCGGATCTGTGGTTCAGGTTTTGTTAAATATTTGCACTTCTTGTTATCCACAAGGCTTATATTCTTGTTCATAATCTTTGTGCAAGAGACTGTTGTCTTTCTTTCCCCTAGTAAAAAATGAAGCAGGTATGTGAGGAAACCAGGAATGAATAACTTTGTTAAAGGAAAGATACAGACACAGCTATTCATATACAGTTTGGAGAAAAGAACTGAAAGACTAGTGTAAGACATTCAAAACTAGCAGGGAGCCTAAAAGAAATCCTACAGTTTCCAGGAAACATTTTGAGTTTCTAACCTAGTGTTTGCATACCACTGTCAACAGAGTTCTTCTGCTTTATGCCTGTAACTAGTTATAGGCCAAAACTTGAGTTTTACTGGAATAATTTTCTTTCTCAACCACTGAAACCCCAGCAAAGCTTGCAGAAAATTACAAAGAAAAGTATGGCTGTTAATAACTACATAAAATGAGGGAAGAAATTACAAGTTGAGGCTGGTACTTAGATAATGGGAATCAGCACATACATCCTTAGTAAGGAGCCTGCACTATTTCTGAAGTAAAGAGACCAGATGTCCTGATCTGTAAGGTTATCATTTAGGAAGCTGGGTACTGCCTGCAGAGACCTAGTGCATGCCAGGTGTAAAACCCTTTTCCTGATGGGTGGGCTGGAGCCTGGTGTCTCCTGAACTTGGAAGCATTAGAAATTACAACTTAACGTAAGCACTAACATGTAATTAGACTAGAGCCTAAATTTTAGAAAACTAGCAGTCCTTGAATTCAAGATTTCAATTAGCAGAGAATAGGCTCGTACCTATTTGTTCTTACAGTTACTTTTTAACACTCTATCTGGAAGTTTACTGATAAAGAGGTTGCATGCATGAGCAGGGTAGACTTAAGCAGAAACGTTCACCAGAGGTCCAAAATGAGCCTATGGATGGAGCAGTTAAGTTATAAATGCACATTTATGTGCGTGACCACACCTGACAGTTTACATGGTGCTTGTGTACGTGAGAGCACGTGCAACTAATCTATCATATCACAGCATCTGAAATGTTTGACAATTCTTTCTGCTCTTATATATACATCTGTGTGTTGATATTGTCTCCCATGCAAAGAAAGCTTTTCTGCAACACAGGAGGTTGCAGACCAGTTACATATAAAAACATACACAAAACCACATGGCTTCATCAATAGTTTGATCCTGACATACACGCTGAGCATTTAAGCAAAACTACTGGTAATTGTTATATTATTTATCTGGATTAATAAAAATATTGGTGTTAAATTTGAATCACAAATATTTAAACTGTGTACAAGCTGCGGCATTTTAATTTCATTTCTGCTCGATATTTAAGCCAAAAACTAAAAGAACAGTTAAAATAGTTCTTTCTAAAGTAAGAAAAATCTTCCATTTGCATTTCAGAATATTTGCAGCAAAAATACCTTTTATGGAATTTTGTAGTAACTCAGCTATTTTTGACAATAACATAAAATGAAGGCCAGTTACAACAGAAAAAAAATTATAAACATTACAGTAAAACACTAAAATATTTATTTAAGCATTAACGTAGAATAAATTGATGACATACTGCATTTTAAGATTTCTGCAGATGATAGGTAACTTTAGAAATATTCTAAAAAAACTTCAGAAAACTGTAAAGAGTGTGAATTCACAAGTAAATAGAAATGCACTATTAAGAATCAGAGGATGCTACTAGCACCATGTTCGAAATACCTTCTAGGGCAGAAGCTTTCTTACGAAACCACAAAAAGCATGTTTATGGAAACTACAGCAATCTTTCATGACACCATGATTGTTCACAGAGTCAAAGGAGCTAGAACACTGTGTTCCTTATGCTGCTGTTATGAGAAGGAAAAGTGATTCCAGGCCTTGCTATTCATTCACAAGGTGCACAGCGATTTTCAAAACTGCTGATCAGAGCAACCATGACTTTCAAGGTTGTAAGCATAAAAGACAGGTATCAAAAATCAATAGAGTGTTCACAGTCTGACTAATTGTACAAGCTATAAACAGTTCACTGTACATTGCATTCATTAAAAAACCCCTCTGAACTGTTTATTCAATGTAATTATCCGTTTAATTATAACCTCTTCTAGAAAACAGTTTCAAAGACTTTCCTTACATAAATACTGTTCATAATCCAGTATTTGTTTTCAGCATCATATTCTGTTCTTCCAAAATCACATTTTTTATGGTTAAAAAACATAGGAAAAAAATCACATCAGCATACTAATATCTTCTGTTGTAATATTTGTTCCATATGTTTCTGGATCATCCTCAACTCATGTTACTAACTGTACTTATTTGATCTGAGACCGGGATTCAGCTTTTCTGTGGTTTGAAATGTCTCTTACAGATAATTTATCTTCAATAATTGCAAATACAGAGTGGAATGCACTTTCTATTCTTGTTCTAGCTCTTGCACTTGTATTTCTTCTTGGAAACTGTGTCCTGAATTTGCTTGTTAGTCTAGATTTTGTTCCTTCATTACCATCTTTTGCTACTTATTCTATTTACTTTGAATCTTTTTCTAGAATTATAACAGTTTTTGTAATACGATCAGAAAGCATGAGACTGACATATGTTCATATTGTATGGAATCGTACAGGCCACAATGAGGTTATCAATATTAAACATGTAACACTGACTGTCAGAATCTTAAATATATATAAACACACAGTGTATATACATAGAGGTGCATACTGCATACATACATTTGCACTATGCGTACACATATTCATTTTTAACGTGTGTGTATACATTTTTCTTTTATTTTACCTCCTCCACATACAGCATCACAGTCCTCCCAGGTAGAATGTGTCCACATGAAAAGGGGCTCTGGTACTTTAGAGCTCTGATTTTCAGGGAGAGGATCCAGTGGGATTGTGTACTCATAGTGTAACCCATAGCTCTGGTCATGGAAGAGAAGCACCTGCCAGATAAAAAGAAAGAAAACCTTCCTACATACATAGACACTGTGGAAGACAAACTCCAAATTGCAAGGAGATAATCTTGAAAAGCACAACAGAATAACTTGATACTTTACTGCCTTTCAGCCCTCCTAACAGATTTGCTAGATGAAATTAATGACAGTATTCAAATCAAGCCAATGTGAAATATTATTTTGATTTTTTAAGTAAATTTCTTGCATTTAAAGGAACTGAATTGTGAAGTACTCTCTCATCAACTCGACCTCTTTTCTTTCTGGTGGCTATTAACTTTTCCTCCCCTACACTGAAATGCACCAAAACTCAACTTTTTCACCGAGAACTTGGTGATTGCAATTCTGAAACCGTGATGCTATAGTCAGCCAGGACAAAAAACATCTGAAATTAATTTGAATCTTTCTCCTTAGCTGGCACATCAGATTTTTATGACATTTGTAGGAATGCTGAGACCTTCAATCCTGCCTCAACAATGTAAGGACTGTTCTTGCATTTAAATGCCTTTTTAAAAGCAGGCTGACAGATCTCTCTCTCTCCCCCTGTCTCCCAGCTTTTGTGTATATATATATATATATATATAAACACAAAAGGAGGTATACCTTACACAGATCTCATTATCTTGAGGAGTCAGGAAAAAATACAAATTATCATGCTATGTGATAGGAATCAAGTGAAAAAACCAAGTTGCCATACCAGTAAATGTAAAGGTGATGTTGTGGGACCTTTGGCTGATATTTTCTCCCAGAGACCTCTCCGAACATAATGGACAGTGGTCCCAGCAATATTGAATGTTCCAGAATGCTCTATCTTCCAGTCACTATTGATTGACTGTTTTCCAGCATCCCGAAGAGCTGCAAAATATATGAAAAAAGACCAATATAAAAGGTGTTTGTTCAGTGGTGATATTCTTCTCCTTTCACCTCCTGTTTGGATAATTTAATAAAGAGGTAAAATTTATCTAGCTCTGATTGCAAAGATATTTATGGATCTTACTGTAAATGAACTTCGACTGGAACAGGCTTCAGAAACAGTTTCTGGAGGGAATATCTGGCAAAACCACGAGTATTTAACATTACTTGAAGTTAACATTAGTGTTTTAATGCCTGAAAAGACTGACAGGCTCCAGCATAATTCATTATTTGAACACTGAATTAATTCAAGGCAAAGGGAACTATTTTCTATTCCCAGGGTGGTTATTTCTATAATCCATAAAAGCACAGGAAACACAATTTTTACAAGAGCCTCTTCAAGATTTGTGGAACAAGGTTAAAACCTAAAAAAAAATCTTGATCAGAATTCTTTCCCCTCTAATAATTACACTTACCTTTTCTCCACCTCAGAATGTGGTAAGACTTTATACAATTTTACCACATAACTGGAAGCTTCTAACAAATAGGAAAAGCTTGTTCTTTTTGGCTGAATAATTTCTCATGTTGACCTAATTTATATTTAAAAACATGATCAAGCCAGGTAAGATATATTTCATACACTGGGAACAGAGGATTTTACGTGAGTTTTCTATAGCAAATGGAATAGACTCTTCTGCAAATGATTTGTAATTTTATTTTATTCCAATCACGTCTGAATAATCATATGAAGTAGCATATACCTCAAGTCACCTTCTGGACAAGAAGTTTTGCACGTCTGTCCTCACTGAAATTGCATGTTTGGCATCAGATTGTTGTAAGAGAACCTCCACACGTTCCAAAATTTCCCTTCTTAAAGTTGTAAGTTAATGTGAGTCACTCCTGTAATCATGTCCTCTACTATTCATATTTATACTGTTATGTTTTGTTTCTATGGGAAACTACTGCAACAGGCCTATGGACTGGCAGGAATCCAATTGAGTAAGACACCACTGATGTGTACCACTGCAGCACTGTGTAATAAATGTTAAGACTATAAAATCCATTACCTCTGTGTAATAGTCTTGGACGAAAAAGAATCAGTGATTCTACAAGATTTAAAACTTGGCATTTTAGGTTTAAACATTCTATTATTAATGGTAATTAAGTTCTATTTATTGTTCAAACTGTAGGGGCTAATCCGCTTCTCTGTGGAGAAATTAAAAAAACGTACTTGACTGTGCCAAGGTCCAGCTGGGTCATGCTGCTCAGACGGAGCAGCATTCTCTCCCCAGAGAGCAGCAGAAATTTTTCTGTCTGGTCTTTAAAATGAACATGTGTGCCACAGCAGGCAGACATGTGCGGGAAACTGGAATCCTAGCTCCAGAATACAGAAATATAACAGATCTTGCATTTTCTGCTTTCAGATTCCTCACATGAGTCACTGAAATAGAGTCAGAAAGGGTGTCCTCAAGCCTTAAATTTGGACTCGGATTCAGGCAGTGCAGCTTCTGTTCATGACTCTGTCACACCCCACATTGTAAGCAAGTTCACTGAGTTATTCCATACCACACACATACTCCTATTCTTCTTAACTTTTGACAGAGGAGGTTGTCCTGTTCAAAGTACCCCCATATAGGAAGAACACTCAGCACACAACTGTATCCTCTCTCAGTGTATCCTTTCTTCAAGCAATACGTAACTGAAAAGACAACCAAAGAAAACTTGAACTATAACCACAACCACAATTTCAGTGCTAAACCAAGGGGACTAATTACAACTGTACCTCTGTAGAGCATAAAACAGCTGTCATAACAATGGCATTTAAGTGATGGTGATGAGTGCAATGTATGTTTTAATTACTGTACAAGGGCTATACACTCTTTCAATTTTAATGAGGTGTAAGAGGCTACACAGCCAAAAAGATACAACAAATAACAGTCTAGCTATTGCATCTCCCAGTTCTCAGCGGGGAGCAACAGTGCCCTGGATCTGGTCATCCACTTGGGAAATCAGTACCTACTAACCCTTTTATGTTTTCTATGGACAAATCACACTACTGTATTAACTTTGTGAATTTTGCCTTTTGCTTTGTGCAAAATATAATCATACTGTCCAGAAAAGTATCAAAATAATGCCATTCTGATTGACCCTTATTTTTCTATAGAAAATATAAAGATATCTGAAATCCAATTCTAAATGAAAGTACATTCACTGGTATCTTTTGTCAATGAAGTAAGTGTTTCATTTTCATTCAAGTTCCCATGTGTTCCCTTCAAGCCTTCTTAAGAACATTAAGACTTGAGACTTGAGTAACTTTTTTGAAAATTACAGGGATGTAACGCTGACTGGTTGGGAATTGCCAGGGTCCTCTTTATTATCCTCTTCAAAAATGGTGCAATTTCTCCAGTCACTGGGGACTTCACTGGGCTGCCATGACTTTTCAAATATGCTTGAGAGTGGCTTGACAACTACATCAGCCAATTCCCTTAGGACCATGGGATGCAACTCATTAGGTCCCATACACCTGTGCATGTTCAGGTTCCTCGGGTGGTCTCAAACCTCATCTATAATGGGAGGAACTTCATTCCACCATTCTCTGCTCTGATGTTCAGGGACTTGAAAAATGGGAAAGTGGGAAAAGTGCTTACCATTGAAGCTCAGGCAAAAAACTTTTAAGCACTGCTGCCTTCTCCATGCCCATCATCATCATTTCTCCTATCTGATTTTTCAGTGTATGTTGTGTGTGTGCATATTTTCTTTACTATTCCCTTATCTGACTAAAAGCCTGTAGAAGCCCTGATTAATCTTTGAATTCCTTGCCAAATTCAGCTCTAACAGTGCCCTAGTTTTCCTGAACCTATCCCTACACATCTGAGCAGTATCCCTATATACTTCCCAGGATCTATGTCCTTGGCTCCACTGCCTATGCATTCTCTTCTTACACTTCAGTTTGACCAGGAGGTCTTTACTCAACCATGCTAGTCTCCTGCCTTCCTTGTCTGATTTCTTGTAAGTTGGAATCAAGAGCTCTTGCAATTTAGGAAAAATTATTAATGTTAATTGTTATTAAAAATTATTATCCTAAATCTTTTAAAGAGCTGCCAGCTCTGTTTTGCTCCTGACATATGCAAGGGCAGCTTCCCAGGGGGTACCATCCATCAATTCCTTAGACAATTGAAAGTTTGCTCTCTTAACATTCAGAGCCCTGGCTTTAGTCTTCACCTGGCCCCTCTCTGTCAAAATCATGAGTTCCACCAAGGCACAATCATTGCAGTCTGGGCTGCCAACAAACTTGACCTCTCTAAATAGTTCATCTGTGTTGGTAAGCAAACAACAAGGTCCAGGAACACTATTACTCTGGTTGGGCTGTCTATCACTTGGATTAAGAAATTATCCTCAAAACACTCCAAGAGTCTCCTGGACTGTTTACAGCTTGCTATGCCGTTTTCCCAGCACACATCAAGTTACTGAAATTCCCATACCAGATCAGATACTGCAAGCATGATGATTCCTGTAGTTGAAGTAAGAGTACTTGATCAACAGACTCCCCTTGTTTGGGCAGCCTGTTGTAATCCCCAATTATGAAGCTTCCTTTGTTGGCTTGCCCTGTAATTTTTACTCATAGGCTCTCAACCTGCTGACTTCCATTTTCCAAAGGCAGTCCAATGAAGTCAATCAAGCTTTTTATACAGAGGGCATTTGTTTCATCTTGACATAAAGTATTCCCAAAAGGTGTTACTTATTTAGCATCTTCTGCGGTCCCCTATACATGAAAGGAAAACATGTTCAGTCTCAATGGATTCGGCTTTGCTTTGGTTTGGGGGAGGTTGGGATCAGGTTCTCAACTGGCTTCCCCTGAAATCTGAAATTACAGTCTACAAAGATTACACAGATTTGGTTCTAGGTATTTTAAAAGTATTAACATTGTCAGAAATTACGGATTTAAAAATTTTCAGATGCCATATGCTTTCCCACATCCTCTTCTCTCAAAAAGTGGCCCAACATGTTTTTTTTCAACTAGGAAGCATTTCATAAAGAAATCACACAGAACACAATACACCCGTAGACTGGATGTCTATAAGAGCATTGGCAATTACAATGTCATACTGTGTTACATTGTAGAGCCAAAGGGTCTACATCCCTGAGATAGCTTGATCACGTACTTGAGAATAATGACACAGCTAATCCACTTTTTTAGTTCAGTTGAAAATAAACAGTTTCTCTCATTTCTGATTAGCACAAAAAAATTTCAGGGTTTAGACTGCAAGTAATTTCTATAGTAATATGCCACTAACAAATGACAATAATTCATCATAAAGCCTGGATCTATCATGTCATCATACAAGCATCACATGAATGAGCTCTTTAATTTCAAAGCCTAGTGTATCTCAGATAGAAATATTTTAATTTGCCTTTTAGTACCTTATACTAAGAACCTTTTCTGAAAAAAACTTGCAACACTTGCTAAATATAAATGAAAATTTAGCAATAGAAAAGGCATTATCTTAGACCATGGGAATGCAGATAATGCTAAAACAACATTTTATTGCTGTTTTTTTTTTAAGTAAGTCTGAAAAATGTTTATAAACTATGTTATCACTGCTAGCTTAGTCTTTTAAAAGAAATCACAAAATTGCTTCTTAAAATTATGATTTGTAATTCGAAAATTAGTAAGTGTATGCTTTAGGAAATATTCTCAACTTAAATAAACATTCCCCACCCTCTGTACTGCTACATATAATTCCCATTCCTAAATACTGTACTGATAAAAGAAGGATCACAAACCCTTATGCTTTTTCCGATATAATTTCAGCAGGGAGGAAAACCTAGTTTGGCTGTATCATTGCTCCTACTTCTCCACAGGTGAGAACAGACAGGACAGTTGTCGACAGGTCAGGTAGCTCAGTAAATGCAGTTGCAAGCTATACCTTATCTTATGCGATGCCAGAATTCCTCCTTCTGTGGTGTGTGTTGAAATACTTCACATAAAGAAGACAACTGCTCTGAAGATTTGTTTCAACTACCCAATGCATCAATTACCCAATGATGCTACTAATGTGGGGTGTAGTGGTACTAATCAATCTAGCAATATCATTGCAGTTTCCAGACCATAGTGACTGTTTTGTGACCACCAAGTAAATCCAGAGAGGGGCATTGTGCTTTGACTCCTTTTGTATTTGACCTGTGCTGTACAGCAACAATCAAATCTTCCTTCAGTTTAATTACCTTCTATTTTCTAAGCAACAATTAATAGTGTATGTGTTTACACTTTATCTCTTGTATAGTCAGCTTGTATAGTCAGCTATGTAATTTCAAAACCTTAATCGTAAAATGTGTTTATGACAATTAGCAAAACAAAAATAGCGTTGGCCTGTATTGACTCTTTTCAAGTACAGAACCAAGTATGGTGCCCCATAAAATTAGCATACAGAATTATAAGGTAGAAAACTGATTAGAAACACAAAAGAATTTAATCTTTATTACACTGCACATTTTTAAAAACAGCATTGTAAAGAGTACTGTTTCTAAGATTAAAGACTTAAGCTTTCTCCCCAAAACTTTCATTATCTTAGGCTTATTCAAAAATTACTCTTTTTCAATTCAGATTTTGATGGTTTCAGACTAAATTACCTAAAAATGAAGGTTTAAATACCCCATGCTAGTTAAAATTAAAAAAAAAAAAAAAAGGAAAAAGTAGGGGCAACAACAGAGGTTTTAATTCAAAATATGGCAATTGGCTTCTTACTGGGTCCCCACAATGGCTTCCAAAAAAAAAAAAAAAAGGCATAAAGGCTTAGCAAAAAATCTTGCAGAGAAATACTGGCTGATTCTCATTCAGACCTAAATCAGTAAAACTAATGAAAATAAAATTAAAGTAACAAGCACTTAGGAGTTAATTACCAACTCTGACAAATGTGTGACAAATTACAAACTCTGACAAGTGTGACTGACATTATTTCATGGTCATAAAAACCAGGTCATTCTTTTTGCTTCTTGCAGGGTAAGGGATAAATCAGTTTGCTACTCATGAAAAAGGAATAAATTTCCCTAAGTACAATTCTAGTATTTATTTACTTATTTGTTTTGTTTTGCATTATTCAAAAAATGAAAAATAATAGCATTTCTGTTGTCTACATATGTTAATAGAGTTGACAGACTTCTGCTACTCTTTCAATACTCTTACATATTCATGTCTGTGGTTCATTGGGGAACAATTAAATAACCCAAATGTCTAAACCTCCTGTGATATCCTAAAAGGAAAGGTGCAAACCTCATGATAAACCAGCAGTCACCCATTGATAATCTAAACTCTCATAATAAAGATTCCCCTTCTTTAACATTCTCTCAGTTGAAGCACTGAGAACACTCTGGGGTTCTTAAAATGTAGATATTAATTATGGACATAATTAAGAATAGTGATCAAACCAGGGATTTTTTTGTTTCATTGTCCTATTTCTCATACTATATCTCTCTCAATTTAAGTTTAAGCATTGCATAGAACAACACCAATTGTGATATTTCATATATTCCCTTAAATCCTGTAACAATAATAGTGACAAATTATACTCTATTACACAGTTTTTTTAGACCTCATTAGAAGAGAAAACCTTCCTTGTTTATCAATGAAGACAACTTCACTTACATGGAAAAACTTAAAAAATATTAAATCATTGTGAACTACATTCATCTATTAGAAGATTCAGAGAATTCAAACTATTGCAAAGAAATACTTTTCTTTTTCAGTCTAATTTTAAAACTTCTGTTTGACTTCATTAGTGAACTGCTATATGTTGCCTGGTGTATGTTTTGTTGTTCTCTGAGCACAAATTATTTCATGTTTGAGCGTAAAATTCTTTTCAGTAGTTTTAATGTGCTTTCCATATGAAAAATTGAAAATGTGCAAGTACAGAATTTTTTAAAATGATCTAAATACAGTCCTTGAAATATTCTCTAAATGAGATGAAAGTTCAAAAGAAAAACTATGTGAAAAATTGTGTTATAATATTCCTTTGACAAGTTCTTCACAGATCTGTTTTTCCACACATTTTTGTTCAATCACAAAAGCATGTTTAGCTAGCACTTTTCAGTGTTGAGCAAAACAGGACATTAACATCAAACCGATATACCTAAATTTACCTAAATAACTGTGAGCTGGTTTTTCCTCCACAACTTTGATTCTCCTTGCTCCTGCAGGTATCACCAAAGCTTCCACATAACCTAAACATGAAACCGGATGTTCCAAGTTAAAGAGAAAACCAGAAAAGCATAGAAAAGTACATAATGTATGTTTTCTCATTTCTTCTCCCCTACTTTGTTTTTTAAATGTAGCAAGCTATAATTTATATAGCAATATTTTGAGGATTTTTGCAAAATTGAAAAAAAAAGCTATGAAGCTGTGCATTTTGTGTAATATAATATATTAACACAATATAATAATACATTACAATATATAATATAGTGTAATATAATATACAATGACACACAGTGAATAGAGTATAGCACAGTAAAACATACCAAGAACTAGTGAGGCTGGAAGATTGTGGCTAGAGCAGATGAAGTTATCTCTGGCTAAGTAGTTGAGTATCATCATGATGACCAGATGGCCATAAAAGTATTCCAACTTCCCTCAGTATGTAAAGACAAATGATATGGCACTAAAATCCAAGTGTCCTCCCACTGCTTGGTTTTTGGTTTTTTTAAGATAATTTTTGCTTGATCTCCTTAACCTTGATTTAACATATTCAAACCCTGTTATGATATGCTTTAGTTTTGAAATCTTGTTATTTGCTTCAAATTGCAATTGCTTCCTGCTAGTGTGGGACTAAGAGAGGATGTTGAACAATTTGGTTTAGTAAAAAGGGGTGAAAAGGTAATGCAGGTGGAAAAAACCGTGCAGGCAGGAATGTTATAAATAAATAAAACTGTATTTTAGATTATCCAGGAGAACTTCACAAATGGAACAACATACCAATCTTATATTATGTGTAACTATGTAGTATTCTACAATGAAATATAAAGCATTTACAACAGTTCTTCAATAATCCTGAAATGTGAAAATTAAAGCAACATCTTTCATTTCTGTAAGACCTAATAACACTTTCTAAGTATAGCTTACAGCTTCTTGAGAAGGAAAATAACTTACACAGTTGTTTAGACGACAATACCACCACATTTAGGATTGACACAGCATCCTGAAAACACTTCCAAGTGTGTGCATACTCACATGAGCAATCAATGAGAGCAGACTTAATGTGATTTTATTAGCGGGAACCTTCTTTGCTGTTTTTTTTTATACCTTGTAGTCCTCCAGACTCATTTGGGGTTTGGGATCCTTTGCCTTACACTGAGCTTGAGGGGGCCAGACAAACATTTGAAGACTATGCCTAACTTTCCCCTTTCACCTGAAGTACTATACTTCAGTCTAAAATGCATTGAAGTCCTTCATTTTTCAAAGATATGCTGTCTTCTCTGAACTACAGTATTTTTGATGTGATTTACTTGCCACCTTTAAATTCTGCAAATTTTCTACTCAAGAAACTTAGAGTGTAATGGCAAACAAATGCTGAAAATAGTTGATCAAATGCTGTTTCAAAGAAAAGACAAGTATACATGGCACATGGTGCACATTATTAGGATTTCAGTTCTCTATTCTGTCAACACTATTATGCTGGAGACAGTCAGTTATTCCCATTCACAGGACAGGTCACAGCCGTATTTTGAAATCCCATGTTCATTCTGAATCAGAAAGTGTACTGGCTTTCATGATATGTTAGTATTAGGATAAAGTGATGAGTAATGAAGAGGTATTAGACTTCTTCACGTGTTCAGCTTTATGATCTTTCACTGCCTGGATTAGTTAAATAACATCAGTCTAGGTAACAGATCATAATATTTGGATAATATTACAAAATAAATGGATATTTATTTCGAAGTATATTAAATGAATCTAAACACTCAGGAATTTCTCACATTCCTTTAAAATCAGACTCTTCTATGAAATAGAGTGTATCTTAATGGAAGATATTTCCTTCATTTTTGCAATTGAAATAAAGTGCAATAATTTTGCAACAAATTTTAAAATATTAATGCCTTCTTATCTTCAATGTCCTATCACCTTAAAAAAGCTAGATCTAAAGTGCTTTTGAGGAGCTGCACAACTTTAAAAAATACAGACTTTTTAACTTCCCAGTGCTCAAAGTAATCAACAAGCTACTGGTTTCCTGAGTATTTGAAATAAACAGACATTACCTGCTCCTCTGGTATGGTTAAAATCACCTTTAATAACTTTGCACGACTTTCCATTACCATTGCATATACCACAATGATCCTCACGAGCCAGAGATCCTAATATGCCATCACAGCCAAATTTCTGTGGGAGAAGAAAACAAAAGCTATTGAGACACAGGCCATGTTTTTCATAAAGTTGCCTTTAGTATCAGGCATTTCACCCTTCTGCAAGATGCTTAACCAAGAAGAACCAGCCCTGCTCAGAGTGAGGGCTGCACTAGCTCACGTGCAGAGAACCCTCCTGTAGTGAACTCTCCTGTGATTTTACATAGATTGCTGCATTCACTCTTCCTATGCAGCTGGCTAACTCTATCAGCTGGTCCCCAAGAGAAACACAATTGCATTCCCATCTTCCAGTGGGAAGTTTGGCGCTTCAGACCCACTGTGCAACACACAGCCCATAGGCACTCCAGCTAAGTGACAGCAATGTGTCTGTCCTGCTTTCTGCTCAAAATAGGGGAGGTTCTTGGCCACACCCACAATGGTAAAGTGCTGCTAATGTCAGCCTAAGGCCTAATTCTGAATAGGGCATAAACAGGTCTAGAATATGTAAATATGAATTGTATCTGTGTTTTGGTAAAAAGTGTTCAGTTTAAAATAAGTTTACTCAAGCATCTCCACATTACTGTTAGACACATTTCAGTGAATTAGTATCAGTGGTAGCTTGACAATGTTAGTAAAGTTAATATATGCTGACCTAATATGAAATGAAAGCCTTTTAAAGTCTAGCATATTTGTGTGCTTTGTGCGTGCATGTATATCCAGCTTCAAAACAAGTAATTCATACCTGGCATCTGCCATCTGCACAGATATCTAGCCCATGCTGGCCACAGGCAGTCCCATCCATCACCTTTTCTGTTAGAAGAACAGGTTGATCCTTTCCAGCCGGTGAACAGAATAAGGCACATGGCTTTTCTGTAGTAGCAATGGATGGAAAAACCCACAATATTGGAAAAAAAGTAACTTTAGAAATACAGAACGATCATCAACATTATTTGTTAAAACTGATATTTGCTTATCTGGATGGCATGCCTCTACATTACCATAAGAAGTTATCTTAGATACAGGGAAAATGAAAAAGATTTGGTCCATTTCTTAGCTGTTTGAAAAACTCATGGTTTTTACTTCCTGCAGCAAACTGTTGCTACAAACTTGGCCTACATAGTGCTCATGTCACGTTCATTGTTGCAATTAAGAATATACACATTACAGCTGTTGGAATATTTTCGTTGTAATCTATACTTTCATTCTTCTGTATTTTTGGCAGATCATAAATATTGGTTAAAAAAGAAACTTAACACTTTCCAGACTTCCTGACTATGCATGTCAAGGAGAAAAATATGAAGTAATTGAGACACCCTGGGAAGAAAAATATATGAATTTACAAAGTCCACATTAAAAAACCAAAAAACCCACAAAAACCCTGGAAACATTATTTCTAACATCTTTACGAAGTTCAAGCAATTTTCTACTAAATTTCTAAAACATTTTGCAAATCATTTCCCATTATGAAAGAACATAAAAATGTAGTAATATCCTATGTACTCATGTATTCTAATGGCCACCATTTATTAACAATGAAGTTTGTTTCATTGCTGTGAAAGTAATAGCAAATAAAATAAACCATCTTCTCAGTGGTCAACAGAGTACAAAATGACATGATATTTTCATATCTTTGGTCACAAATGTACTGACTCAGAACTTCTTCCTAAATCTCTTGCAGATTGTTTGAAGGATAAAGTCAATCCTGAAGCTGTAACTGATTTCACTTGGACACAATCTATGCCACTCTGACTTTTTACTGACTTCTAGATTCCTGGAGTGCATTTTTATTAGTAAATTAAACAGTTCCAGGAAACATTCAGGGGCACTGGAATTCTACTGTCTATACAGCTGAACCGTAAAACAGTCTATGCCACATTTTTTTGCATGTGCTAACTAGCACTAGTTCAGTCTAGACTGGAAATTGCCATCTGCAAGGGACTGTTTTCAAAAAAGCAGTTTTAGAATGCGAAAGAGTAGAAAAGTACAGAGGACTTTTGTGCCAGCTGACTTACACAACAGAGAGTGGTCTGGGCACATTTAAATTACTAAAACTGAGAGAGCCTCAGGGTATCACTAGAGAACCAGTACAAACATATGTGATATCTTCTGCCAACATGTGAAGCTAGTCAGACACAAGCAATCTCCAGCTAAGAAGCTGCCTGAGTTTGTGCCCTCTGCATTCCTGTTATACTCTTTAAATAGTAACTTCAAATTTCCCTGGGGGATTTCAGCATGTATCACCATTTTTTAAAGAAATACAGGATTGATGACCTAAACATTATTTTAAAGACACTGAACTCCAAGAGACAGCAACTCAACAACACCAGACAACTTCAACAGACCATAGGAGACCTCATTCAAATACAGCTACTGTTTTGGACATGGTGCATAGCTAGTGCTAAGAGAGCAAACAATTAAGGATTTGGCAACAATGTGTAGTGGAATACTGAAACTCATCAGCTAGTGTCCAGTTTTGTTTCTCCTGAGAGACATCTCAAGATAACAGAATCAGTCAGAGCAAAGTTAGATGAAAGCAACCATCTGTACTTGTTAACATGAGACAGAAGAGTGTCAAGATACTTTCACCTGAATGAGAACAAATTATTCAAAGTCAGACTTAAACATTTAGATACCTTCACGTATAAATCGTGTTCCTGTGCTCAAATGAAATTTAGTAAAACAAACCAAAACTAATTGATTTGATAAGCACCTATGTAATTGTTGGACAAAGTTCTTCTTTCAGTGAAATGAGCTAACATACAAGCTTAACAAAAACAGTATTACAAGTTTTCACTTTGACTTTTTGAGAAAAAAAAAAACACCTTCTTTAGGTAGGCATATATTATAGTATATTGATGGTGAAATTGTTTTCCCTGCTTTCCAATGGTTTCTGACAACTTGTTGCAATAGTTAAAACAACTTACAGTAACGAACTATTTAAAATTTGGTAAAACACACTTACAGTACTTCTGTATCACTCTAGGGTCTTCTTTAATATGGGCTGCTATAATTTTGTTAATTTTTCAAGGTAACTGTTTTCATAACTGATGTGATTTTTATCATTGTTTGTTTGTTTGTTTTTAATTCAGATGAATTAAAACAAAAATTTACAGAAAATTCAGTGGGGTGGCAACTATTGTTAATATTTCTAGCAAGAAGGAATTTGTTTTCTAGTCACTGATGTTTTACACCAACATTATTGTTGCAGATAATATAAGTTTGATTTTACTATACTCCCACTTGAGCATTCCCGTAGTGATATGGTATATAAGCAAGTCTGTTGCACGGAAGCATGCATAGAGTATGCCAGGGCTTTGCATGCAGTAGCTCTTAGGATTTATGGAAATCTTATCTAAGTTTACAGCATATATTATATACAGATTTCTGCCAAAATCAAACACTACTGTGTGAAATACAATGTTAAGCTAGAAGTTCTCTCCTTCCCCAAAAACAGAGGCTCAAAAAACAGAGGCACTGTCCTTTTGGCTTTGTAGGTAAAAAATATAGCTGATACATGCATGTTTAATGATGGAGTATTACTCTAGAAAGCTGTATTTTTGAGACACTTCATACTACAATTCTGATTACATAGGAAAAAACTGATACTGGACTTCCATTCAAATGTAGTCATTACATATCAAGAAGGACAAATTCAATAGGAATAAAAGACACAAGACTCTAGAGCATATGTAAGCACCACTAGATCTTGTCTATGAAATTAAAATGCACTTCAAATAAAAATACTGGGCATGAGGTTTGTTTGCTTGCTGTAGTTTTAACCACAACTTTCTTAATCAACAACAGTATCACCAAGCTATAAGCTAGATAATGCAGATGATAAGAACAAGGAGGGTGGTTTACACTTACCATCATCGATGACAGCTTGCCACTGGTGTACATGCTTCTGATAGGAAGATCTGACACTGAAAGCTTGGCACTGCCAGTCCCTAAAGGCAGGCACACCAGCAGGACAAGAAGGGTTTTCACATACCCTATACTGCATCGTGGGCCCATGACACTCTCCTTCAAGGCCTGAACTAGAGAAGATGCCATAAATACAACCCTTTACTGTTGGCAATGTTTTGTCAAACTCACAGTATAGTTTATTTATGCTAGACACAAGTTCAATTTAAATAGCAGATTTTTTTTTACACTTAGCATCATGAAATCACCCATAAAAAAACTGCGATTGGAGTCATAGAACAAAACATGCTTTCCTTCTCTTTGTACTGTTTACACTACATTAAAGAGTGACGGGTGCTAAACCATAATTTAGCATTAAGACTAGTAGGAGCGTTCAGGAACGAGAACCTCAACTACAATGTTGACATAGCTGAGATGATTTTTCTCTACCCAGGCTGAGCCAAAGGAGCTACTGAAAGGAAGCAGCACCTGCAGATTTGCTCTCCTTTTGCTACAAGTGGGGTCTTAAAACGTTCAGACAAATGCTTTGATTCTTTTTGGTCACTCCAGTTGTGCTTTCAGGTTCTAATGAACACATGCAAAAGAAGAGTGCACTGCCGAAACTGGAGCTTATTGTTTGGAACCTTTTCTAGAAAAATGAATTAATGACAGGGAAATTAAGACATCCATAAGTTCTAGAAGTAGCTTAAAGGTATACCGCTGAAAGTGTTGTTTAGACGGTGTGAACTATGAAAACATTCTGCATATCTAGTCTGTTCAATTCCCATGCTTTTGTAGAGCCATATCCAGCTTTTCCTCAAAATTCTTTATGCAAACTTATCATTTTTAGCCCCTCTGCCCATTTTGCCCCCAAATCTGCTATATTGTCTTCCATAATTCTTCATTTCCCCCTTTGTTTTATTATTTTTTTAAAACCATTGACTCGACTCTATTCCACTCTGGTTTAGAATTCCCTATACTTGTCTCCATTACTCAGCTCTTCTTTGTTCCCATTCCTATGCCTATTCGTTCTTTTTCACTTGGTGTATAAACAACCCACAAAAAGAGACTCTGTTAGTATGGAGTAACTAAAAGGAAAACACCTTTTAGCTGATCACTGAGATACAGTGGAACAAATTTTATTCACGTCAAAAGTAAAAATCTGTTTATCCCTAAGGTTTTCATTTTCACAAGACAGGGAATCTAAATTCTATTTCCAGATAGTCTATATAAATGCCTGTGAAACTGGTAAAAAGATCTCTTTGTAAAAGTTTCAATTCCTTGGCTCTCCAGATGAGACAGAAGTCAATCTCCTCTAGTAAAAGAAAAATTCAAGACTAGAATTACACGCTGATGATCTGCAAGTCAGAAATTACGAATGTAAGTTTCTGTTCCTTCTTTAGGTGAAGTTTAAAAAGAAAGTTTTATTCTACTATTAATATAATTTAGACTTTTGACAGAATCAGAAAAAATTAAAAATGGGGTTGCCATGCAATAAAAACCCTGCAATGTATGTTCTTCTAAGTGTTTTTTTCAGTATTTCATTCAAGTAATTAATTGCTTATGTAAAGAACAACTGTATCTTCGTGCGTTTTTGCACTTATGTAAATTTTGCTCAGAAATTCTGATGAACAGCAATGGAAACCTGAACTTGTTTTTACCCAGGGCATTTGCGTTGTCGACTGCTGATTCCAGTGTTGCAAGTACGGCTACAAGTGCTCCATGTGCTCCACTCCCCCTCCATGTGCTCCACAAAAGAGGTCCGATTGATACAATCGCCAGCCTTACACCACTAGGGGAAAATTCAGCTCTTAGGTAACTAAATCAAGGCATATGCAAAACAGTTCACTGCTCCACAAGCACATGAGAAACACAACAAAAGCATTTGGTCCAATACATAGTTTTCATATTAGTCACACAAATTTTTGCCTAGTGTTGCACAAAGCTTTTTTATCTGTCCTAGTAAAAGCAACAGCCTGAACCCTTCCTCTGGGTTCAGTGGCCAAGAAGCAGGTTCAATTCCTGTCCACAACCTTGTACATAAATTCATTTCCAATAAAGGATGCCTCCTAGAAATCGTGTCCAGATGATGTTGTCTCCCTTCATTTGAGACTGAGCACTGCATAAGAAAACTTTCTTGGGTCCAGCCCAAACCTATGGCAGGGATCATCGTTCAGCTGAACTGTACAAGTGATCACAGTACAGTGTCCAAGGCTGTTCTCATGCCTCACTTGTTTCAGCACAACAATTTCTACCAGCAGGAACTGCATTGTCCCAGATTATCCAGTGACAATTTCCAGAGAAACATCTATTACAAGTAAGAGAGAAAATGAGATTTTACTCACCATGTGTATTCAAAGATAAAACGGAAGCCTCAAAAAGCTGGTGTTGAGAAAGTCATAAGAATTTCTGGTATTTATTTAAATAGTAATAATAAACTCAATAATCTTGCATGTGTGTATCATTTCCCAGGTCTCACTCAAAAGCTACTCAATCACTGTTATGCTCTGTAACCTATGTCCATGTCTGGTATAAATCATCACAAACTCTGCAGAAATTTGATAAATGCTTTATCAAATGACACCAGCTTAATACTTGTCCCATGTACTATGAACTAGAGGTATTTTCCAGCCTTTACAATTCCATGATTCTGTGATTCAGCAACTACGAAGCAAGAAGGCTACAAGTAGACAATGAACACTTTGTAATGTCATTAAGATCAGTAATTTAACTAATTTCTTTTAGCATTCTTAACTATTGGTGAATTACTGTTATCAATGGATCAAGTTAACAAGAAAGTTTCATATTTATAGCAAAACAAAGCACATCACTAATGAAGTCAATAAAGGCCTTTGTTACTGTCAGAACACACTTCTGTAACTTTTAGTCTCTGTGCTAAATATGTGTCTGGTAATCCTTTCATGTAAAGTTTCAAACGGGTCTTCACCAATCAACTGATCTTAATTTCCTCTCTTAAATCATCACATTACAATAATGGCATAATTACACCACTTTTGGAAAGTCTTCATGTAGGATGGATTCATCTTTATATTAGATTTACAACCAGAAACTATAAATTTTGTAATGCTCTTGGATGTTTCAAACCAAAAATGCTCATATTTATTTAAAGGTATTGCTTCAGATAAAATATATATTTTTCTATAGAGACAGCATCTGCCCTATGTGGAATCTGAGGGATGCTTATAAATCCTTGACTTGAAACCCAACCAAGCTGGACAGGCTATGCAGATGACATTGCCATCACTTCCTAAGATCCTAAGAGGAGCACAAGAGGACAGAACTTCACCACAACAATACCACTAAAAAAAGGATCATCTTGGACAGATAATAAAGTAAACAATAATAATTTTTTCCCATCTCCTGAAATGTTTTGGTGATGTCTGCTTAGTTTTTTACTGCTGTACATAAATTAAGGTATCACTGTAGCCTGGATAAATGAGCAGTTTTAATTACAATCAGTAATTCTGGGTAATCTTCATAAGAGGTTCTGCTTTCTTATTCCATACCATGGGCAGGCCATTCTCAATGTAAAAAATATTATATCAAAAAAGAGCCATGTCCCTTATTTTCCAGATATTGACTTCAGACAGTATCAACTACACACTTTATCCAAATTAAAATATCAAAGAAATTGTCATTACTTTAGAGATGTGAACAGAAATACAGCCTGGCTTTCCTTTAGCATGTAAAATTATTTGAACATTTAATACTAGTTGATTTAAATTTAGGAGAATTACGACAGTCCTGGTGAATGCAATATGACTCAAAGGCAAATCACTCCTTTGGGAAACTGCTATCAGCACAGTAGCATGAAAAACCCCAAATATATGTATGCTCTTTCTCTGTTATCTATTTGAAGTTATTTATATTCATTTACAGATATATAAAAAGATTATAGATTATTTGAACTGGAAAGCTCTTGAAGGACATTTAATATATGTCTGACTTTGGATGACTATTTAATTTGTCTATGATAGCATGCTTTTAATGACATTTGTCACTCTTTTTACATGCATTGACAATGTAAATATTTCTTGATAAAACTTATCCTGAAAGGTTTTAACACAAATGTGTATCAATTCCTTCAAGGAGACTATTTCTAAGTCTTAAATCATAGCTGAGGACGCTGTATCTCTGAAAGCTTAAGTTTCTACTTACAGTTAGAAGAGCAACAATTGTATTCTATTCATAAACATAAAAAAAATTAGAAAGAAATTGAAATAAAACAGTATAAATACTAAAATGTCTTTTTGGCTTTTTTAAAATTCACTGGTTTTAGGGAAATGTTTTTTTTCATATCTATATCGTAACATATATCACACATAATACATTCAACTATACAGTTTATTTTACGATAATTGAGGTAAGTAGGAACTTGAAAGAAGTAAGAAGACATATTCAGCTTGTTTCCTTAACTGTTAGATGTTCAGTATAACCGATATTGCTTCTCCACCAGAGGCATACCTTTCCAGTGTCGCAATCTGTGCCATCCATTGGTGGATCCAGTTTAGTTTTGCATTCCTTCTCACTTTCGACCTTACACCACAAGCCAGTGCAAATAACATGCTGAAAACCAAACACAGCATAAGCACAAAATCTATTTTATGCAAAACTCCTGCCTGCTTGCAGTCCACTAGTGTTGTCATAAAGTTACCAGTTTGATGGTACTGAAGTATGTTTAAGGACACTTTAGACATGTCTTGAGTGGGCAGAGTCTGCTTAGACTTTTATTATCATGATTCTCTAGGACTTCCAGATCCTTCTTGCTTGTGCTGTCCCAATGACTGCTGCTATCCTAGGCTCTTCCAATGATTCCTATTTCCTCTAGAATTAATTTATTACCCTAGGAAAAAAAAAATCTCAAAAGCCGTCAAACCTGATATCCACAAAAAAGACACAAAGTAACCTGACAAATGAGGGTGAAATATTTTTGTTGGAAAGAAGAGAAGGGACGTGACAGTGCAAGTCAGCACTGAATTTTAAAGCTGGAAAGAAAAGCTGCTTATTCTGTCCCTCTGAAGTATCAGAACACAAAGATAGTTTTTACTTTATTCACAAGAATGCATAGCTTTGTGGGATGCTGGCTTTCATTTCCCCATATTTTCTTGGCAGTTTTCCCTATTCTTCTCTAAAAAGTCCTCCTTCTCCCATAGTTTTCAGCCATGTCTTCATTCTCCTTGCTGTCTGTTCCTCTCTTAACAATAAATCACGTGCAAGTGAACAGAGGATATCTGGGGCTGGACTGTGGCCTGAATATTATTGCATATGCCCAGTGATTCTCCCCAGTATGTATATTGCCCAAAGAGGGGCAAGAAGGATCAGAAGAGGGGGAGGGGTTGCAAGGAGGACAAAAGACAAAGAACAGCTGGGGATTTTTAAACCAGGGTTGCCAAAAGACTTGCTTTTTCTGAGTGACATGATTTGTTATATTGGTACACCCAGTAAAAGCCTCTGTGCCTTTTACACCATGCATGCAAAGTGTGTGATAAATCTTATGCTACCCTGAAAAAAGCCTTAATGCAGACGAAACATAGTTCAATAAAAGACTGTGTCTGAACCAAGGAACAAGACTGTGTCTGAACCAAGTTCCAGTGGGAGACTTGAACATAAAAATGTCTGTAACATCAGTTATCAAAAAAAGCCAAAGACTGTAGAGGTGTGAAACATTGTACAGAAAAAAGAGACAGGATGGCAACAGTCAGACTCCTGATTCATCCTGTGACAGTTTTGTGATGAAGCTGAACTAACAGGACAACATCCAGCTTATCCTTGACCCCAAAAAGCAGCCACAGAAGTCCTATCCTGTTCCTGAGAATTTTAGCAAGCATTTTTCAAGTAACAAACTGTAATTTCTGTTCTTGTTCATTGTTTTTAGAACAATGTAGATGATGACAATAGCAGACGAGATAGAGTATCAGATGTTCACGACAAAGTGCTTCTGTACCAAGTATGAAATGACAGACATACTGTTGGAACTACTCCACAAAAATATATGTGAATTTAATGTTCCTAATTAATATTTTTTTTGTATCTTTAAATGCACATTAACGAGTGACTGCAATGGTGCAAAAGCCATCCAGATTTATTCAAGTTTTAAAAAAAGAGAGCCAAATTTTCTCTCATGTCATCACATTTTCAAGTATATTATCCTTTATTTTTCCTGAGCCCTTTAATTTTATGCTTCATTTCACTTGCCTATGATTTCAGAATGGATTACTACAAACAGTTCCTCACAAATCTAGAAATAATTCTAAATATAGAGATGCACTAAGTCAGATTTACAGTTAGATATTTTGGGTACCTAAACACAGCCATGCTTGAATCATGTAAACTAAATCAAGTAAAGCAAATTAAGACACTTTGCTTACTAATGTGCATTGTATACATCTGCGTGTTTCCACAAATACTGCTATACTACCTCCCTATCAACAATGAGCCTATTTTCCCCAGACAGAAATTATTCCGAGCCTTAAGTGAACTGTATTCTAGAAACACTCACTTCTCTTCACCAATTGTTAAAATAATCATTCAATATTAGTATAAAATTTAATCATAGGCTTTACTATTCCCCATACCAAAGAAAAAAGACATACTGAATTACTACAATTGGTGGATTAACTGTAAGTTTTTTTGCTGGAGTTTCCAGCCAAATTACAAACAGACTCTTTAGCTACTGTTCACACTGTACTTCTGTTGCAGAGGTATGAGATATAGAGATTGCTGTCACTATTTAACTTTTGACATTTAAGAATTTCTGTATAAGGCTGGGGAAAGACCATGATGCACAATGTGGGTTTTTATTAGCAACCTGCAATGAAGCAGATCAGGACTGATTTGAAAACAAACACAATTCTGGAGGCAAGTGTCAATGTTACAGTCACTCCAAAGTCAGAGTACAGACTTCTAAACCAGCATTTTACTCCTCTGAGGAGAAAGTTTCACTCAGTCAAAATTACAATAGCTAAACTAACATTCAAGTTACCTGTGATAAGGACAGTTCAATACAGTTTTCTAGACTAGTCCAGAAAAGGAACAGCTAGGAGACTAAAAGCCTTTATTTGTGATATTAGACTATTTACAATCTGTAAAATATTCCTTTGTGTGTACACTGGAAAACAAAATATTGCCAAGCCCACAAAAAGGACCTTTTTTTGAAAGAATGTGGTAATCACAATAATAATACTAATTTTTAACAGCAAAAGCTTGTAAAATAAAATATGGAAGTCACAATGTACTGCAGAAATAGCAGCGGTCCCTCTAGTCTTTGATTTCTGTGGGAAGTTTGGGTTTGTGTTTTCTTTAATTAAAATAGTGAGGCAGGTTTACATGAACCAGACGGATGCATTTCCAATCATAGAACCATGTGGAAAGAAAATTCAGTTGAGAGGAATGACCAGACACAAAAAGGAATTTTAGAACCGTATTCATATGAAGTCAGGATTATTTAAAATCTGGTGGTAGAGATGAGGACAAATATGTCACCAGGACTATAGTATTTCTATTACTTTTGTTCTTTTTATTGTGATCTTTCCCTGAAATGCCTTAAAAATCACAATGAAGTATAACCAGTCTCCTACTTCTTTGCAAAGATCACAGCTGTGTTATGACAAGAATTGTTTTAGTGGAACTGACTAGATAGCATTCACATCTTGGAATTTAATCTTAAAAGCCAACATTAAATAGTTCAACAATTGTATTAAATTGTCAAGTTTTACAATCACATTTATCATCAAAAACTACTGGGCTACGATCTCACTATCTGTTATGTGAAACAATATTAGGATCTAATTGATTCTTGTGTGAGACATCATGGGCATAAAAGCAAACTTGGCTCCCTTACAAGGTAAGCATGGAGACACGGTATAAATCTTGAACCTGGAGATCCACTCACTCTATTCTAGGATCTAAAAATTTTGCTTAGGATATGGAAAAATAATGTCTTTGAAACAGATGAAAAGGAAAAAATAGTCTGGACACCATTTATAAAAGGGGAGTGGAAGGGCCTCACTTAGGAAAATAAAGGAGTAGGACCTCAGTGGTTCCTTCAGTTCTTTGCTTCATTAATTAAATTAAATTATGAAGAGGAATTCTTGACAGCAAGGGAAAATCATTGGCATCTGTAGTATTTCTTAGAGGTTGTCATCCAATGTGACTGTAAAGTGTGGTCCTAAACTGCTCCTCATTAATAACAATTGTAGAAAATTCAATCACAGCAGAAATGTACTCATGACTGTACCACTGATACTTGTAGAATTAACAAGATTTTCTCCCAATCATTACTCAATTGTACTTTAGTTGAATAGCTGTTATATATGAAACATAGCTTCTTAATGTAGAAGATTATAGGGAACTCTGCTCATCAAATAATCTTCTAGTCTCAAAAAACATAAGATTGTGACATAGTTCATAATTTATCTTTTACAGTTATACCGAAGTGCATGAACTGTTCACCAAGTAGAATAAATCCAAGAAATCCTGGGCTATAAATTGTTGGATTTACTGACATTTAAATGAACCTTCAAGGAGTGTGTTTCTCTCATTTTCTGGCTTATGGACAACAACTATAACCATAATAAACTGCCAGTTACTGGTAGAGTATACAGAGATTGAAGCAAGTAGTCTGGATATCCTGGAATACACAGTAGTTGCCTATGCATAATTAAATAATTATTTTAATGAATTACTACAGCAGCTAATGAAATATTGAATTCAATTTAGAAAGGTCTTCCAAATGTTGACCTCTGCAATGGTAGCCACAATAACTTGCACAATCAACACAAAGAAATCTGAGTCACCTTCATAATAAGTAAAATGCAATTCTTTGCAAGGTTAGATTAAACATATTTGTTATTTGTATCTAACATCTTTGTATTTCCAACAAAGATTATAAAAATAGCTACTGAGCAACAGCCTTTCACAGTTAGATGATGCTGGTGTTGCATAGTCCATGAGTTAGAACTTATGAAGGATTTCTGGAAGGTTTATATAGTTTCATTCTAGTCCAATTTAAATGCTAACATTTTTATTTTTTTTTCTCCTCATATATATGAGAAAAACATGTAAGAAAAGGACGACTTTCTTATCCTCTGGGCTGTGCTCTAGCCATTGCTCTGAGTTTCCTCTTCACCATAGAAACATTATTTCTATAATTTAGAATTGGACTAGTATACAATAAACTTCCCTAAAGGAAGAGATAAATTTAAGACTCACAGCACGAAACAATGGAAGGAGATCTGAATATAGTGCTTAAGCTTGCTGTAACTTGCTCTTCAGGTCTAGAAACTGAGGACTGAGTTTCCTAGATTTTTTTGTTGGGAGGAAGGTAAGAGTGTAAATTTTGCTTTCAGATAAAAGAACACAGAAGAAAATCAACAAGGTGACTTTACAGAGATTGGCAAGAAAGCTTTGGAAAACTTCTCTTCTACCCCAGTGTCCTCACTGTGCTTTCTCAGTTTTGTCCTCCCTGTCATTTATTCATTTGTATGTCATTTCTAATAGATCCAAGGTTCTTAAAAATTCCTTAGATTAATTTCTTGGTTCAATAATTCATTTTACAATTTCCAGTTCAGGGTTGCCAGTTTTGCAGAGGATTTTGGAAATACTGCAGAATGTTCTTTCCCTTGCTTTCTTCTCAGAAACTGTTATTGGGGTATCTTTTTCTAACTGTTAAGACCATAAGGTTATCAAATAACACATTTGATTTTATGACAAAAACTAATACTAAATTGCAATTTGTCAGGAAAAAAAGAATAGCTGAAAAGAACACAGGCCTTTTGTACTGTCTTGTATCATTACCATATTCTTTCTACACAGCAAACCCACATTATACATGGATTTAACTTGCAGTGGTATATTAATACTAATATTTAATACAATTTTTACACTATTTTACTATGGATATAAATATTTAATATAAATATAAAGCAATGATCCAGTAAGTAGGAAAAAGCAGGATTTATTTACTGCAAGTAAGTGATTTAGCTGAAAGGTGTCCTCTTACATACAGAATGCCAGAAGACATTGTTTTCTTTTCAGCTATACTCTCAGCAGGCCTTAGTTGTACATGTATTGCAATGTTTCCTTTGAGAATCTTTTAGATAAAGATTAGTCTCAGTGAACATCTCTGAAGAAGTATACTATGTCCAAACTGAAAAGATGAAGAGAACTGAAGAACGAAAAGAGAAAGGAATTATGTTTTCCTATTTAATACTCCTAACGTTTCCAGGCTATCTGCCCACTGATTCTGATTAAATTTCACTTCACAGTTCCTCCTAGTGCCTGCTCTATCAAACCATATTCCATGCTCTTTATGTATTTGCAATATCATCTTCTGATCTTGTCTTGGCTACTGTCTCAAGGGCAGTACTGTCCTGCTGATGTTCAAAAAGGCTGACTTTTCTCTGTAAAAGACATTCTTAAACTGCTTTTTCAATCAGATGTCTACTAGTACCAGTTCAGAAAATTATGAAGACTTCTTCAATTTTGCTAACCTGTGTTTTAAATGTTAATATATAGTGACATTGCTTCATTCTGGCATAAAGCAATGTCAGCAAACTCACAAGTACTGGAACTCCTCTTGTCATCGCACTGTACAGCTCTACCTGGGCTCACAGGTGCCTCCTGGGAAGTGTAGAGAGCCCAGCTAACACCACTATTACTCCTCACAGTGTGCACAGGCACAGAATTATCTTCTGAAGGTCAGATATGGACATTCAACACCCAAACCATAACAAAATGGAACCTACACACGAAATCTTGTCGCAGTGGAATAAACTCAAAAAATTCCATTTGCTGCAACAAGAAGGTGACTTAACACGACGACATCTTCTGTTTCTAAAGTACAAGCAAGGTATAAATGGTGTGACATGATAAAACACGTTCCAGGATATTTGGAGACCCAAAGCAAAACTAACAAGATAAACCAATGAAAATGTGCATCCCAATTTTTTGGAAAGTGAGTGTGAACTTCTTGAATCAAAGGTGCTATGTTCTCTTTCTACCTAACACGTGCAGAAGTTTCTTTCATACAAAAATTAGATGGTAGGCGTATTTTCTGAAGTACAGACACAGCCTTACCTGCATTTCTTGGCAAAAGGAAGCAGTTGGTCCAAAAAGAATCTGACACTGCTCATCTGCAGTGTATGTCATTCCTGGGAGCTTAGAGGGAATAATCACAGAATTGAAGCTCTGAGGATTCGTCTGTACCAGACAGTTACTGGCCTTAGACCTGGTAATAAGCAGAGATTCACATGTTGAGCAATCCAAGAGTCTGATTGTCATGCTGACTTAAACTTGCAAACACTAGAAATACATGGCTTTTCTCTTATAATTGTTTTATTCATCAGCATTGGGCTGTTGCTCATGTTTAAACTGATATGGCCTAACTGTTAAAAGTTGATGTGTTCTGTTGTTGCACATTTGCAAAAAGACAATATAATTCATCCATTACAACAGGAATTTCAGAAAAGTGCTGGACAACATTTAGTGTAAAATGTACTTAATGGATTAAGGTTTTGGTAGCCACACATTTCAGCATAGAATTTATTAATATATTGTAAACATAGTTAAATATATAAAATGTGTAGATAAAGATATAAAAGTATAATCATACACATTAAGACATGAAAATATAAAAATCTATGTAATTGCTGAAAATATATTTTAATAAATCTGTCTAGTATTAGATTGTAATGATTTAAAATATTTTTATGGATTTTGCAAACACAAATCTCACACTGAAGTAAAAAATGCTGACAACTTAATATTTCAGTATATTTATTGCAATTATTTGTAAATGACATACAGTAAGAATTCTTTTTCTTGAATTATATACCTGAGAAATCTTTCCAGATCTTCCCTGCTGCACTGAGACCATGAAACATCCCCAAGATTCTGTCCTTTAATCCACTCCCCAGACATTATATGGACACCATCTGCACAGGATGGGTGGTCATTGTCGTGGTTTATCCCCATGCTGTATTTTGAAGTTATTAAAAATAAAACAAAGCACAACAAAATAATAGGTTGTTTTCAGAATATTTGTAAGTGAAAACTCTCGCACGAGGCTGCAAAAAACTCATATATACTACATACAGAAAATATCTTTTGATTATTTTTCCATTATATCCTTTCACAGAAGTGCATGGAACCACATGTAGAGGACAGTTCTACAATGAAAGTGGAGCTGAATTTATCTGAGAAATATTGCGTTCCAGCAAGTTCAATATATATTTTGGACAACTTTTTGTATTTTCAGGACTCCACAATTACTGTAAGTTTAATGAATACTACTTCTGTTGCTAAAGAGCAACAAAAATAACAGACATTTCTTTTTTAAGATTAGTTATTTTTTTAGCAGTGATTCTAACTTTTTTTCTGTATGAAATTGATTGATTGAAATCTCATAGAAAAGTAAAATGATTACTAGTTCAATGTGTAATTATTTTTCTCTAAGGAAAAACCATGTAAATGTGTTTATAATCTCTTGCTAGAAATAATACTGATGAGGAAATTAAATTTATTTTGATTTTAATGACTTAGCATCCACAGGCATCCCAGTGAATTCTCATACTCAATGCACTGCAATGAAAAATTCTACTAAATACCCACTTGAAGCTGCTGTTTTAACTGAAGACTCAGTCACTCTCACTCACAATTAGCAAAAAGAGAGGAAGAAGATGTACTTAAATAAAAATAAGATTTTCAAAATTACCTAAGTGCATCATGCTTGCCTGACATTACAAGAAATAAATTAAATACACTCAGCTGTTTTTGAAGATTTGCAAATGAGTATGAGACTACCCTCCAGAGTACTGGATTTAAAGAAGTGCTGGAATTTTGCAGCACTACTCTGACTGCAGAAAAGCAAAATTTTAGGGTTAATAAAACTCCATGGCTTATATTGATTCTTTCATTTATTCTTTCAATGATTCTTTCTTTTGGCCAAGGTGTGACCAAATCACTTACAGACTGCAAAGACACAGTAAGTTCAGTGTGTCTGTAGAAAAACTAGAGTACATCATGCTTCTCCTTGTTTCAACACACCACAGTGCCAAATGGCAAAAAAGGCCTGTCTCCTAACACTTTTATTATCCATTTTTTCCCAAAATCCATTCATGTTTAGACCAAATTTTACATAATTCTGCAAGCTGCTTTACCCAGTGTTTACTAATGAAACAAATTGAAATATCATGTAGGGCTCTGTCTTGCCTGTAGGAGTGCTCTGTCTCTTAAGCTGATACATGCACCCCACAATCTGGAGCACTGGAACAGTTGTTTCTGCATAATCTTGACTGTTTCAAAAAACAATTACACTAGCCACCATCGCATACATACATCAGTGTACCCCTTTTTTCAATCTACTACCATAGAAGCATTTTGTATGGTCTATTAGTACAAGAATTCTGAGGAAAACATTGTATTTTAAAGCACAAAGTGGTTGTACTTATAAAAGCTGTTTATATCAGCAACATTAGGCACTAATTAAGAATCTAATTCTAATCACCTTCTAATTCTTTAGCTGCCCATACTTTTGTAACACTTCTATTCTGCCTTGACGTTCAAATGTAGTTCAAAGTATTTGTACTAATCCAATGGAATTCATTCTTCAATTCTCTTTCACCTCCAAATTAAGTACACGTAAAAAAATCCAGAAAATATTAAAGACAAGTATTGAAGCCTATACGAATTAATATCCACCTCAAAAGGCAAGTACAGGTTGTATCATTGATGTTGTTAACATCAATTAACTAAATTGCAGGACAATATCTGAAAAGTCTGCTAAAGAAGCAACGGAACCTGCACTTGAAACATTCTCAGAAATATTTTCTTCAACAGGTACTTCTGATCTCTTTTGTAGCACGGTAATGACTCCATATTTTTATCTGACCAAGTATCAATTACAACACCACATGAAAATCAATATGCAGCAGAACTAAATTCTGATTTCTTTCCCCACATCACATTACGTGTCTGCTGAAAGAAAGAAGCTGAACAGTCAGTGCTACCTTCTTATTCAACAAGACAGTAAGTAATGTAAGCATGTATGCCTACTTCTCCATTAACAATCAAGAATATAACAATATTCAATGTTTGTAATGGTGATGATGATGTTTTCTAGCCTCCCTTGCTGCACTGTGTACATGAAAGAGATAACTACATCCTTTCACTAATACAAAGGTACCACAGAAACTCTGTCTGTGTATGGTGCTGTTCTGTCTCTTCCTTTAGAATGTATAGCACTCAGCACATTGCCCTCTCTCTTCGTAAACTCCTCTCTCCCACAGCTGTGAACATTCAACCTCATACAAGAGAAAAGCAACACCATGTGCATGTGGGAGAAAGACAATGGAGTCTGGGATTACAGGATAACTTTGTAATAGCCTGAAAAAACACAACAAAGAAGACAGTGTTGCACTTTAACAAGTAGTACATCATGTCTTTATATAGAAATATATCATATATATACATATTCAGTGTTACATAAACCATTAACCATTTAACCATTCTGGTTAAAGGCTGTATATAGCAGATAAAATATGAAAATATGAAGCATTCTATAAAATACATTCCCTAACTAAAATATTAGCAACATTCAAACTCACACTATGCAATTAAACTATATTCTAATAATCTCAGTTTAAAAGTATTTTGACAAAGAGTCTGGGTCAAATAAACCCCGCTAACACTATAGATGACTGTCAAGTCCACTGAAAAAGTATTTTTATCTAACAAACCCTCTAAAATTTCTTTAAAATATTTTTTATATTTTTGTGGTATGTATAAATTTGGAATTTTCTCTGCTCAATCTTTAATATGTAAGTAGGAATAGTACAAAGAAATACCATTACATTCTCTTGTTTGGAAACCAGGATTAACAACTCCAGCCACTGAAAGTGGGACAAAAATATTACTCTTTCAATTAAAAAGCAATTCTTTTACAATTAACTAATGCTGCAATTATGTGTATGGCTGGATTCAAGACAGACAACATTATCTCTCCTGTCATTTTAGAGAACAGGTTATAGTCTTGCATTCAAAATGCATTCCAGTGTCAACCCACCTACTGAAGATGTACCAAGTACTACAATTATAAGTTGACCTAATTATAGCAGAGTATTACAAAATAAAAGTTCTTTTAAACCTCAACAAATAATCCTCAGTCATTCTATATTTAAATAAGCTGAATAAGGGTAGGCACACACCTTCTTGAAAGAATTAGGTCTGCACTGGCATTTTAAATTTCTTCTCAAAGTAGGACATCAAAATTCTTTGGCATGCGCTACTTTCATAACAACATGAATTTGCTCAGTGACCCCAAAGGCTTCCAGGTAAAAGCTTTTTATTATTTATTCATTATATTATTTGTGCTTTGCAAATGGCAGATGATAGTTATCATCATCCTATTACACTTACAATACAAGTAGTTCAGCTCAGCAGGAATGATGCTATTAAACTAGAAACAAGCTATGCAGGGGCAAAGTTTAAATAGTAAGAAAAACTTAATAAAGGTCCAATTAATTAGGTTAGTTCAGATAGATGTGGAGAATTACTTTTGGCTTATGTGTAAACAAAAAATGAGAGAATTAAAAAAATTGAAGAGAACTACTATTGTTCAGAGTTTTACAGTCACTCACAGTGAGACACATTTAAGAAATGAGAGATGGATTAAGACAAGCCCAAAAGCAAGTAGTCAAGGAACCAGCACTAGAATACTCAGTATAATCAATAGATTCCTAAATCCTAACAGATCTATGTATTCCAAGTCACATACAGAACAGAGGAATGATGAACGTAAACTGCAGATCCAGTAAAAGACTATTAGGAGAAGCTCAGGACAGATTGAAAATCACTAGAAAACTTTCCCTTTGTGAAGGAGAAAGTGAAGCTCTGAATGCAGCTGCCAGTTTATATCTGTGGTGTGTGATGGGATGTTGTCATCTGATTTGTTTAAAAACTGCTATTAGTATAAATGATCCCTGCACAGTATTTGTAAATATTATTATCTTATTTTTTTGTGAAATAAATCATAAACATGATGAATTAATTTACCTTAGAATATAAAAATTACTTTAAAATATTATTAATTGCAAAGTGTTATCTTCCTTATTATTTACACTGCTTTCTTTTTTGTCATTATTTTCTGAACATTATGCTTGAATGATCACAACTTTTTAAACTATGGACTCAGAAATTATAAGCTTTACAAGATTTAAAGCTTATATGGTATTTAATAGTACAATGATTTTCACACTGGTTTGTCTAATTCAAAATTTTGCATATCACAGAGAATGGCTTTGATAAGTGAAAATAACACCAATTATGTGACTATCACAGACAGGGAGACAGAAGCTGCACTATTTTCTTAGTACTTCCATTACACCTTTTCAACAAAATATTTTATCACACTGTTATTTTTGTAGAGAAAAACATATACAAGGGCCAAATTATTAGCAGGTTTTTATAAGCTGTTATATGTTGATTTGTTGGGTTTTTTTAAAACTCAATGAGTGAAACAGTAAGTGTTGTATGATTTTTTATATGTGTTTGAAAACATATGAGAGCTTCACAGATCATTGAATAAATGGGGTAAAGACACATTTTGACTTGTAAATTAATTATTTAGCCTACAGTAAAACTATGATGGTAAATGTTAAAACATGACTTCAAATTTATCTTCAAAGGAAAATCTACTGAACAAGGAAATCCCAATCTTCTTGTTAATAACTAGATGGTCAGAAAAAGTAAACATAAATAATATTACACAATTATTATTTCTCTTTAGTGAATCATTAGTCATTCTCCAGAATGTTGGCAACTCAGATGACATTTTCAGGTAAAAAATACAACATGCATATTAGTATACGGACACTAACATACACTGGATGCTACTGTCAGCCGGCTTTGCAGCTTTGCTGAATGAACAGCTGCTTTCTTCTCTGTAACTCCAATACTTCTATCACCATGCTTCAAGATGCTGGATCTAGATAAACCACTGTGCCATGGTCCTTTGACTTAAGTATATAAATAATTTAAAGCTTTGCTGTGACAGATGTATTTAGCATCATAAAAAGAAAATATACATTTCCCCTTGCTGAAGGTTTTTTACAGAGATTATGTAATACAGAAAAGTATTTGCTTCAGGCAAATATGACACCCATGGCACATCCTTGAGCTATTATGTACTCGTGGAAGAGCTACAAAAAAGTTAGTCTCCTTATTAATAAAATACGTGGACACTGTTATGACCTTTTGCCAACTTTTTCACAGCTATTTTAAATGTATCAGACTATCAATTAAGCCTTTGCATCCTGTAGGATGTTGTTCAGTTACTAACTGTCCAGTTTACAAATGTTATCCTAAGGAAAATCAACTATAAATCCATCCTGGAACAGTAAAGCCTGGCAGAAATGGGAGCCTAAATACCTTGCTAGAGAAAGAGTTGACTAATCCAAATTTCAAGGAAAAAATCACTGTATCTTATAATGTTGTTAAAATGTTGATGCAGTCCTACATCACTGTCTAGTGCTTCATTCCTTCCTGAGTTGTTTCTTTCTTCAGCTGCCTTGCTACCAGCAAAAAGCTATTGGTGCTTTATTTCTGCCTGGCATTGATGTGATGTGTTGTGATGCACAAGGATCTTTCTGTGATTAGAAATGGACTAACCAAACCAATCTTTTTTGCATGGTTTTCAATCACCATATTAATTTTGAGTAGGAGTAAACAGAAGTGCAAAATATGTAACAAACTTCACTATTGTCTGTCATCTGTAATCTTAAGTGTATCTGGTTGTACAATTTTCAGGCTACTGGGAAGTTCGGAATGATATACTCATGTGCGCAGTAAGATCCCAAGTTCACTTAAATCAGCATAAGTATACGACTGTGGAACACAGATGTCTACTTTGATAACAATGCAGGAGAAAAGAGATTACCAGTTTTTAAAGAACTTACCCACTAAACCATCAAAACTAAACGTAAAATAATCTCAAGGACTTTACGACTGCTTTTTTTGGACAGTGCTATTTTTCCCCATTACTTTCTATTTACTATCAGTGGAGGGGTATTACAAGCCCTGCTTGCACAGTTAAACATCTAACATATACTTTGAACTTTTTAAAGTAGTTTAAAAACAAAAAATACCAAGAGAGACATGTAATAAAAAATTAAGGAAAATGCTTTAAAGACCAGTCAGTGCACTATGAGATTCTTAACTGCAATAGTTTAGAACTGTTACCTTATGGATTCTTTTCCTGACCTCTCAGAAAAAAAAAAAAAGGCAGTGATGAAACCATTAGGGTGATTGTTGTTTAAATAATGTTTCAAATAGAGAATACGTAAAGCTGAAATACAATACAAAGCTAAAACCTATTACTTTTTATCAAATCAATAAGCATCAAAGAAAAAGGAAAGCACTGTACCATCCTTCTCAAGAGTAAAACACTTTCTTATCAAACAAATACTATGCTTTACAGATAAATTTCCCTGTAAAGCTTTCACTATTTAACAAAGAGGATAGAAAACACAGATAGTAAGACAATACAAACATAATATAAAGATAATACAATCATGGAATGGTTTGGGTTGGAAGTGACATTAAAGATCATCTAGTTCCAAACCAGTTGCCATGGGCAGGGAACCTTCCAGTAGACCAGGTTGCTCAAAATCCCATCCAGCCTGGCCTTGAACAACACAAGATGGGGAGTCCACAACCTCTCTGGGCAACCTGTTCAGTGCTTCACTACCTTCACAGTAAAATATTTCTTCCCAACATCTAGTCTAAACCTACTTTCTTTCAGTTTAAAGCCATTTCCCCTTGTCCTATCACTACATGCCTTTGTAAAAGGTCACTCTCCAGCTTTATTTTAGGCCATTTTCAGGTACTGAAAGGTGCTGTAGGGTCCCTTGAGAGCCTTCCTTTCTCCAGGCATGTCCATGTTTTATGTAGCTATCCACAAAAGCAGAGAATTATAGTGATTGCTCTGTAAATCTGCAATGACACAAATATGTGTATGGGAAAGATGATGGCTTGTACTTGTTATGCATGCATTTTAAAAATCATTACAAAGCCCAATTTTGCAAACAACAGCTGTGCTTTTCAAACTGTTTTGCTCAAATTTAGGTTCCTGTCCCTACATTTGACTCTATTTTGAAGAAAAAACTCAGTGATGATGAAAACCAGTCAAAATAGCCAAAGCTCAACAATTCTGGTAGTCAGGCTGCTTCTTTATCCAACTACCTGAATCCATGGATATTTCTGTACCTACAGATAGATTAATATCTATATCTATATATCCAACTTGGACTGAGAAACCCAGCTATAGATCATTAGCCAAAAAAGGCAGAAACATTTAGGAAAGAAGCAATGAGGGGGAAATGAGAGACTGTGCAGCTGGAATGAGGTCACAATAGCATGCATTTCCCCTGCACCTTCTATCCAATACCCTAGCAGACCATGGGGTTGTATCAGAGAGAGAAGGAAGCAAGTAGCTTATTTGGGGCCAGGTTACCAGCACAGCCTCCAGTGATACAATAGTTCTGCAGCAGCTTCTTTCTTTATCAGTAGTTGATGTCATGTATCCTGGCTGAGGTTACATGTCAATAACCTGAATGAGGATGCTGGGAAGCAAAAGCTCTGAGAGAAAGGGACCCCAGAGTGATATTATGGCCACCACCAAATAAAGCTTAATTATTAATGTCATCTCAATATTTAAGCATCACATTTTTGCTTTCTGATTTATTCTTAAAAGAAAATCCAACAACAAACTCATCCTGCTTTCCAGAATGTAAAATAAATATCATAAAATAATTATTAAAGTAAGAATAGTGCAATATGCTGCCTGGCTAGAAGTTTAATTCATTTAAGAAGAGAAAGCTCCTATTGAAGCAGGCAATTTCAGCAGCATGATTCAGGTCATGGCTTGTTCACCTAAATCCCATTTTCAGGAACGAAACATGTATTCAGTTAATACAGATAATAATAATTACAGTCCTAATACTGATATGTTTCAAAAGCAAGCTATTCTTGTCATGAGTTAGTAGGAATTTCAAACTCTGCCTTTGCAATCTGTCCCAGAAAAGGGGAGGCACATGGAAGGGGAGGAACTCTTTCATCATCCATAAGAAAGGCTGCTGTTGCTGACCAAATACACAAAGAGTTTTTGTTCCTCTATTTTTTTCCAAATGAATCCTCCAGTCTCTCTCCTGGTGAAGATAACGTTTGAGAAGTTCCTGGAATAACATGTAGGAGACTCAAAATTCTTGGTTTATTCCACAGATATGTATTTTGGAAAGAGAAAAACAATGCATTAACCTGTTAGATCTCTCTACCTTTCTTTGTCAAGATAGAAAATTCATCAGAATGGAAACAGTGGGTGGTCTGCATATCCATCCAGTTATGAAGCAAGGTTTCACTCTTTGGCAGCCACACAATAAGGGAACAAAATAAATGCTAAACAAATACTTTGAATCCAAGACCAAATGTCACGTGTCAAATGCTTTAATTTACTGATCCTTACTAAAATGAACCTTACTGTTTGCAGTTTCATCAGCAGAAGTGACCACTATTGCTTCTGAAATTTCCCATTATATTAGATGATTTTCAGGTTGTAAGGAGGTCTTGTACCAAATCTAATTAATATCTTTACTTTTCATGTGTTAATCTTGTTCCTCCTTAAAAACTAGTTCAACTGTATAATTCTACTTTAACCTTATAAATATTCAGACAGTTCTTTTTTTTTCAGTTACTTTAATGATATTCCTTACCTGACATCAGTAACTCATTCACAAAGATTGGTAGATCCTTGCTTTTATTACTATTCCTGATCTTATTGTGTTCTGTGATCGTATTTTGGACTGTGGTAAGAAAAATGTAGGGAGTAACTGACTCTCCTTTAGCATTTTCTTATCTCCCATTTAAAACACTCTTCAAGTTCCCTTGGATTTCATACAACTTTTTAATACTGTCACAAAGAATATACGCTTTTTGCTTACAAACTACTAAATAGGTGATTCAGAAATTCCACAAACTCCCTGTTCAGGACTAAAAAATACCTGGTAGAATATCCTGAATTTTAATAATAATTACTGCTTATATTTAAAAAAAAATACTTACCAGAAAAAGAATGAGGATGTTAAAAAATTAATTCTGAAAAATTCTGCCAGTCTCTCTTTCAACTGGCTAAAACAACATTAAAAGTACATTTAGAGCACTTAATAATTGTTGATTTATGTATTTTGAGATGCAGAAATTATCATCCATTCTTTATTTCCCCATACTTCAGAAGGAGTCAGAGCCCATAGACAGCCATCATTTAAGTGAAATGACATGTAACTTGTTAACCTCAATACCAGCAATTCTCACTCTTTCTGTTCTCCACACTGAGACAATGTCTTTTAATTAACAGTTGTTAGTTTTCACTTTGCAGTGTGACCTCATTACATAATTACCTAATTGCTTATTAAATTTATTTTAATTAATAGGATATTTTTAATAAAACGAATCATTAATGTGATATAGTTTTTAATCACTGATTACACTGAGCTCAAAAATCAATTGTTGACTTACACAAATTCTCAATGTTATTAAAATATCTGCTTTCAGATACACATGGCTAGAAGAAAGACATTTCATATGGCAAAGTAAGACTTAGTTTGCCATTGTATTTCATTGAGAATATTTCTGTTTTAATTGTAAAAACTAATAAACCAACAATACAATACTTAATCAACATCCATATATCAATCAAGTATTGAATACAATGGTCTCTTCTCCCAGGCAAATAGCAACAGGACAAGAGGACACAGCCTCAAGTTGTGCCGGAGAGGTTCAGGTTGGATATCAGAAAGAAATTCTTCACTGAAAGGGTCATTATGCATCAAAACCTTTATATTCATCAAAAAAATGAAAACCAGGAATGTCTTTGTATACACTCTCAGGCTGATAAATGAAAATCAACAGCATCTATACTGCATAAGTTCTGAATCTATGTGAATGATAATTTATGGACCGGAATAATATTTATTGTACAGAACAGTAAAAAAAAAACCAGTTTTTTCTCTATTCTTGGAGAAGCAGTCTTTGGGAAAGCTTTTGCTTCTGTACTGCTGAACTAGACTCTTTTCACATGAGCAACTAGACTGGTTAACGACATTACACACACAAAAAACAAGGTAATAATTAAACAACTTCAAGATTCAAAAAGACTTTGTGAAAACTTTCTAGAAAAGATGATGTGTTGAAAGAAGAAATATTTATGATGGGTCTGTATGGTGAGCATTTAATCTCTGTTTCTGAGGCATTTAAGGAACAGCAAGACAAATCTCTGTGAGACATACTCTAGATACATTTGAATCCTTTTCAAATGATCGCTGATTTTCAAAAATCGCTGAAGTCCTTTTCAATAGGATCTCCATGGAAATGTTTGTCTTCAAATATCTTTATATTGACTCTTCACAAAGGTTCAACTACTTCTAGTGCCTTCTTTACAATTGCCAGGGCCTGACTGGCAGACAGAGACAGTCATGCAGAAAAAACGGATGTATCTAAAATATCACCTAACACTCTTTGGTACAAGACTACTCTCTTTCAGATTGTAAGTTAAGGACTCTGTCTCCATCATCAAGCAGGGATCAAGGTGAATGAAGATGCATCTTTTGAAATGGAGGATGCAACGTGTTTGTTTGCTTGTTTGGGCTTTTTTGTTTGGTTGTTTTTGGGTTTTTTTTTGTGGCAGCAGCTCATCTATCTCTGGCTACCTATATTTTCACTTTTGTGGTAGTCCTCCTATTTACTACGTAGTTTGTTACTAGCCTTCATGAGTTCCGATTTCTTGAAATGTGTGGTTCAATCAACATCCTGTATTTTATTATGACACAAGATTCAATGTCTTCTTTATTTCCACTTTTAAAAAATATCTATTATATTACCTGCAGAGAATTGTGAGGATGTCTTCAAGAACATCCAAATGCCATTACTACTGTGAGAACATGATGGTTGGGATACCATCATAATTTGTTTCTCCAAGTTTATTTGCATTATTATGAAGGGTTTTGAAAATTCTGAAATTTCATATGAAGCCTTATAACCTTCTCCCCCTGGAAGTAATATATTAGCAATTTAGGTTTTATGTTTCTGTAGAAAGATCATGCAAAATCCTGTCATTTTCACAGTCCAGTAGCAATACAAAGCCATGAAGATATGTCAAGTTCACAAAAATTGCAACAAAGATTATAGAGCTTGGCCACTGCTGCAGTCTTGAAAGCATTGCTAGCCGCAACAGTGAGCTTCTCTGTCTACCTTGCTTCATGTAGTGCTTGGCATCTAGCAACCCTAGGATGTCAAAGATAGGTTTGATTGTCTGCTGCAAGACAAAAACCTTATAACTATGTAACTACATAACTTTTAAGATCAGTATCCTACATTACCAAATTTGCTATTGCACAACCAACACACCACCAGTAACTTTGCAAGATTTGATGTATCACCACTTTACAAGAAACATAAGATGTTACACTTCTTGTTCATCAAGATGTCCCTTTTTTTAAATCCAGTGATTTTGATGCCAAGTTTTTTATTCTCTAAAAATATTGTGTTGGGCATAAGGCAGTACTTTTATCTGTTATTATCATACCTGTCTCAAACAATTTTCTAATTTATTCCACAAATGAACTTATCTGCAGATCATATTCAGTGATTGTTTCTTTCCCCTTATTCTTGGTTTACTGTCATAAGTGTAAAGGAAAAGTGTACAGAAAATAAGTTTCCTCTAACCATTCCCCCTTTCAATACCAGCAAGCATTGCATTGAAAAATAGAAATAGAATGGTATGTAGCTACAAAACACAAAAAAATATTCCTTTTGAAGTCTTTCCTTTATCTCAACTATCACAGGCTGGCTTATATTAACCACGAGTTGCTTTCTGCAGTTATGAAAAAAAAAAAAAAAATTGAAAATATTGATTTCATGAGCAACTTCTACTTGTGTCAACCTTTATATAATTACTCTGCATTTGCTTATTTTGCATCCAGAAAAAAAAAATCAATAGAAATGTTTTAAGTTACAGATTTTTCTTGCAATCAACTTCATATTTCTACATTAGATGTTAGGATCCCTATTCTCAGAAAACTCTGACCAAATTTAAACCAAGTTACTTTTAATTCAAAGTGTTTCTCCTAACCACACATTCAGAGGTTCAAAGGATTTAGCAAAACCTCCCTCTCTGTTGTCACTCTGAAACTGTCATTCTAATACAAATACACAGATACCTTTGCACAGACACTGCTGACAAAAATGACAGATTAATACAGACCTCCTTTTTATTTCAGTTAAAAGTAAGACCTCTTAATTTGTTTTTCTTTACAAGTAGTGAAGCCAAGAATGAAATTCAACTGTTATTAACAGATTTTATTATTGCAAAGTAAGAACTTTCATTTTCATTCAAAATATTTGTCACTGAATGAGTAAAAACATCCAGCCCAATTGTGAAGGACATTTACCTTCACCTTCATTTTGCCATCCCTATCTTCTTCTAAGAAGAAAAATAATGTTGCAATGACCAGTGACTACTCTACACTTTAATGGGATCTATCCTGAGAAAGCCAAGTTAAATAAGGGCTCTTCCAACTTATGATCTCATTAAAATGTTTGTTGGCAACAATATGTAGAGCTGGATCTGTTACACAATGCCACAGTCCAAAAAGAAAAAAAATCTTGGGGCACCTGTTTTTCCTCTAGACAATGGCAGTCTTTCCAGTTAATCTATTTATTTTGTAGCTATAAAGATTTCTGTATTACCTCAGGTTATAAACGTTTTCTTCACCTACATACTATATATCAATACATGTTCTTCTTATTATTAACAGAAACACTATTTTCCAAATTTTTCATCAAATTTAAATGATACAAATACACAGATAAGGAAAAAGTGAAGCACACAATCAAATTAGTCAAATCATAGTAATATTACATGCAAACACTAGGCTTTAATATCCACATACTTACTTGTGACCCATTTCATGGGCAATTGTAAAAGCGAGATTCAGACCATTGTCCTCTGCAATTATACATTTTCGTTTTTCACTGCACATTCCACTCAGGTATGCTATGCCTAGGAAACACAACCACCACATTCAATTATTCTTTGTTACTATTAACTTTATATATTATGGCATAATTGGCCCCAAACAAGACTGAAACCTTGTGGTCAGAGCCATCCAACTATATAAATAGATATCTGACAAAATTTTGCTTACTCGTTTTGCAACCAGTGGTAGTACTACCTCACAGTAATGATTACATGGATGCAATGCACAGGAAATGCATTCTTTAAAAGCATCACTAGGTACCTTAATGAGATGTGATAGAAGACATGTAGGAATGTCATTGCTGCTGTAAACGAAAATAGATATCTACAACAGGGTACAAGTTTGAACAAGTTCAAGTTCAGCTTCTTAAAAGTAGAATGTCTGTAACTGTAAAAGCTTGAGGAACATGCACCTTCATTTGGGTAATGGTAAATTTTTCAGACCACAAATACATTTAGTAGAGACAACTGTCACCACATGTTGTCTGAAAAGTCAGAGTAAGCAATCAAAACACTGTTTCAAGTGTTTGGCTTTTTTCCCAGGAACTTCTTTTCAATGGAATGGTGCCCTCTGGTTCAACATGCCATCCTACAAGCACGTAAAGGTCAGGCTTAAAATGTTTGATAGTATTTGAATTTTAGTCATAATTATCATTCTAAGTTAACAAGATAAAAGTCATTCTTCTTACAGTCCAAGTATTTGTCAGTCCATGAGCACAACACCTCATCCACAACACGACATTCAAGTAGCAACCCCATCATTATTCTGGCTATGTTGCCCTCAAAAGAACTGGCTGAATGCTATTAGACACACGCTTTTACACAAAAAATGTTGTCCAGACTGAACAAAACAAAGACAAATTAATTTTGAGTAAGGCAGAATATTTCAACTTTTACTGTTTGTTTCCAAAAGAGGGAACAGCTATCTGGGATACAAAAAAAAAGAGCAAAAACTTGTAAAGGAAAAAAAAAGGTAGTCCTTTGAATGACACCTCATGCTAAATGCAGGTATGACTTACACTAACTTAACTGAAAATAAGAGAAGAAATGCTCCGAAATGTAATGTTTTATTTCAAAAATGTTATGTTCCAATGGCTGAAATAAAAATATTTTTAAAATAATTTTGTGCCTTGTAGTTCCACAATCATAGGCATCTTCTTTTAAGATTTGATGACCAAACTGAAAAAGGTAGACTTTTAATCCTGGAGCTTGAAGTAGTACAGCTGGCAACAATATCAGAAGTGAACATCAGGGTCCTGACTTCAGCCATCATCAGCAAGCTTACGAAGTGCTCCAAGAAAATAGAAAAATTACTCTTAACATAGATAAAACTCAGTGCTTCATCTTGAAGTACTGTGAGCAATCCTTTACTGTAATGCAAAACATTCAGAAATACCTTTTTTGCTCTGCTGGTTTTGGCTGGGATAGAGTTAACTGCCTTCACAGTAGCTGGTAAGGCTACCTTTCGGGTGAGGCTGAAAACAGCTTGGATAACACAGGGAGGTGCTACTTGTTGCTGAGCAGTGCTTACACAGAGTCAAAGCTTTTCCTCCTCCTCATACCACCCCACCACCAAGTCAGCTGGGGGCAGGCAAGACACTGGGAGAGGGCTCAGACAGGAGAGATGACCCCAAGTGAGCAGGATATCCCACACAACCTGTATTGCTGCACTCAGCAGTCAGACTAGGGAGGAGGTTGCCATGGGGCTGCCAGCCTTTGGTTGGTTGGTGCTGAGCAACTGTTTTCAGTTGCATCACTTGTTTCTTCTGGCTATATTTATCTCAGTTATTTTCCTTTGCATTGTTCTAATTATTATCATTATCACTATTATTATTATTTTTATTTCAATTAGGAAACTATTTTTATCTGAATCTTACCCTTGCAATTCTCACCTCCCATTTCACTGTGTGGGGAGAGAGCAAGCAGCTGTGTGGTGTTTAGCTGATGGCTGGAGCTCAATCAGGACACTTACTGTTGATGGCTATTCTCAGCTGGATAAAACTTACTTGCTGGGATATACAGAAAGAGAATTCTCAAACCTCCATCTTTCTTAAGATGCTCAGTACTAAGAGAAAACTGTATGATATTCTCTAGTTTTCTGGAACGAAAAGTAGTCCCCTAACCTTTATCTGACCTCTAAAATGGCAGGTTTTCCACACAAAATGGGTACTACCAGTTGCTGTCTACTGTTCTGATTGCCCCCTAGTCTATTCCCAAAGAACTATGAATGTTTCAAGTTTCATACCTATTCCACAAAAGAGTCAATCAGCAGTATTAGGAATTTTCAGTAATATTTATATCTTGATCATATAATACTGATATAATACCCATGTAATGCTCATATATATATACTCACATGTCACCAATAATGTTTCCATAATTGGAATTCCTTGAAGGAAATTGATTATGTTTGACCTTTATCCGTTTGGCAGACAAAACATAAGACTTGGATTTATTTGAGATTAAACTAGATTTCTGATTCTAGAAATGTCCGAAAGCATCAAAACCAATTAATGCTTTCTGACTTCTCCCCTTTTATATAAAGTAAACCTCATATGTGCAAGCCACATTCAACAGCAGCTACTGGGTGTAAATCAGCCAACTACTAGCTATGAACTAGTTTCATGTCTTGTCTTTGATTATGAATTTCATATGTAGTGAAAAAGAAAATTGACTTCAGTAAGCAGCTGCTCTTGCTTAGTTGTCTGTGCATTAGGTAAGAGACAGAATTTCTTCTTTAAATATATTTATGTTCACTGCAGCTTCCTGAGGTTTATTAGCACAGTTGGGGAAAAAAAAGGCAAAAAAAGAAAAAACCAACCCTCAAATAAAAAAACCAATGAACAATTGCACCCTTGTTATGACTAAGATATCTAGTGTATCTAGTGAAGCTCGTAGCCTCAACACACTGTTTAAAATTTTTAGTATCCGAAAAGTGTTGGCTAGAAAGCAGTAACTTAATCTCACTGACAATTTAAGGAAAGATTCTATTATTTATCTATAAAAAGCTATGTTTTGAAATAAAATAAAACCTTGATTGAATACATGTCAAATGTAAAATATTCAAATTAATTCCCTCTTTGGACAACTTTTTCTCAAAACTTTTTCTCAGCTTTAGCTTTGTGCCTTAGAAGAACCATAAGCCATATAAGGGACTACATTTTCTTATCAAACATGTAAATATTCAAATGAAATACATGTTGCTTCAGAAAAGTAAAACTTTTCCCAGAGTCACAGCAGTAGTTTATTACTACTGCTATTAGTGCCATGGACACAGGCATTTCATTCTACAAACTATGACAAATTTTCTGGTTTATTAATGAATATCCTCATTGAATCATCAACCTATTTATTCTTTCAAAGTAGCCACACATCTACATCCTTTTTGTTGAAAAGTGGTAGTTCATCTGACAGGGATGTTACACTTAACACATCACTAGCTGAAGTATCTTAGCAAGTTTGTCAGCTTTATCTACTCATTCATGGCCCCCTGCCCATAGCATAAATCCACTACCTATATTAAAAGGCTAGTCAGCATTGACCCCAGGAATAAAAACACGGTAAAAAACCCCAAAACAGAATCATATAAAGAGATATGCAGTCAAACTTACAAACATCGGTCTTCCTCACCATAACCATGCAACATGTAGGCATGATTTCATTACATCTGTTTTTGTAATGATGCATTCTAAAAGGCTAGAAAATGGTTATTATTTTTCCTTTTACAGCAATCCACTGAAATAGAGTTAATATTCTAAAAGTCTAATCACCCAAATTACTTACTTATCCTGTTTAAATTTCTTTTCCTCTCAGCTTCTTTGGTTTCACAACCCAAAGGTTTTTTGACACGCTGTTAGCTATGTGGTTATTCTGAACTTCCGATGGTGTGACCTACATTTGAATTATCAATGAAGCACATAACTTGCAAGCCATTACAATAGAAACATAATGCCTCAATACATCTAGCTTTTGATTCACATTTTAAAGTAAAAAGTACTGTAAAAAATATTTTAAATGCACTGCCAAACCAATGGGCCTGTCAGCATAAAAGACAGTACTTAACTGCACTTGATTACTAATGTAACAATTTTTTTTTTTAGCAGACCAGATGTTTTTCTTAAGAAGCAGGAGAAAAACATTTTCCACCAAGCTGACACTTCAAAGTCTAATTAGCACAAGCTGTTCTGAAGAGAGTCACAGATGACTTCCAGGAAAAATAAGTCATGTCAGTTGTCTGGGAACCAGCAGCTCTTAAACACAACAGTAATCAAAACAAGACATTTAACAATCACAAATCTCAAATGCAAAAAGCAAAGTCCAGGAATATTTATTTTTCTCTTTTAAAGTGAGAGATATAACAGAGAGGACAAATATGCCTATACATGTGTGTGTTGTATCTTTACAAACACACACCAATGCAAGACATCAGAAAACGTAATAGGATAAAACCAAATCAGCTTCTGTTGCATTTCGCCCAAATGTAACTTCCATTTTATTTACGTCTTTTGTTATTTTATAATTCACATACATCTTAGAAAACCCATGCTTTCAGAGAACATCAATACATTTGATACTTACTAACAGCCATATGATTTTATGTTTCAGAATCGAGTAGTAAGCTTACTCCTACATCTTTAAACAAACTGCTGCACTTTAATCCTTAGAGCAGGTAAAAGGTCTAAAAATGGAGAGAGCACTTTTATGCCATAGATGCAAAAAAGAATTTTGAATGTGTGCTTTTACAGTTTTAAGTTCTTAGTTCTTGCACTGTCTGAAGAGTCCACAGACATCCAAGATGCTATTATAGGGATGGGATGGCAGAACTGTTGGAAGATACTGATTTTCTTCCAAAATGCAGCCCACATGAAAAACACTTCTTCCAAGATGAATACAGAGAGGAGACAATAAGTGAATTTTCCCCACTGTCCATTCCTAGACTTTGCTGACAGTGCTGCAGGGATCCCCTGAGCTAAAGGCTAACTGCAACTGTCATTTTTAACAGTCAGCAAAGTACTTATTCTCTGAATTTGAGTATTCCTTCTTAACCTGCTTCTGTTTGGGTCCTTAACACGTGACGACAAATAGCTCCTGAATGTAGTTGCCTACAACAGTACATATTTTAATTTCTATGAAGATTCCAGAGGGGGTAGTCTAACTCAAATACAAAGTTCTCTTCATCTATTCAAAGCCAGTTATGTATTCCTAGATCTCTGTCAGCAATCACAATGACAAACTGAGAAGATCTAGCAAATTTAGCAACTCCTCAGGCAGAAGCTATCCACATCAATTTGATACTTACAGCCCACTGCATACCTTACCTGCTCTTGTTCTACTACAGCCTTTCTAACAAAAGTGGTTAAAAGTTGTACCATGGGTTAATAGAAGACCAACATTACAATTTTTGTATGATTTTCTGTTCTGTCTTAGGTCCTAACAGTCAGTTTACTCAGCTGATCATGAGGGCCAATGGCATCCTCACGTACATCAGGAAGAGCACTTCCAGCATGCTGAGGGAGGTGATCCTGTCACTCTATTCAGCCCTAGTGAGGTCACAACGGGAGTGCTGTGTCCAGCTCTGGGCTCCTCAGCACATGAAAGAGAAGGAGCTACAGGAGCAGGTCCAGCAGAAGTTGCAGAGATGATGTGGGGTCTGCAGCATCCCTCTTATGAGAAGAGACTGCAGGAGCTGGGCCTGCTTAGTCCGGAGAAGAGAAGACTGAGAAGGGATCTCATTAGTGAATATAAATATCCCAAACGCAGGTGCCGAGAGGCTGGTCCCAGACTCTTCTCAGTGATGCCCAGAGACAGGACAAGGAGCAATGACCACAAACCAAAACTCAAGAAATTCCACCTCAACACGAGGAAGAGCTTCTTTACATTGAGGATGGCAGAGCACTGGAATAGCTGCCTGAGGAGGTTATGGAGTCTCCTTCTCTGGAGACATTCAAACACAACCTGGACATGTTCTTGTGTCATGTGCTCCAGATAAACCTGCTCTGGTGGGGGGTTGGACAGGCCAATCTCCAGAGGTCCTTTCCAACCCGAACAATTCTGTGATTTTTGAAGAACTGCCTCTTACCATTCTCTGATCTCTTTCCTGAGGGGCCGCAAAGCCCAGGGCTTCACATATATAAGCTAAATACTAATTTTTTTCTTAATATGCATTACTTTGTATTTGTCAATACTTCATCTTGCCTTTCACTTCATTTTCAGTATCTTGATGTCCGTGAACAATTTTTCTTATCAGTTTTACACTGACCAATCCAGAATGCTTCAAACCATATGAAAACATATGCAGGCCACCACTATTTCAAATACTTTATGACACAAGGCAGCTCTAAACTCATGGATATTTTCTTCTAATGTAAAAACTGACCAATAATTCCCATGTCTTTTTTTTTTTTTAACCTATAAGCCACTTATAAAAAAATTCTTAAAAATTTAAAGGAAAATATTTAAAGCAATAACACACTGTACCATGGTTGCTGAGTACAGACAGTGTACTTTTAAAATCTTTTAATTGCCCTTTTTTTTTTAAGGGCAACACCAAGTGGAAAGCTTGTCTGTAAAAATATGCATGAACACAAAAGGACTCAAAAGGAAAAGAAAAGTAAAAAAAGCCATAAATTTGAGAAAGTCACAACTTCATTTTCTCCTTATTTAACTTTGTTTTGCACCAGTAATCTGGAAAGAGAAAAAACTCAACTAGAATACCTTGCCTATTATTTATGTTGAAGAGGTCTTACTTAGAAGAATTCTACTTAGAATTCTACTTAGAAGAAAATATGAAAAATTGGATATGGAGTAATATGCAATAAACATTTTCTTTGCTTCATATTTTTTCATACTACCTATATGAAATACAAAAACAAATGTAGCCTTTCTAAGAAATAACTCAGTTTTCTAAGAAACTGAAGTAGTTTGATCCATTAACTTCCTCATGGCATAATTGTCATAGTTTCATAATTTTCATCATTTTTCTAGATGTTTGCTTTACATGGCATAGAAAATTAATAAGAATCTTGATCTACATGTTTAAATTAAACTTTTGGACACAAATAGAAAAGTCTATTTGTAGGACTTATGCAATAAAGTCTTTCAGTCCCTAAATTACCTGTGTAAATTATAAGAGTGCCCTAAGAAATCTTCTTGGAAGTGCTTTATACAATCAAGTAAGTAATCAACCTCTCTTATTTGGCAGCAAAACTGAATGAGGCTGTCCTAGTAATGGGAAAGCTTGTTACTTAAAATGCCAGAAACAGGTTTCAAGCTTAGCACCAGAGTGGCTCTTAAAAAATACATGCATAAATAAACTAACCTTGAGGATATGCTTTTCACTTATGCATTGGACACATGATAGACACACAGCTTACTTTGCATGTGTATCACATGCTTCAGAGTATGAGTTTGGGCCTACTTCTTACCGTAAAACAGTTTCTATGCACTTACAAAACCCTTTGTTACTCTACAACATGGTGAGATGATGACAGTGAACACTGCAAAACACTACAGGAAATAATTTAACAACTCCAACTTGCTTTCTGTTTTCCAGCTTGTTCTACAATTACATTTTCTTTAAACGTGGGCAATATGACAATGTTGTTTTGCAGTCTTTCAGGCTGTATTTCCAGCATTCTCTAGCAACCCCTTCTGGAGATCACATTTTTTTCCTGGGGCAAAAATGAACAGTGAAAGCTATTTGTGTGAACTAGCCATTTCCAGCCCCATGATATCTAGGCATCTGGCCCTTTTGATTCTGTGGTTAGCTGTAGTGAAACAGGAACAAGAATTTACTCTCTACACAGACACTTTTATCACTGTCCATTACTTTCTTATATAAAGCATAAAACAGACCATTTGGAAGAAACATCTTTTAAAAAATTATGCCAGTTAGAAAAAAAATAAAACAGAGCTTGAATTACATTTTTCTTTGATTGAATGAACCCCAACACAGAAGCTAAGGAAAGACTGCTATGAATGGATCATCACAGTGACTCAGAAACACATAAACCAAAGCACACACTTCCCTTCTATTTCCTCACTTTTGTGCCCACATACAATAATACTCTAGATTGACATCTACATTTGTACAGTGCTGCAAATTGCACGTCATGAAGGCTGTATCTTATTCATTTGACTAATTGTCTCTACATTTCTGTATACATGAATATATTTACTTTTCTTTTGCTGCTCTTTTGATCTTTGTTTAGTCCACCTTTTATTTTTCTTTTCCACACCTGCTTTTCTTAAATAAACGTGTTGATTTAAAAAAAAAAAAAAAACAAAACTTTTGATTTCTGGTCAGTAAACCCCTAAAAGAGGTGAGATGGGCAAGGGTGATGTGCTCATGAAGCTGAGCAAAGAATATAGGAAGTGACTGACCACAGCTACTGCAAAGAAAACTGAACTCAAGAGGGACTGGAGGGATAGTTTTAGATAAATACCTGTATCAGTTCAGTGGATTAACTGCTTACGTAAATGTTTATCCCTGAGTTAATCAAAAGAGTGTGAATGGCTTCTTGAGTTAGCCGGCCCAGCAAGGTCTAAGTGCATATGTAGCTCTGCCCAACACATGGCATAAAAACTGAGCTTTGAACAGAGCAATGGGCTTGAGTTGATTATAACTCATATATTCCTACCCAGCACCAGGGGATGCCCAGCATCAACACAGTGAGCGTATGAGAGACAACAGCAAGAATTACATTTGTACTGTGATCCCACTGTCTATTGCAATGGCTATACTGAGCTTGCACTGATTTCAATATATTGCCATATTACCCTTCTAAATAAAAATCCCACATAACATCAAATGTCTTCAGGTCAGTACCTTTCATTTTAAACATTAAACCCTCCTCATGGAATCTGGCCAGAGAATTCTGGCCCTCCTGCATTTCATTACTCCCCACCGAGGATATTCTTTCAAAGGACAGAAGTAAAAGTAATACTGTTCTATACAGCATCCATACAGAACTAGCCTTTTCTAAAATACATTTTCTGCCTTATTGTTTTCAGTTTGAGTCAAGTTCTGTTCAGTTGCTGAAAACTAATCTCATGTCAGAGCATAGAGTAGCTCTTGAAGCTGTCAGGAAGCAGGTGGGACCACTGCAAACATCTGGAATCTGTAATTGGCTATCTGTGTTTAATAGTGCCACATAAAAGCTTGAGGACAGAGGTATTCTTGAAAGTGAAAATCGTCTGTGAAGTTCTTTAAAGAGACAAATTATTCTTCAGATAATTTAAAAATACATGTCCCATTGTAAAAATAAATAACAGGACAAAGGTATTATGAATCCTACATTTTTCCTTCTAGAACATTTTTTAGAAATAAAACATCTGATACATGGGAACAAATCTTCCATACTCAAACAGCCTGATTAGTATTGGATGCCTCATATCTGGTATTTGTCCATTCACAAATCTGACTAAATGTCAGAACTGCTTCAACTGGTGTACCGTGTGAGTTCATGTTCAGATATTTTAAAATACTCTGAACCTACAACTCTATACACTTGGATCAAAATATATTAGCATCACAGAGCAAAATGTATACTAGAGGTAATTAAGAACTATGTCACTCCATCCAGCTAGTGAAAATATTCACCCAGGTGCTTATGTCTCTTCTAGACTTGCTGACATCTGGGTTTCAGTTCTCACATTCATAAAATGTGCAGCTGCTAAAGCTGCCTCCATGTTCTGTACAGCTACACACATTGCAATGCCTTTGAATTCACCTCCTGTCTCATTCCACCAAACCATTTTCTTTTCTGAGTATGTTTCCAAGGCTTGTGCAACATCCATTCCCCTTAACAGTTTGATCTACTCATATCACTAATGCTTTTCCTGTTCTTATAAAAACTCCAGCTTTGCTACCCTATCAGGCTGATTCTCCTGTAATTTAGTTTCTGGTGCCTTCTTCCAGGAAGATGGTTGGTACCAACCCTATGCAACAAACCAATGTGAAATCACTCACATAATTTTCACCCTATCTTACATTATTGAGATATATTTTTATTCCTGCAAAAAACTATGAGGAAAACAAGACTGTTTTGCTTTCTTTTGCAACTTATTATACCAATGATATGGAAATGACACTGTGTTACAGAAATATAAAAATGTTCTTTGACACTCAGGGCTTCAGCACAGTAAAACACTTCCTCATTTTCTGCAACCTGAGTGACTCCTGTAAAATATTTCTCAAGTTTTTATGATACAATCAACTTAAAAGTGATATGAAAGTGATTATTTTACTGTTCCTGACATCCCACGTAGAGAAAACATTTAGGATTTTTTTTCTTTTTTTAAAAGCATGGGGGGTAATCTGCTCTCTCTTTTATGTGAGACAAGAGGTAGCTAGTGGGATTGAAAGAGGTATTAGTCTGGTTTATCTTTGTTTCTTAGAGTAATGTATTATTCTATGGCCAAAGTTTTTGCAGTTTGTGACATTTACGATTTTTGTGTGAAATCATACTTCGTTTCACTAAGAGAGAAAATAACTGATCTTGGGGCTCCTTATAGAAGACACTAGTAGCACATCTTCTGGAAATGTGAGTTGAATAGCTAATTGTCCCTTTATACAGAAAACACTGACTCGATATGGATGCATAGCAAAAGATAGTACATTTGGATAAATGAGAACAAAGGAAAAGCTATCTTGAGAAGGGTCTTCCACCATACCTCTTTTCAGCTAAAATAATTTTATTTAAAATTTCTACTGTTATCTGCAGATATTCATCCTGTATTTTGTCTGCATTGGTATAACTAAGGATATATTGTTTCACACTGTATGAATGTGTTTCACATGTGATGAAAGTCTTTATGCTGCCTCAGTAAGAGTCAGTGTTAATGGATCAATGGCACAACCTGATGAGTTTCTCCAAGCCCATGTCTCAATGTTCTGGCAAACTGTTTTCAGTTCATACCATCTTTCAGTTCAATGGGATGATTCTCAGGAAATTTGAACTCAATGAAAGCCAGCTGAATAGATTGAGAGTATCTGGTCTTTCTTCTTCTGGGGCACCCATTATCCAAAACATCCTTTGAAAAGTCTGCAAGTTGCAAGGTAATTGAGAACTAGAGTACAGCAGTAGCTCCTGCTTGAGCAAGCTGCATGAAGGAAGACTTAGTTGATGTTTTATTCAGGGTAGGGTACTATCATCCTGAGAACATAAAAACTTCACTACAGACTCAAAACTACAAAAAAATCTTGTTGCCACTTAAATGTCACAAAAGGGAGCTATGAAACGGATTCAAACTGAAAATCTTCCCAAAGATTCCAAATGAAGAGTGAGACTTGGCCCTGTCGCTCTGCTCCTTTCTGCTGACATTGTAGAGCACATTTCCTTGTATTTTGACAAGCTGAATAGATCATTTGCAGTTCTCTCCCCAAATAGGAGGTCTTTTTGTTTCCTTCTCAGTTAAAGAACCCGTGTATGACTGACTATCAATCCCATTCTTGAAAACAATGCATTTTTTACAATCTAATTCTACTACACTGCTTTTTTCCCCCCCATTATGTAGCTACAGGACACGGAAACTGATGCATTAGTCACAAGGAGCTAGGTGTCTCTCTTGTTCTGAAAACATTTCCACTAAGAAACACTGGCATTTTCTAGTGCACAATACTATATAAAGTTGACAATTCATGCATAACTTTGCAAATGTTTCTTTTGAAAGGATAAAAATACTATATGCAAGCATATCTACAAAGAGCTAAACACAATATTAGGAAAATTGATGGCTAGCTAGAAAACAGGTATTTTAAAGCCATATATTTTGAATGTCTTTAATTTGTCATCTGTGACAACACATTTTATTTTTCATTTTTAAAATTTACTTGTATGCAACATACATGAAATGAAGCACAATTCTTTATACAAACTAATCTAGATTATATGTTGGTATTATAGCATATAGAGTAACTTCTTATTGATGCATTATTGTTTACAGCTCCAAATCACATGGTTTTTTACGTTTTCATATAAAAAGCTCCTATAAAAAATGAGTAGTGAAGTTCTAAAATCCAGGAGACAAAGAAACATATTTTTAAGTGCTCACAGCTTCTTGGACCTGACTCAGTCTTTCAACAGTTTCAACGAATAAAGTGTCACAAAACATAATTCACTGAAATATTAATTTCACTGAAATTAATTATTGAAAATTCACTGTTTAATACACTGAAAGCATCACTAAATTACTCAATTCTTTTATCTCAGATTTTATCAACCTGATTTTATCAGATTTTATCAATCTGATTAGCAAAAATGGTAAATTTTCTCCTTGTGAAAGAATTTTTGCCTAAGATTAAGTAAGCCACGCCCACTTCTGTCCTCTGCTTTGTGTCTCACTGCCCTGCCCCATCCTTGCCATGAGTATCTCCTGTGTACCATGGCAGTATATGATGCTGAGGTTTCACTGGTTTTTGACCTTTGAATCTGCCATGCTCGAGTAAAGGACACATATGAGAAGGTAGAAAGTGCATGCTATTCACAAGACAAACACAAATTATTGTGATAATTAACTTTCAATTTCCTTCTGTTTTCTTTAACACATAGTAAACATGCACTGTAGAACATCAGAGATTCTTTCGTCCTTACTCTGGAATGCCTTTTTCTGATGGACACAGGAATTTTGCCTATGAAAGAAACTGAAGTTCCAGTTTAAACATAGATATTCTAAAGGCTATTCAGTGCAACGTTAAAACTTTTACATACAGTAAGTTTCTCTATATTTTAAATTGCTCTAAAACAAGATTTTAAATACCTAAGGTAAGTTGAAATTAAACACAGAAAACAATACAAAATAAAATAAAAAATATACCTAGAGATGAATTAGTATAATCTGTAGAAAGTGACAAAAATTCACTGCATTTTCAGAGAAGGGACATGAAATCGTGAGGATCTGTGGATGGTACTGCGGCATATTATAGGACCACTTACTCAAGTCAAGAACCAAAGTCAGAAATTGAGCTTACAGCTGAATCCACTGGGATTTAAACACAGGTTAAGAACAATGATTGCATGTCAACTAAATGAGAAAGAGCACAACTAAATGTATCTGAACTGGAATTAGATATGAGTCTAACCTAAGAGTTATTATTACAATATAAGAAAAAATAGTCTCTAACCTCAGAGGTATTTCAAGACAGCCACGCTACTTGAAAGAGTTGATTTCTTTAGTATGTGAGGAATGATTGCACCTTTAATACTGTCTTAACTGTATTGCATTTATTTCTTATTTATAACTATTACACAAATAAACAACTATTATATAAATATACAATATCAAACCATAAATACCAACACTACCCACAAATACATAAAACTGCACATGTAATGAGCAACCTGTATTGGCCTCAAAAATTCCTTGAACTAGAACATCCAGAGGCTAATGAAAGTCCAATACAGAATGCCATAGATTTTTTAAGCTCTAAAATTTACAGACAGATTTCATTGTAAACTTTTGAAACTGTTTGTAGACATGAAAATTAACCTTCCCATCTTCCTAAACACCTTCAAAGGACCTACTGTTTCCTAAGACAGATGTTGATACATACCTAGTAAGAAAGCAGTAAGTGACCTCTGTAGTATAATCTGAAAAAAGCCCCAGATTTTCTATTACTTTGAGCTCTCTAAATGCATTGGCTAACTACTTAAAAATAAAACAACATAAAATAAAGAAAACAAAGCAGTTGCCTGAAGCATCAAGTCCTTGATCAATTGTTTAAGGAAGAAAAGACTTGTTGTTTAAGTATGGTGTTAGTAATTGAAAGCTCAGTGATTATGAAATTGCCATCAAGAGTTCATTCAGAGACATTTATTCTGTGTTACCCTACTACTGTTGGGATTAATTAAGCTTTAAACAGTTTTAATAAAACACTGGAAAATAAAACAATCTGATGTGTTGTAACTTAGTTATTTGGTGTCTGAGTTACACCACTGCTTGAAAACAAAGGTTTGCATATCTTGATGTGAAAACTTATCTCTGGTTTCACAGGAGTCTTGCCATTTATTCCAACTCAGTAAAACAAGAGGCAAGGTAAGATAGGACTGCATCTTCAGGGGTTTGCTGGAAACATGAAGCTTAATTTTTAGAACTGAATTTAATATAAGAATAAAGTTGAGGGTTGTAATAGCAATGTCTGGATTTGATGACTAAGCACATGTATTGTAGTCCCATGGTCTGCTTTCCTGAGAAACTGCACCAAATATGCATAATTCATTTGAGGTTTTATAACATATGAGGTAGACTGAATTATATTTATTTATTTTGCTTTAATTTTTTACATTTATTGCAATTCACAACTAATTAGATTCTGTTTTGCTGTACTTAGGGAAATGTAACTCACTGACAAAAGCAAATTTTATCCTGTAGGCCGTAGAAGTCAAAATTTTCTGATGATTTTGAAAAAAAATCTTGTGCATTACAGGTATCTGTATACTAGATACACTGGACTATCATACGGATATCACTTGCTAGGGAACTTTTGCATTTCTACAGAAGAAAACCAATGTTCAGAAGCCACATGTGAACAACATAGCTACTGAGGTATTGGCAGCTACTGACTACACACCTGAGCTATAGACCTTTTAAAAGAAAAAAAAGTCCATGAATTAAAATTGAGTGAGATCTCTTTGGTTAGCTTTTCCACAAAAGCACTTAAAAGATGGTCCTGCTCTCACTGTATGAGGTGTTCATCCCTATGCAGGTCAGTAAATTATTATAATCTTGCTGTAAAAGAATGTGTATGAATGCAAAACTGTACATATTGTAAAAGTTAAGTGAATGACTTTAATTAGGTTAGTCACTAGAAATCTCCATAGGAAATCTTATGCAGATTTAATGGTGATCCCAGTTCTCTGAATGTCAGACATCTTACCAAAAAAAATTATCTTTCCTTTACCTAGGGTATGTTCAGAGTATCTTTTGTTCAGTGGGGCAAATAAATTCACAGAGCAAAAACTCAAAGCTTACAATGCTTTTGATGGTTTGCAAATTGTGTGTAGCATCAAGCTTGGAGATATGTCAGAGAACATTTTTGACCTCGGAAATTTAATACACTGTAGCTATGCCTTCACTGGGAGAAACTTGTTGTAATTATTTCTCATCATCCAATCTAGCATTTCACTACTCTCTTCCCACTCTGAATTTCCCATGGCACCAAGAGCAGTAACATTCACAACAAAACAAAGAAAATTAATTACACTAGTGATGAATACCAGAAAAAAATGGTGTCCATCTCCATGTATGGGTAACCTCAGTCAACAGTATTTTAAAATGGTAACTTCAAATAGTATTAATTTACTTAAAACACAACACTTTTCACCAATATCCAACTAGACTGTGCCCAGTGCTGAAATGCTCAAAAACCGAGATGTATGTAAATACCTTACAAAACTCATCTTTCTAACCTTAACCGATTTCATCCTCTAAGCATGCTTCCTACACTTCTATCTGCAAGACTGACTATACTCTGCTATGTACAGAGCAGGACCTATACACAGGTCCTGTACTCCATCCTGTGTGGAAGTAGTCTTGGCCCACCCCCTAGCTTCAGCTTTATCTGTCTTGTGGAGACACCCATTTCCAAAAATGCATGTCAACTCAAGGATGTAGCATAAACTACAGGCTCTGGGATTTCTGGATTCCTGTTTGCCTTGTGTGACCAGAAACCCTCCTTTACCATGCAAGTGACAACACCTAAATAACCTACATTGTTGATTTGGAACTACAAGTGTATTTCTTCAATAACTGTGACTCAACAAAAGAGAAGAAACAAACAGAAAAATAAAAACTAACAGTAAGACTAATCCTGCCAACATGGCTTATGTCTCAAGGGTTCCTGTTCTGCAGCCAACAGGTGCTTGAACTAGGTTTGAATTCGCAGCATCGAGTGCCTGCACAAGTCCAGACACAGCAGCACAAGGAGGTTCATTCTCATTCTCAGCAAACTGTTCCCAGCTAGTTAGGGTAAGGGCAGCTGTGTAAGCCTACAACAGAGTGATATTCCGGGTAAGAGGAGGAACATTAGATGAATGGGTTGAGATGAGAAAGCACAGGGAAACAGACTTCTTGAGTATACTTCTGCTTCTGCCTGTGTTCTGTGCAACTCTATCACTGCTCATTTATTGGTAACTGGCCCTAAGCATTCAGCTTCAGTATTTCCAGCATTAACCCTCATTGGAAGTGGATAGTCTGCCCAATTTCCTCTTTCTGTCATATCTCTTTAATGCATAGGACTGGTCTAAACTTTTCTCCCTAGAGACAAAGTTTGGAGGAAAACTCCAAGTCCTTTGTATTAAAGCTCGACAGCTTTCATATTAGGAAAGAAAAGTAAATAAATCTATCTTTGGCATTTTGCTAACTTGGATGGAAAACATTTTCTTTCACTTCGTTTTGGTTTGTTGTCTTTATTGTGCTTGTCTGATTCCTTACCGGTCATCATTTGTATCCATGCTATTGAGATCCTCTGTAACAATACAAAGACCTGACGGCGCCTTAATTTTTTGGTATTTTTTTTTTTGTATCTGCAACTCTAGCTGTTACCAAATTTAGAAATTTGTAATATACTGTATTTATGCCCCATAAAACTCTGATAAGTTTTTAGGGGAGTTCTGTTTAGAGACTGCAATTTCAGTATTTTATTGGAAAATAATTTCTAGCAAATAGTTTAGATGAAAACGCATGTTCTTATAGCTATTGTTTAAACTGAAAATGGTATCTAAAATTACAGGACCAACCAGAAAGAGTTATCACCTGAGTTTCTGCAGATTAACAGAGCTCCAAACTGATGCCAACATAAGACAAGCATCATTTTACAATCTATCCATGCCTGCACTCCAAGAACTCTCCATTACAGCGTTTCCACAGAAGACATAGCTAACAACAGACAACAAATCTAATCCAAAAGACATACACCTCAGAGGCTCAACAGTTTGATCGCTGAAGTGGAAACATAAAAAAGAAGAAGGTAAATTCAAATGTGCATACACTTGCTTCAAGAAATAGTCCTTCTGTGTTTATTTGTTAGCCTACTTGTTGAGAAAATACTTGTGGATTTCAGTGAGAAAATACCTCTTTATTTCCATCTCTTAAAGGTTTGTGCAATATCCCACTAACAAGTTGTCTTATGAATCATTGCTCATCTCAGTTACTTAAATATGATAATACCAGAACAGTAACACACAACAACAATACGGCATATGCAGCCTCCCAGTTACAATTTGTGCTGATTCTATTACTATGGACTTAATTTTCTGAAAATCAACAACAGAATTACTTCTTAAATTTTTTGGAAATTCTTTGGGATGCCTACACTCATAATTTTACCTGTCATCAGCACAAGAAAAAGACCAGCATTCCAAGTCTCTACAAGTTAAAAAGATAGTTCCCTTTGACTAAGTTAACAAAGCCTGTTTGAAGGAAAAACATGCTATGATCCTAAAACTTAGTTGTATTCTGGGTGAGAAGAACCTTGGACAATGACGTATGTAAAACATTTTTTTATTAGCTAAACTAAATTTAATTTCTATATAAACATCTTCATATTCTTCAACCCTCAGAGAAATCCTCTGTTATAATCACAGTATGTTCCTAATGATCATACTGTAAAGAAAGCTCTGAAACCTCTCTTTAAGCTACACATGAATGGTGAGAATCACAAGGGAGCAGCATGATATCACTTTTTTTTCAGGAATAAGGGACAGAAAGCATACACGTGAGCAGAACAGGAGGAAAAAAAAGAATAAAGAGTGCTGCAGCCAACCAACCAGAGGAAGTCACGAACACTTGGGTCTGGTCAATTTTGAGCCTAAAACAAGTGCTTTGTGGTACTCCACCCAGCAAGAATTTGACAGTGGCTGCAATGATTGACAATGCTGCAATCAGAATAGCCTAGCTGAAATCAGTTGACCTGGGCTGACTGATATGGCATGAGAGTCTAGCTAAATGTTTTACAGAAACATGGGATTAGACAAGGAAGGCATCAATTTGAGTTACTCTGGATTTACATTATGAAGTATGAAAGTAGCCCCTCAACTGCCTGGCTACAGCAGTGATTTCCAAACACTTCTAGCAATTGTGAAATACTTAATATTGAAAGGCATAAAATAAATACATTCTAATTCCTAAACTTCAAAACACTGTGGGGAATCAAATAAAATTCCTGAAATAATTCTTCTCTTTCTGACTATATTGCAAAACTATAACATAAGAAATATTAATGAGTTTGGGAATCAGAGAATGGTTGGAAGGGATCTTATGTATCATTCAGTTCCAACACCCCTGCTGTAAGCAGGGACACCTTTCATAAGATCAAGTTACTCAGGGGCCTTGAACATCCACAACTTCTCTGGACAACCTGTTCCTGTGCTTCACCACTCTCTGAGTAAAGACTTTCTTACCTAAATCTAATCTAAACCTGTTCTCTTTCAGTTTAAAATCCTTTCCCCTTGTTCTGCTACGATCTGCCTGCATAAAAAATCCTTCTTCCTCCTTTTTATAAGCCCACTTCAGGTACTGGAAGGCCACAATGAGGTTTCCCCAAAGCCTTCTCTTCTCCATGATGCTCAAGTTGTGTGTTTGATCACCAAGATAGCCAGCTTTTTTTTTTTGTTCAGTAAGAATGCAAAATTCTGACAATCAATCCAAATCGTGTCTTATATCATTATAGAAAAAAAACCAACTTGTATTTGTCCACCTTAAATGCTTTGCTGAAGGAGTATTTAGAAGATTATCAACACATGTTTTGTCAAAAACCATTAATTAAATATATTTCAGTATATTTCTAGGGAGGTTTGACATATGGCTTTGATTTTGAGTAACATTTTTTATTGGTTAACAGAGTTCTCAGTTAATTATACCTTTAAACCATCAAATCTTCAACATTGTTATTTTAAGAGACAATGAGAAAGGACTAATTGAAGAGTGCATAAGTTCTGTACTTTGTGTAGAACGAAACTGGAGGTACAGAAAAATGTGCTATTTGTCACGTAAATACATGAAAACTTTGTCTATATAAAAGAATACTGGCACTTACTCTCTCTGGCTTAGCTGGATACTCATGTCCAGTCTGAAGACTGTGAGTCTTGGCATGTAATGAATAAACAATAAATTGTGTTTGTCTTCTTAGTATCCATCACTGGGAAGAACTATTATCCAACATGACAAGCCTTTCCAATAGTGAGGTCTGTCCTGTACAGGCTCCATTCTTAGGACTTTCATTTCTGGATTGTGTAAAGTGCTACAAAAATCACCTTGACTGCCTCATATACATGTACAGTTATGTTAATTTTTCAAAGAGAATTGCCTTATTCCCCTCTTTATGGCAGAAAACAAGTCTGTATTGTGCATTCTTCTGGATTTTTTGGGGTGAGGGAAGGTGATACAAGGTCTGGACGTCTGGGAATTGTATAGTCCTTAGCATTTGTCATTTACTGTCTTTGGCAAATTCTGCAATTTACAGCATGTTATACATCCCTGCAATGTACTGTCTCTTTTTGCCTATAAACTTATTGCATGAATATAGGAAGATCAAATTGCCCTTCATTTCAACAAACTTTTACTTATGATATAGTCTAAAATCACCCTTTTGGTTTTCCTAGCGAAAACAAAAGCAAAAGTAAAAGCATGAATATGAAACCACCTTCTGCATGTACTTTCAACAATTTGGCATTATAGTACTGTTATAAAAAAAAATTGACATAATACATCCATGACAGCAAGACAACTTAAAAATTCTCTTCAACAGAAACATGCAAAGCTTTTCAACACTCTTTCTTAGAGGAGTTCCAGGATGATGGTGGATGAGAGCAAGGGTCCACAGTACTATAAATATTCATGTAAGAAATGATACACTGAGTTTATGCACTATATTCATCTGGGCAAGTAATGATTGAATTCATACAATAAAAGATGAAACATTAGGAAAAGAATGACCTTAGCATTTGCTGCACAGTTGTACCTACATGGAAAGAACTACACATACAAACTATGTTTCAATTCCTGAAGAAACCTCCAAACAGTAATAGACAGAATGGGAAACTTCACAATAGCCATTCCACAAAATGTCAGGTAATTCAACCAAGGTCTCTCCTTCATTTTGCTTATCACAATACTAAGATTTCAAACTCTTTACTTCCTGTGTGCAACTAATGCACTGCCACATTTTCAAGTTTCAGCCCAGCTTCTTCATCACAGAAATGTTAATGACTGATACTTGAATCAGTTTAATCTTATTTGATTTAAAAAATTCCATGGACAAATTCAGAGATAATTAGTCATCCTATTACCTCCAAGGTTCAGCCAAAGAGAAAACAATGTTCAGAGAAAATCCTTTCAATTCTGAATTCCAGGCAGCAGCCTATCCTGATTTAGATATACTGGAAGTACTCCAGATTTAAACGTCAGTTTAGATCAACATAAAATGTTGAAGATTTCTTGTCACATTGTTTCCTCTTTCGGATGAAAGTAAACATTTTCACACTAATAGAAACTAAATGCCTCTAAACATGAAACACTCATACAAAATTCATCTAAGACCAATATACCAATTAGTGAAAGAACACTATGAATTGTTAACCATTATCTGCTGTGAAACACATTCCATTCTTGTTTAGAAGGCTTTTTTACTGATGTTCATCCCACAGACACACTCTAGCAAAAAAATCTAGCAAGCAGTGAGATAATACAGTTTACATAAGAATTCTGCTCAAACCTTTGCAACTGAAATGAAACAGGAAAAAAACCCCCTACTTTACCTAAAAGGGAGTACAAGCACAACAATAGCCCATTACCACCATCATAATCTTACTGAAAAAAAAATTAGGTTCTGAATGCTTGTATTCACATGCAGAACTGTTAAAGACTTATATTAGCAACTTTAAATTCTAGGATAAGAACCTGTCATGACATCCTTCAGTTAAGGTCATGGCATGTTTTCATCCAGAATTACCACTGAACAGAACAAGTGCTACTTTTTGCTATCTTTTCCATCAGACCTTCACACTAAAAAACTGTCTTCCAAAAAATGTATGAATTAAATAAATGTTTATAGAAAAACTCAGTGAAGCTAGCACTCACTTTAATTAAAGATGTCAGCAGCTGCCTTTCACAATAGATCACATCCTGTATTCTTGTGAAAGAAGTTCCTAAATACATAGTTCATAAATACTGTATCACACATTATATTCATATGGAAACTTCTTTTATATACCATAAACAGTTCAGCTGTAATTCTGCATGAAAACATGTCTTGACCTTAACTGAAGGATGTCATGGCAGGTTCTTACTCTAGAATTTAAATTTGCTAATATAAGTCTTTCAGTTCTGTATGTGAATATAAGCATTCAGAACCTTTTTTTTTTCAATAAGATAAATCCACTGCATAAAAAAGACTCAAAAATCCATTTTCTTAGCTTCATATTCAAAATTAAGAATAGTAAAACAGTTTTCTATTAGTCAGTAAGACTAAAAAGCAAAAAGTTTTAAAGTTTGCTTTATGAAAGAGATACTTAAACACTGTACTTTGCTAGAAGCATACACCAATCTAACAGTATTATCTGCATTTAAGATGCATTTTGCATTTTAGTTAGTTACTGCTTTCCATCACCAATTTTTCTGTCATCTTTTAGCTTCACATTTCTATTTACACAACACTAATTTTATCAAGTAATTTATCAAGTCTCTTATGTTTATTTACTTACCAACAGTATCACATGGTTCATCCTTATGTACACAGAAATCCTTCCTGGAATTGGGGGGAAAAGGAAAAATGTTAAGCAAGTCAAGCCATTAGATGTTAACAACTGTGTAACCTATTTACAAACATTTGTTACGGCTCAAGGAATAAATACAGAACACCATTACCCCAACAAAGAACAAGGGGAAGCAAAGGCCATTACAAAGAGCATTTTTTACACAGAGCACTTACACTCCAGCTTATTCTCAGAACAGATTTAAGGGTACTCAAGTGACAAAACATGTACCATATATTCAAATTGCATTGCACCTGATTTCTATGTTCTGTTGGTTTGGGGTTTTTTTCTTTTTCTGTAAGTGTCTTGAAAAGTCCTAGTCTTTCTATCACTTAAAATAAAAATATTTTCAGTGCTTAAAATGAGATTCAAATTCAGCTCTTAGATCAGTGATAGAGTCAGAAAGATTTTGTGCTAGCAAGTCAATGGTTAAAATCACTAATAGGAATATTACTAGAAGCACTGCTGCTAGGGCATCCCATTATAGTAGTGGAAGATTTATAAAAATTAACTCATGGGAGAAGACTACCCTCTCTCCAACACATATTTTAGTCCAGTCACAGGTATATAAATAAGACTGCTCTATTGAAAAAGGAATATAAATATTTCAACTGTGTGTTAAACAACATCTGCTTGGGATCCATTTTAATTTCACATGTATTTTACTTCTCAGAGACACACAACAAAGTGACTAAAAGAGCAAAGGAAAAACCGTTTTTTTACTGGAGTGTTTATAAGTAATGTTATGTCAAGTATATAAATAATGTTTAAGTGAAATAGAGGGCTGCTGAGGTATGTGTGAACTGGGGACGGAACCAATGGGGAAAAAAACACCACAGAACCCCAGGTATAGCAATCCCACAAATACAGAAGTTCTGTTTTTCTGCTGTCCCACAGACTAATGGTCTCTGGTTTTATAGAGAGACCATATGAATCAGAGAAATTTTGTTCTTATATTTTGTCTATGAAGGTACACAGATATACACATAGACTGATAATGACAAAGATATACACATATCCATTTTCCAGGAACAAAATGCAGGAATTGTTTGGTGCTTGAAATGAAGGATACTGACACTTCTCTTTTTTACAAATGTAACTGCTCCAAGAGCTGTTTGTTTGTTTGTTTCTCACAGACTATTTCTACATAGGGATTTAGACCCAAAAGCAATCTCAAGAGGTTGGCATAGTTCCGACACTTGCTAAGGGCCACACAGATAGATACATGGGGTTATACAGCTTTTAATTAACCAGTCACCACTGCCAGATAATTAGAGAGTAGAGAAGAAAACCAGCAGTGCTATAAACCAATAAAGTCGTGAGTAAACTGATAAAGGAACTCTGGGAATTCACTCAAAAGGACCCTGAAAATAGAGCAAAAAGTGAGGACCAAGAAACTATAATCAGATACAGAAGAAAGTTATTTTATTTTTTCAAACCTGCAAGAAATTGCATTAAAGCATTTGGTTGTAACACAATTCTTTGTTTTGTACTATGTGACACAAGGGACTTCTTGTCTTGTTAGGCAACATGACAGAACAATTAGAAATATGGGACTTGTGGTGAAGCAAGAGAACGTGTAAAGACAATCTAAGGACATTGATTGCCTTCCACACACACACACCCAACCACCCTAAATATTAGCTGTTGTAATAAGAAGAAAAAAAAGAAAAAAAGAGCATACCTTCAAATGTGAAAAAATACCAAGTGATATTTTAAAACTGCCAGTATCCAACAGGTTTCTGTTCATGTAATAGCTTTGTTCTCATATGCTAACTGACCTGGTTTTGTTTTGTTTTTACATCTTGGCTGAATCTGACTATGGTTATGTTATGCATTCAGGGTTTCATTATGGGACTTGTGGGAAATAGTACCGCTATAATTTGGCAAGAGGGAAATACAGTAAACCATTCTTAGTTCCCAACTTACACTGAAAGAATGTAATACCTCCTTTAATTTCCAGGAATATGAATGCATTACTTACATTTGAGACTAGGCTCCTTAGTAAAGATTTACATTTCTAGCTAAACCTACCAGTAACTCTCACAAAAATAAAGCACACTACAAAGTCCTCAGACAGATTATTTGTGTTTGACCTTCTCATCCTTTCTTTTAGCAAAACAGGGCAAAGATATTAAAACTACCATTAATGCATATAGAAGCTTTTGGGGAACAAGTTAGAAACTGAGCCTGACAATGAAAGCAAGGAACTAGTTAAAGCATACCCACTCCAATCAGTATCCAGCACACAATGTCCTTTACTCTAAATGGTTACTTTGCATACACATGGGACAGAAAACAGGTCCTTACTCAAATGAGGGAAAAGAGGAGCATTCTTGCTATTTACAACTGATTTCTACACTTGAATGAATTGGCTAACTCTAAAATTCTAAGCAAGGATAGGTAACCATTAATCGATTGTTTCATAAATCATGCTTAGTTAGTACATTTTAATTGACTACATACAGCATTATGAAAGACCTTCGCAGCAAACAAAGGCTATCTAATTTCTAAATACAAAGTATCCCAGTGCACTGTCTTTGTTAAAATAAATCCTGATGTGTAGATGTGATGTACAACAGCAAGGAAGAACAGCAAAGGAAGACTACAGAAAAATCCAGACATTTTTTATTAATAATTTGCAGCAATTTGTCATTTTCAACTGATTTAATACTTGTTTCTGGCAAGTCAAAATAGTAAAAAGATCTATGTTTTGTTCAAGTTGGTATATCACTTCCTTCCATATGCTAGATCAGAGAAAAGAAGAAAACAAAGAGGACAGATAGCAGATTTTCACCATTCTGTCAGATCTTCATTCTGGCTTCACTCCACTCTTAATTTTGTCATTTCTCTAATGTTTGTAACTTTGAAAAATGTAGCGTGGGCTTGAAACTGCCGTCTAATTTTGACTTTCATTGATTCCACTGCTTACAATATTTTTGAGGCTTATTGCCCAAGTAATAAGTTTTATCAAATCGTAACATTTTTATAAGGAATAGTTGTAATTAATGGCACTTATGGCAAGTGACATTACCAAAAAATTGCAAATGCCTTCATTTGCATTGTGCAAAGGGAATAATTACAGCACTGAAGATGTTTCTGTCTCTCCACATAATAGGACACTCTGAAATGACTCTCACATATACACTAAGCACATATGTACTAACTAATAAATGCACTTTTAATGACAATAATTAAATTTAAAACTTTTTTGATATTAATGAACCACAAGAAAAATTACATATTTACTATTTAGTTGGGAATTCAAATAAATCGATAATGCTAGTAACGTAAACACTATTTCAGAAATTGTTTATTATTTTGAGGGTAAATCTCACAGGCACCAAAATGCACTGCTGTATCTTAGAAATGCACAGTGTGTTTTAGAAAAAACAGGAAATACTACATTCAAATATTTAATAGAGTTAACACATCACTTAGGCTTTTTTAAATTGACCTAAGATTAAAAAGGATAATATAAATAGGCCTTATAAATTCAGGTTTCAGTCAAACTAAAAAACAACAGCTCTGAAGCTTGGTAAATTAATAGCTGAATTGAATGTGCAGTTAACATATTGAAACAGAGAATACTTAGGAAGCCAAGTAAGGTCTTTTTGAGTGGAATCGAACAGAATCTAGACTCAGCATTAGCATTAAACAATGACGTGGAAGAAAATATGAGAGCATTCCCAGTAAAGTTTAAAAATTAAATTAATTCTGATAGAATACATGTAGGAATCAAGACTAATCAAATTTTACAGATGATTCATCTGAGTAATTTTTTTTTTTTTTAATGTAGCCAAAATTGGCCCCCCAGACTTGATTAGACAAAACAACCCCACCAAATGAGCCTTTGAAAACAGGCAACAGGAAGGAACAGCACTCTAGGATAAAGACGCAGGACACAATCAGAATGACAGGACTACAACTGTTCATGTGATATTGTGTCCAGTTTTGGTGCTTATGCTTGGAAAAATAAATTTGTAAACAAGAAAAGGTCTGTAAAGAGCTGAAAGAAAAATTACATGGAGTAACATCTGTAAATTACTCTGAGAGAAATAAGAGTTCTGACTTGAGCACAGCCTACAAGTATTTTCATAGGGAGGAGTTTTCTAACACATTTTAACAGCAAGGGGTACAAAGAGATCCAGGGTTGAAAGTTGAAGTAAGAAAAATTAGAAATAAGACTGTCCATTCTGAAAGTAAATAACCATGCCAATAATCTACTGCAGAACACATTTAATCTTCCTTTCTTTTAAATTTTTGTCTCAAGACTGTCTACCTTTCTTATTCACTAGGAAAACTAAAATGTAAAAATAACTGTCTAAATTTTATGTTTGGGTCTTGAACTAGATAATCAGAGATTTAAAATTCAGTTTAAGTCCATGTATTTCTATGGAACAGACCTGTACTAGTGAATGGAACATATGTAGCTTAATTATTAGAGCTTGATAGAATAAGCTGACTGGAACAGGTAAATTCAGGTAAATTTTTCCCACATCTATTATTACAAGCATCACCACAGACTCAAATAACTTGAACTTAGAGAGAAAAAAAACAAAACAGCATGTGATGACTTAAAATTAATGTGGTCTTTAACATACACAACGTAGAAATACGTCTTCACTTTTAAGTGATAAATATGAAAATCTGACTTAAAAAAAGACAACACTTTTTATTTTAAATATGCTCTTTTCAAGTTTCCCTGCTTTTCCCTGCATCTACAATCCTATTACTAAATAATTAATAGTAAGGCCATGTGAGATATTCATTAACTTCCTTGATGTGTACTGGTGGTGTCAAATAAATCAAATTATCAAGAGAGTTGATAAATTGAATACATAATAATCAAGAGTGTTTGCAGTATTGTAATTACAGTGATGAAGATAAAATTAAGAATAATCTCTCACCATGTATTTGCAAGAACTTACTTTTTCAAGCTGAAATCACTAAGAGTTTAAGGACAGCAGTAGCAGGTTAATAACACAATCACTATCCCAATACATTTTAACAATTTGGGACTGCCAAACACTCCAGGCTTTTGGGGTGACTCTGTAAAGTCTGTTTCATTCATGCAGGGATCATTAACAGTTTTCTTCTTTTGACTTTCTCGAGGATTTCTTTTTGGTTCAGAGAGGTAATAAAAAGCAAAGTCAGAAAAATAACTATACTTCTTGTGTGCACTGGAAGGTAACAGCAACACTTTAAAAAGTCCATGCTTTGCAGAGAATTCTGGATGGTTGGAACTATTGGAAATGAAACTGTTTGTGAAGTCTAAGTGCTGTTAATGCTATTGTCTGCTTTTATAGAATGAGGTACTTCCTTACAGTGAAAATGCCTAACAGCACTGTTTCAATTATGCGTGACCCATGGCAAAGAGATTTCAGATACTGAAGATCAGCATGAATAAATGGCTGATGTACACCATCATGAATACCATGAACATGGAATATCATTACATGAACATGGAATATCATTTTCTAATGAGGAGAGTCAGGCATCTACTTTCTGTCATAAGAACCTGTGAAAATATGTTTCAGAGGAGAATAAAGACTGTGGTCTTTTTCTATATTACTCCTTTCACACTTGTTTTTCTAAAAACCAGTGTGACACAAGAGATTGAAATAGACCAATGCACTGGAAAAGTAGCAAGATGCATAATTTTAAATTGAAGATAGATTCTGCTTCATTCTTGTATTCTCACTTCCATATACTTCTAAGCTTTCATTACCTAATTGGCAATAGAGGCAATGTAAGAACTAAAATGCCATCACAGAAAAACTGGGGATGCCATGGGCCTTTTTCTGCCTTATTTTCAGTCACCTCATTCAGGTCAAGCAATCCATACAGATAGCAAGTGGTAATGTCATCTCAGGAGCCACCAAAATTGGGACTTGTCTCTGCACACCCAGACTCTATAACTTAAAAGGCAAGGAGAATGTTGATGCAACATGCTGCATTTTTTCTTCAGAGAAAAGTAATTCCTGATAATGTCTATCTCTAAAGTAACGGTGCCAATTTACAACTGAGAATACAGTAAAAATTACCTGATAAAACAGATAGTTTGATCAAGACAGTTCTTAAAACAAATTTTGCCTTAATTATCACACTCTTTTTATAGCTAATCTCCCTAGTAATCTTTTCTAAATACACTACAAATGCTTTCTGCCTAACTTCTGCTTTATGGCACCATATTTTAAACACGGTATTACTTCATCAAATAAGCCAATTTAAAGGGAAACTAAACAAAACCTGACAATAGGACCAAAGTAAATTGAACAAATTTGTAGCAGATTCGTATGTATCATTACAGCCCATCTGGGCAGCAGAGACAGCTGTGGGGAGAACTTGGTTTTGCTTTCCTCTTTACCAACAAATGCAAAAATAAGTTTTGAAAAGTACCTTTTTTCTGAAAATGCTATGATGGCCTTTTGGCTGTTGTATAACAGTCTCTGTAACATCCACATTATTGTGTTTCTAGTAAGGCATTAAAAATCAGCTCTACAGAACACCCAATACTTCATTTCTAACTCTTCTGGTTACTACACAAAACTGGCATGTGAAAGCATAGGAAAGCTTTAACAAAGCACTCTTGCCGTTCTATTATCATGCGAGACAAAAGAGGAAATGGGGCAAGTTTTAGGAGGACTGCCACAGAATGTGTTGGATACTCAAAACTTTACATATTTACTTGAAAAACACCAAGCAGTTGTTGTTCATCTGTATAAAGAAAATTATTTCTCCGAATAAAGCAGACCTGTTGTCCAAAGCTCCGTGGAAGTTGTGACAAGCTTGTTCTCTGTTTGCAAAACAGGATGAGACTCTGAATTAACAAAACAAACATGTAGAGCCGCACATGGTACTAGCTATACCATAAACCTGATGTTATATAGAGGGAGCCCACATATCCCACAGTCTGCAAACTGCTCTGGGATGATTTATTAGCAGTTAAAGCAGCTCTCAGGTGGGAGGCAGTACAGTCTAGAGAATATCACTGAAAAACAAAACCATCAGAAGGACAGCTCTTCAATTTCTGGCTCCAGCACTGACCTACTATCTGACACCTAACCAATCACGTCCCTTCTCTCCGCTTCAGTTTCCTTAAAACTGGTCAGAGATTTGATCCAAAATATTGTATTTAAACTGACAGGCAAAAAATTGTAGACCACCCTGGAGCAAGTCCAAAGGAGGGCCACAAAGATGATCTGAGGGCTGGAGCACCCCTCCTGTAAAGACAGTTGGGGTTGTTCATCCTGGAGAAGAGAAGAGCTCTTATTACAGCCTTCCAGTACTTAAAGGGGGCCTACAAGCAGGCTGGAGAGGGACTTTTCACAGGGGCATGTAGAGACAGAATAAGGGGGAAAAAAAAACTGAATGAGCCTAGGTTTATATTAGATATAGGGAAGAAATTCTTTACTTAGAGCTGTGAGACACTGGAACAGGTTTCCCAGGGAAGCTGTGAATGCCCCATTCCTGGAAGTTTTAAAGGCCAGGCTGGATGGGGCTTTGGCCAACCCGTTCTCATGCAAAGTGTCCCTAGCCATGGCAGACGTCTGGAACTAGATGATCCATTCTAACCCAAACCACTCTATGATTTTATAAAATCAGAACATCATTATTACAAAACACTTCAGAAAAGCCTTTCTGAACACATGATTAGATTTTGGCTTTTTTACCATTTAGAATTGTGGGAATGTATTTAGAGGAAAAATGGACACATAATCAGATGAACAAGACTTGCGTGAAAGAAACGAATGGGCCCCGATCTCTGCCTAGAAGGTCACCTTGAAGGAGAAGGACGGAACGAGCACGTGGAGCAGCCAGACAAAGGGGAACCGCGAAGACAGAAATTGGTGAAGACGTGAGTGGAACAGCCAATCAGACGCTGGAGGGGGGCACGTGGACAGCGCGTGGCTGGAGCGGCGCTGCCAATCGGAAGTTGCGTGGGTGCAGCCTGACCGCGTGCTTGTTAAGAAGTTGCCTATACAAGGGTTGAGCGTACAGTGATAGAGGTCTCCATTTTATAATTCTCGTAGAATTGTGTTGGAGTCCGGTTCTTCTCCAGATGTTCGGCATAGAATCACAGAATTTCAGAGTTTTTAGGGTTAGCAGGGACCTCTGGACATCATCCAGTCTAATCCCCCTGCAAAAGCAGGGTTATGCAGAGCAGGTGACACAGGAACATGTCCAGAGGGGATTTGAGTGTCTCCAGAGATGGAGACTCCATGACCCCCCTGGGAAGCTGTTCCAATGCTCTGCAATCCTCAACGTAAAGAAGTTCTTCCTCATGTTGAGGTGGAATTTCTTGGGTTTTGGTTTGTGGTCATTGCTCCTTGTCCTCTCACTGGGCACCACCGAGAAGAGCCTGGCACTATCCTCTTGAAACTCACCCTTAAGATATTTATATTCACTGAGATCCCCTCTCAGTCTTCTCTTCTTGGACTGAACAGGCCCAGCTCCTGAAGCCTCTTCTCTTAAGAGATGCTCCAGATCCCAAATTGTCTCTGAGGCCTCCACCGGACTCTTTCCTGTAGCTCCTTGTCTTTCCTGTACTGAGGACCCCAGAATTGAACACCATAACCCAGATGTGGGCAAACATAGGTGCAGGATCAGCCCCCTCAACCTGCTGGCCACACTCCTCCCAGTGCACCTCAGGATATCCTTGGCCCTCCTGGCCAAAAGGACACACTGCCAGCTCATGGTCAACCGGCCATCCACAAAGACTCCCAGAAATGCTGCACTAAATTCAGAAAGCTGTGTGGCCAAAAGCACTGACTGTTGAAGACATCTCCAGACCACTGCTTCTTGTCAACTTAACTAGCACCTCACTTGCATCACTTCAATATGCCTCTGCCTCTTCCCATTAAAGCTGATTAAGCTGAAGATGATAATATGAGGGGAAAGGGTGTCACGTGCTTTCTTTCATAGCATCTTACTACTCATGACATACACCTCACAAGCTAAAGAATGCAGCCCTAGGTTTACTCTCCTGGGCCACACAGGCCTGAAGCATTTGATACTCCCTCAAATTGCTGCTGCGGTTGCAGACACTGCTGGCTGCCTCAGCTGTCTCAAATAAGAGAGCCCAGGGACAGGGTTCCTAGCAAAAAAGCAGTATTCTATCGCCCATTATCCTTGAACAGTCACACAGCACAACTAGATGTAAGAAAGCCTATTCCCCTTTAGCCATGCTCATTAACCCAATGCCATGCATGATACTCAGGCATCCTTTACACCTTGGCCCAAGTTTACTCTTTCCTACTGTTTGCTTCTTTTCGTCTAGACTTTTCCCCCTCACAACACACTCACTAGTATTAAAATCAGTTTGGGTTCTTAATCTGCAACATTTATTTCTAGTCTGTCACTCCAAGTATATTTTCTGATGACCTAATGAAAATTTGCTGCAGGGAACATTATTTCTCATGTCCTCCACTGGAGTTTAAAGGAGACTGTGAGAAGAACTACTGCTTAGCTAGTGTATGAACATGTAACAAAAACTAATCTGCTCCCATCAAAACCCCAACAATCCATAAAACAGACATACAAAGAGAGCAGAATACCACAGAGTAAAAAGGGTTTTTCTGAGGAAAGATAAGGGATTCAACAGCAAAAGTAGCAACAAAGCTGCCACCACAGACAATTTGGATTTCTAAATTTCCTGCTTCCTGTACGTGATTGGCTCTCCAAAACATGAAAATTTAGGGAAGCATTCTTCTGCTTCAAAAATTGAAATACATTACAGATATTGGAGTAATCAGAATGCAATTAATTTTTTAAAAAATGCATGTAGTTCCCAGAGAGAGTTCTCTGAATAAACAGTAGAAGACTATGCTTAAGTGTAGTCCTTACATATTACACATGGTTTTAGGATACCACGTCACTAACCAGCGTGGGATTGCACAATGGTATTCCACTACAGCCAATCACAGGAATGTCTTTGGAAGGGAACACTGAAGATTATCTAGTCCAAGATCCACTTCAAAAATCGCACTAAGTCCAACCCTAGGCTGGTTGAATCATCATTCTGTCCTTTTCGTTTGATCACATCTGTACACTGGCTGAACACCAACATGCATCCCCCTGTACATCACATACAGCCAAAACCATTACATTATCTGCTTGGAAGGAAAGAGGTGAAATGGAGGCTCATTTCCTTCTCAATGTGTGAAATGCCTGACACTTTAGGAGTTACAAGGAACTGCAGATCTGGAGTCATACCCCTGTGGCTGCAGAGCACATACTGAGGATGCACATAATCTACCTTAAGCACACAATGAAACATACTAATTCTAGATTGCCAAGACGGAAGTATAACTCAGTAATGTGCCTAATGTTGATCTAGTTCTGAATGGTTTAAATATGCTTTTGTGTTTTGAATGAAAGTATCTACAGCTTTGTGTGTGCTGTCTCTTTTAAATGAAGGCACATGGATAAAGGATTCCCATCTTTGCTATGCAGATAAGGCCTTAGCTATACAGCCAAAGAAAAAACAAAAGAGTAACCTGTTCAACACTTCAGATGTTTACCATCTGGGAAATACTGCTTTCTGCACCACGTTTACCAACACTTTAACACCACTTTTGAGATCAGGAAAAATGCCTCTAATTGCTCACTTCCTCGCTGCAAACTAAATTCGTACTGTGCTGGCCACCTATTAAGTCCTTTGATCTATGCTCGCATTGGGCTTCTGCCTGCTTTTTAATGCTTATCTTCCACTATTTTACCTTGTGATCAGTATGGCTGCATCCACTGAAGACATGTCTTCTCCCCAGCTTGTTGACATTTCTAAGTGTATATCATTCTTTTTGCCAAATTCTTCGTGTTGCCATTTACAAAAGCTTTCCAACATCTTCTCCCCATGATGTCCAATATACATATCTGCCTGAAAATAAAAAAAAAAAAATCGTATTATTAAAATTAGGATTCTGTAAATATAATTCAGAGCCTTTTTTTTACTCAGTTAGCAAAAATATTCTGCTTTTTATGACATAGTATATTCATGGCAAAACAACTCAAACTTCAGGAGCAGTGACCACCTTCTTCTCATGTTAAAGATACAAATGAAGACAGTGCATTGAGAGTGTACATTCATCTGTTCACCCAAAATTCTGTATTATTTATTTGCTGATTTTTCATTATCCATAGGGAGGAAAAGTATAATGATGTGAGAGGAACTGGAGAAAGAAATACTATCTACTAGAAAAATATAGTATTTGAAATTAGAACCATCGATAAAGAAATCCCTTTTTCTTATGAACTAACCTAAGTATGAAAGGATTTGCATGGTATTTTGTAGGAAAAAAAACAAAATAGAAATTGACTTTGTCCTGAAATATGATATACAAACTACAGAAACAGTTAACAGAAAATCTCAGTCATCAACCAACTTGTCTTTCTTCAGAAAGAAGTACAAGATTTGAGATGATGTTTGAAGGTGTAAAAGAATAGTGTTATAACACCTTTTGTTTGTCTAGGAATTAGCAAACAAAGAACATCAGTCCTCCTTCTACTTTCCATTTGGCTTAATGGAAGTTATTTTTGTATTGATATGTGAATGCACAAAATGCAGAGCAGAAGCAGATTTTGTTAATAGCTACCTGACTTCCATAACGAAACTTCGAGATTGACTTTTGACTGCAAGCACAGAAAAGTCTCAACACATGCAGCACATAAATTTGAAGTTTAATCTTTATTTGGGCTGCTCATCAGTATAATTCACAAATATATAAAAGCCAACAGAGATAATTTTTTAGCCATTAAAGTTCATTAATATTGAAAACTTTTGTGAAGCAACGAGCTAAGTAGCATTACCCTCTACAGACTAAGACAAATGTCATAAATACTTACTGGAGCCTCATGAAGGAGAACAAGCTTAGTTACCCGAAGATTTACTTGTAGTCCGAGACTCTTGTGCTGGAAAAGGTTAAAAACCTAAGATACACAAAACCCAACAAATGAAAATATGAGCTTGTATTGCACACAACACTTTGTACACTAAAAATAACAGAATCCCAAAGAACCTAGAAAAATTCTCGCATTACTGTGACTGCTTTAATTTTCCATAATTTGAACAGAATATTAACATAAGGTACTGTGTTGGTCTTCTGAAGGAAAAACAGAACTTAGGCAGTATTCGCTTTGGGAACATGAAAAAATACCTTTTCCTCTGAACAGCCATGATCACTTTATAAACTGTGGCCTGTTTCTCTAAATATTTACACATGCATTTAATACTGTTCACATGAAAATTTCTATTTAGTTAAATCTATGATCATGGACCAAATGGTCTGAGTCAATCTCTACCTCTCTAATTCTTCCTATTATTCAGAATAGTTAAAGCTTATACTAATTGTTCAGCTTATGCTCCTTCTTTAAAACAATCTTTCCTTGTACATTACAGATGCTATTTTTCACTGTTTATCCACCAAATGAGTGCACTACAGCTCCAGATAGTGCTGGGAGGGAATGTAATTGTCAAAGTCCATTACTCTTCCTTTTTTTCCCCACCACTAATGAAAACATAATCCTTTTCCATAACAATGTCATGTCTTCATAATAGGCATACATCACCAGAAACTATCCAATATCTCAACCTTTCCAACAACACCATGGACTTCTAACCAAAAAATCATCTTTTCTCTCACTTCCAGGCTTCCCTGAAAATGTATGAACAGACAGCACAGACAAGTCTGCAGCACCATGGTTTTCTGCTGCAAAGCACATGGACTAAGTCTTGACAGCCTGCTGGTGGTTGTGTACTGACTATCCCTTACAGGTGTTCAGTCAAAATCATTAGAAGGAGCAATGGAATCAGCCTGTGGTGCATGCACTGTTGGCAAAACATCAAAATTAGTTTTCAATTTCCTACCATGTTTAAGATGGTTAGAATAAATCTTCTGGCAGCATCTGTCCCATGATATGAAACCATAGCTGGGTCTGCCACCACAACAGTTTCTATATTGTACTCCTGAGGTAACTTGTAAGAGTATCGCTTTCCTCTTCCACTTTCTGACACTCTTTGGTTCTTGGATTTTCTTTTATCTGTAAACCAAAACATTGCTTGAGAAACTCATTCTTCAAACTACCCCTGCAGTATTTTTTAGGATTTGTTACCCTTGGTTATGTTATAACTCTCATTATGTGGAATGTAAGAGCTATGAACTTGAATATATGTTTATTTGCCACTGCCAATGTTAAATGCTCATACTGAAGGTCTACACTATGTATAAATATTAGTTCATACAAAGAAAACAGAGATCTTATCCATCTGTTCAAATAAAGTCAGAAAGACTTTATAAAAGAGTATGTGTCTCTTACTTTGGTTTGTGAGAGAAAACTCAACTCATGTTTGGTCTGAAAGAAAAATAGTCCTACTGACATTGCAGAATTGTTTTCTGTCCATCTTCATAAATCACAGAGAAAATATGTCAATGTAATAATATCATAGCACACAAGATCATAAATACAAACTTGCCACAAATTCAGTATTAGGAAAATACATGGAAAAAATCTGGTGATTTGCAAAGATGAAAGAATATTCCAGATGAATGACAGGCAATTATGTAGGTTTGTTAGAAATAAAAAAGTGAATTCTTACTGACACGGCTTCAAAGCAAGTGCTGCTATCATAAGCAGCTGAAGAAAAATAACAAAACAAAATTCTGGAAACAGGCCTCCAAACCTACAGAAAGCTACAAATTGAAAACGTCTTGCATTTATGGTAAAGTTGAGGTTACTGATGGTGTTAATTTTAAGCTTCCCCTCCAAAAATACAACAAAATCCTCGTTACTACTACAATACATATGAAAGAAACCCAACTAATTACACAGAAACAGTTCAAGCCACAAGGTGGTCAGACATATATAAAGCAGTTAGCAATGACATTTTAAATAATCTAATTTAAAACAAAACGCAAAATTAAACTCCTTGTTGTAATAGTCAAACTTCATTAGATCTTTTGAGAGGATCTTCTGGGACTGATCTCATTGGAACCAAATGAAGTTTTTTCCAGCATCCACAATCAGGCTCTCTGTTTACAAAAAAAGTGATGCTTGAGATGACAGTTACAAACACATGTTCTGGAAACAACCAAATATCAGAAATTTTGAGGAAATGTTTTGCCATTAATCAATCTCATCTTTAATAGGAAAGTTCCTGCAGTGCATTTTGTAACACATGACTAGTCTCCAAAAAATAAGTCACTCTTCAGGAAAGTGCTAAAAATCAACTCACAAAGTCAATTAACTCACAAATTAAATTTAAATATAAAATACCAGTGGAAGAGGGATCTGTGACTTAAATACATGTGTAATACAGGTTTTATGCAAATATAATGTAGATCCATACTTTTCAAGGCAACACATATAAATTATGCATGCTTAAAAAATGCTGCCTATCTTTCTCCGTATCATTCATAAAAGATTATATATGTGAATGATTTAGTTCACCCACTACATCTGGGAAGTCTTACTGATCCCTATGCAGGAGTTGACAATGTAAGACTTACTAGCATATTTACAAAAAAAAAAAAGAGTATGTATTCTCCAGAAATAAATATTTGGTGTTTGATTGCCTAGAAGTAGAAACAACTTGTAAATTCAGGCTATCTAAAATGAAAGTCTCTCATTTTGACCCTTCAGACACTTGTTTAGCCTTATAACTTCTGCTAGACTCTAGCCTTACTCATGTTTGCTAACTGTGGATCTACAGCCTAGTTTATAAAACATTATGTGTGTTTTCATCGCTCTTTTGAGGATAATTTCTAATGAAACCTCAGTGTTAGTATTTGTGCCAAAACCCCCACACCGTATAAGCTACACAACTATGATTTACCATACAACATCTAATGCTGCAAGAGTAAGCCGTAGATCTAATTTTAAACAGTAAACTCATTTCAATTTCAAAAGATTTCTTACGAGCCATCTGGTCAATCTGCCTTCCTCCTAGGCACAGTACAGTTTCCAGCAAAAAAGTTTATTCATTATTCACTTCTTTGTAGAAAACAGCAGCTAGTGACTGATAACTTTAATCTTAGCACATACATAGAAGTCTCTTAACACAGCACTCTAAAAGTTACAGCTAGCAATGCATTTCTATTCAGAATTGACAGTAGGCCATCCACAATAAAACACAGCATTATGCTAAACACTAAGGTCACTGCATCCCATAAATTGTTGAAACCTCCATCTTTTGGGATTGTAGTGAATGAGAAGACTACACAACTCTTTAGACAAGCTGTCTGCCCATCATTTGCCTTAGATATCTCTTACATAAAAAAAACCAATGGAAAATTTTTTCTTGGACTGCCAATCTTTTCCAAATTGCTGGCAGAAATCCCCATAATGAGATCTCATTTATCTGAAAATTGTACCTCTTCCCTAAGAACCTTAAATAAATGAAATTAGTAATTTTGGTACTACTGGTATTCAAATAACTGTCACAATTGCAGCCAGATAACTAGCAAAACAGGCTTCAGACAAGAAAAAATACTTATTTCTTTACATACTCATAACTAAGTAAAAAATACTCAGTCATTACTGAAGGCAAAGTATGTAAGAGATAACAGTCCTACAAAAAACACAGCTACATCAATAATGCATGTGGTAACAAAATAAAAGTCAGATTAAATATGCATAAATTAATCTTAAAAATTGAATTACATTGCAAAAATAAAAATTAAATTTTACAGGAGGGTTCTGTGCAAGAAGACTCCTGTTTTGTGCAACTATGGAAAATAAGATTACATATCAATTTATTACTTAAACTCAGTTGACTAAAAGGAAAGCTAAGAATACTGCAGTGCTCTAGCAAGAAGGTTAGCACAGCAAGTACATTTGACATCAAGTAGGCAATTAAAAGAAAACAAGAAGAAGTGTTAACAAAACAATAACCTCACCCTAAAAATACTTAGACTAAAATCCAACCATAATCACAGGTTACCTAAAGTATCTGAGCCAAGACTAAGAAGAGGCTGTGACTACAGGAGTCCTGGACACCTACAAGTCCTCAGGCACAAAAGCATTTCCTGAGTATATGCACATGAGGCCCAGACTACAGAGTAATCACCATCACTCCCCAGGGGGTAACCCAGTCCTACGGAAATTGCAGTATTCTGTCTACATAGGGAATATTCAGGAGCTTAAGAAGCCATGACCTATACCTCTACTATAATTTGAATAGGGATTTAAATATCTTCCTGCAGAGTGGTAACGTTTTTCTGACCAAAGGAGCAGAAATGAGTATCTCAAGTAGCACCAGTCTCCATCTACCGCAATCTCATAGATCCATGACCAAGAGTGTTTATGCATTTAGTGCATGACTATCACATAGAAACAGGCTGTAAAGCAAGAATCAAGACAGCTCTCCCAGCTGACTGCCCAGTCTACAGCCCATAAAGTAAAACTTCTGCTTTTGATTCAGAGAAACTTCGCAGGCTTTTTCCTGCAAAATTAGATCATTCTAAGAGTAAAAACACACTTGTAACTCAGGACACTATATTGTTTATTGCCAGAACCAAGAAGTAGAAGAGGAAACTTCCAATCTCTCAACTTCAGAAAGGATTCAAAATTCACATTTACAGCATCCTGGTTAAGAGAAGATTTCTTTTTTTTTCCAAAGTGCCCCCCGTCTTGACCATGAGTTCCATTCACACAAACAACTTCAGTCTGGAACAAGTGTTTTAGATTAGGTAGAGGGAAAAGAGTTTAGCTTCCCAACATGGCTCTTTTCTCTAATCACAACTGCTTTTCTCACATTTTTTCCATAACACATTTCTGAACTTCTTTCTTTTAAAGGTTTCATGGGCCATGTGCTAAAGAAAGGTATGGAGCGTAAGGCCCGTGTATGTGCAACTGGTTCACATATGTAAATAAATTATATACACTTTCAATAAAAGCATATACATGCACGCTGTCACCAACCAAGAAAGCATCTGCTTCTGTTAATATGATTCTCTCCCTCCCCTAGTTAAAAAGAAAACCACCCCATTCAGAAAAGCAAGTTCTTTGTTCTCTCCAAACAAGTTTGGCTGTGTAGTAACTTTCAATCCAGTCCTCAATGGTAATAGCAAACAATACCTTCTTTGATTGCCTCTGCTAGTTCTCCATGAAAAGCTGTAATTTCCAATAGTGATCCTTCAACACCTCCAGCACAGACATTCATTCCTTCTGATAATTACAATTCAACACTGGCAATACATATTTGCTTGATAGGCAGCCAGCTTTCGAGATCAATTTGGACCAAAACCAGCAAGCGAAATACCTGTCCCAGAGGACCTATTCTGACACACGAGTATGGCAGAAGCAAGAAATATGGTTATAAGACAGGACTACCTTGCTGAGAAGCTGCCGTATTACCAAGGTTGTAGTTGCTCTGTGTCCCACAGCTACACCTCTACCAAAGGCAGCCAAGACTATCTCAGAGCCCCACATACTCATCTGTTTTTGTTTAATTGATCTACTTACTTTATGATTTGACTTAGAATTCTCAAATACTTATGTAAAGGCTTATTTTTGTTGTTTTAACACACCTTTAATGCTGTGTCTGTAGCATTAATATTTTGGTGATATTAACTAACTTCATGTCACGTCAACAAATTGCTCCCATCATAGACAGAGCTTTTAAGCATATTACTTACTGCAGTCCCTCTAAGTAAAATAACCAGTAGCCATGGAGTGAGGGACTGGTCTTGCTAGAACAACAGCATTATTTAGAAACTGCAGATATTTATACCCCCTGGCAAAAGAGTTGTGTCAAAAGATGCTAATCAGTTATGCACAGCTTGAACGATTTTCACATTTCAAAGCTTGTAATAGATATATCCTTCAAGCAGATATTTGATACGTAGCTTCAAGCAGGTATTTGATATTTACAACAAATCAGAGCTTTAAGTGTAAGATTATTACAAAAGAATAAGTTGACTTTCCCATTTTAGAGCATAAAAGAAAGTGAAAGGTATTTGACGATGAAGTTCATGGAAAAATAATGTCCTTACAGACAAGTGTGCATGTTTACTCATTTTCATACCCATCATGGTTTGCTACCTGTCAAATACTCCTCTCCCCCTTTTGCAGTGCATACACCATGCATACTTTTCATTTTCTTTGTCTCATTTGCAAACATATGCAGGCATGCATACTCTAATTTACGCATCACTAACAGAGAAGAATAAACAACTTTACTTTAAATGAACTTTTGCTAAAACAGAAAATTTCACTTTCAGTAAAGCAGTGTCAGTGTAATACAATGCCTGAAAGAGTAATACAGAGCCTACAGGAGGAAGTTACATGTCATTTATTTAGTCCCGCTGCAAAAAGAGTCCTGCTTTCTAATTTATCTTTGATTTCAAACTCTGGATGCATACCTAACAATATAAACAATGCTTCCATAATGGAAAAAAAAAAACCACCACAGAACCTGTCACATTTATTCTGTAACCATATAAAATGGACAGAGCAATATAAATGTTTGGGAAGGATCACACGGCCGTGGAAAAGTTGAGGCTGAAAATGATCTCTAGAGGGCAGCTAGTCCAGCTTCCTGCTCCAGCCAGTGCAAGTGACCAAGATCAGCCCTCTTAGAGACATTTCTAGCTATGCTTTATAAATATATGAGGATGTGGACTTGACAGCCTCTCTATGCAACTTCTTCCAGTGCCAAGCATTCTTGCTGAGATTTTTTTTTTTCCTTATGGAAATCGAAATTTCCTTGAACACAAGTTACAACTGTTGTCTCTCATAGCATACCTCTCAGGAATGTCTGGCTTCATCTTCTCTCTGCAGACCCTTAGGCACCAGAAAACTGCAGCTGCATCCTTCCTTTCTCTTTCCTTACCTTCTTGAAATAACTTAGCTCCTTCTGCCTCTCCCAAAATGTCACATATTTCAGCTTCAGCAGTATCAGTGCACTTCTGTAATTTCTTTCCATTTTGCCAGTATCTCACTTATACATGAAGAACATGCCTACAAATGTGCACTTATTCTGGTTTACCTCCTAGGAGAAAAGTAATTTCTCACAAAAACACTAGAATTACCCTCAGCTCATGCTGAGGTCGAAAGACTGAGATGTCCTCCATCCTTTGAAGAAGAGCTGATTATGAAGCAGAAAAAACAAAACATCATCTTTCACAAAAGCCATTTTCTCTTCTTCACTGAAAACTAAGTAGTCATCACTACGTCCCAAATTTTTGTTGAAACCCTTCTACTTCAACAAATTGGTCTACCTGCCATTGTGGAAGATGTATTAGGATTGTTTCATACACTTCTTGTAAGCGTCAATCACAGAACAAGAACACTTACAAAAATCATTTCAATTCAGATATATGTGAAAGTTCAAGACTTATTACTGAACAAAACCAGGAAAACCTCTTTAAAACACTCCTGCATTTTAAAACAGAAAATTAAGTTCAAGCATTGCACATAGTGAGTAATTAAGCAGCTGTGAAGACAGAGAGGGACAAGAAATAGATTGCAATTGTTAAGTTGAAGTAAAAAAACTACCCAAATATTTCTACTTTCAAATACAAAGGGATATTAAGAAGCCATGTCTATTTCTCAACAGACAGTTCCCTCTTTCAACAAGAGAAATTGCAGCCTTAGCATGCCACCTCAAAGTCCACCATAGGGTACTGCTACACAAATAATCAGATATGCTTTAGTCAGAGTTCTTTTATAACTACTATCTACTTTTCTTAAAAATGTATTTGCTACATTAGAAGTATTCAGTGCACTTTGTGTATTACCTGTAACAACACCACAGTACTGATTTTGAGAAGATGGCTTTTCAGAAATTTTCTCCTCTATGGACCTTTTTCGTCTGTACACCCTGTGTGCGTGGCCTGTCACAGCCAAAGTGCGATTGAGTGGCTCAATAAATATGAAGTCCTCATTAATCTGTATAAACCCCATCTGCAAAGGAAAACGAAATGAACATATAAGGTAAGAATTTTTTAAGTTGTGCACAGCCCTGCAGAAAAAAAACCCCACAGAACTCCATTTAAGAAAACACTTTGTTTTTGTAACCTTAGGAGCAAAGTGACTACCTTTGTATTTTACAAGTTTTCTACTTAACTGAACTAGAATAAATTTCATTTATTTCAACTAAATCTGGGTGGGTGGGTGGCTATATGCCAGTAGCATATGCACAGTAAAAGATATGGAATGTTAAACGTTTACTTTGGGAGACCCAGGGGGTCATTTAAATATGCACAGTATGTACAGAAAAGACAACGAACTGGTTTTACTATATATTATTGTCACATTTTTAGATAACTATATTTAATGAAATAACAGGAACAATTTAAGGCACACAAATGCATCCTGAACAAATGTCAAGACAGAAAAGAAATCTTGTGACACTCCTTTTAAACTTTTTCCAATTAAAAATATATATATATATTTTAAAAAGGCAGAAATCCCTCCTTGGCTGCCAGCACTTAGGCCAGAAAAATACTTCAATGCAGTCATTTAGTTGGTTAACTTTTCCCCTGACCCAACATATTTATATACACAAACATACATGAAAAGTGAACACAGCAGATGCACATCTAATATTACAAGAGCGTGGCCAAAGTTAAAACAAAATACTGCAAAAGATACGTATATAAATACCATACAAATAAAATTCAGCTAAAACTGTTAAGCTGCCAACACACACAAGTTCCTATCAAGAGAAAAGCTGGAGACAGCAAGGTTTTGTGAGTCTTTTTTTGCCTCATCAGCAACTGACAGTTAATTTTCCTCATTCTCAAACTTAAAAAATCTGTTGTTTTGCTACAGAAACAAAACAATGCAATATATTTGGCTAAGAGAAGCAAAGAGCTCTTATGTATATTTCTATGTAGCATCAATGGGGAGAAATAGAAAATGTTTCTTTTGGAATTATATAGGTGCCATTATCACACTGGATATCCTGCCTGACATATGGATAAATCATCCAAAAAGTATTCTAACCAAAGTAAGAAAACAAAATCCATTTTTTTACATTGTACAAAACACAATTTCCTTCAAGCACAAGTAGGCATTTCTTCAAAAAGAAAAAAAACCCAACAACCTCTCTGCACAGTCACATGAAATAAATGTGAATACATGCATTTAAATTTTCAATCAGCTACACTAGCTGATTGGAATGCTGAACAGATGCTGAAAGGGCATGCTTAACATTGCACACAAATACAAATGTATCTGGGGTTTTTGGCTGTTCCTTTTCGTTTTTGCACTTCCTTTTCACACTCAGTTCACCTGGGGCTTTAAACGTCACACATTAGAAGATTAGCTAGTTATGTATCACTAGGTACTTTCTTAACACTTACAAAATAACATTTCTATGTATCTTGAAAAATGCTACTTTAACATAACAATTAACTTACCTTATATAAACTACAAATGATGTGAAATGAATTTTTATTTAAAAGCATAGTTGTCAAATACTAGTAAAATGCATAAATTATTTTTCATTTCATTTTTGCCTAATGCTGAATTTCACTCATAGATTATTTTATTTTCTTAAAGAATTATTTAGCATATGAAAGATGTTGATAAACTCTGGATATAGAACAGAAACGGCAGCTCATTAGGTGGTGCTGCAAGGTTCCCCTGTCCCTCAACAAAAAACAAGGCCTTAGTCCCTCCTAAACAAAGACTCAATCACAGAACATTCGTCACATTTCTCGTGTCTTCCTTCTCTTCACTGTAAAATGAAACCAGGGCTTCAAGATGAAGTTCTTCAGACTGCCACCTAGACAAACTGAGAAGTTGAGAAGTTGTGCTATAACCACTGACATTTAATGGTTTTTTTCAGCTCTTTGCATAAACTGAAGTCTAATTTATTGGTAGAGAAATCCAGAAGTTATTGTCAGTTTCCTGAGTCAGAAGTTAAAGAACTGAACAGTGATGTAACATTACTGGTAATTTTCAAATAAATTATTTCTAAAACTTTTGGACTATTTCACAGGTAGAAGACTGTAGATGAAACTGTAGCCTTGCCAACCATGCCCTCATTTTTTCATAATCATTACAAATGGAGTTAAGATCTTTTAGCCTAAAAGTAAACACAGAAAGCAGGTAAGTCAAAGCCATGCATTAAAGCATTACAGTTTCAACACATTTTCAGATATTGAATGCCAGGGCCAGTTATAGGCTTTAGACAGTTCAAATGGCAAAATTAACATGTAATGATGCAAAACAAAGACAAAAAATGGAAAAACAAAACCCTAATATCCTTCTAGGATAGACCTGTGAGTTCTGACTAACTGATTCATCTTCTAGCAGTTTCATCTGAAAAATTACCCCTGCTTAGAGCACCAGCTGAAAAGCCTACCAGGATGCTCAACTTATGTAAGGGTAACATAAGATGTCATTCTTCCCCTGCTATACCAACTTTCTGACCTGAAAAATAAATTAATGAACTTAAATAGCACACACAACTCAGCAGATTTCAAGCCCAGCCCAATCCCATTTGGAAAAAAAATACTCAAATTTTCAAAGTACTGATGAACTCAGTACTTCCTCTGCATTTTATTTACTTTATGCTGTAAAGAAAGACCTTAAGTACAGGGCTAACTTCAACAGATGAGGAAATAAAATTTGACTTGCAGAAAACTAATTTTTTGCCGAATTAAAACATATTTGGATAGTGGGAAACAAACAGAAACATCACCTTCCCCCAGCACCCCAAGTGGCAGAGGGCAGGTGGAGAACATGGGGTATGGTCAGCATGTTGCAGCTGCTCTCTCCTGCTCCCTCATCTTCACATTTTACACTTCCTCCCTCTACACAGGCTGCTGACCTTCAGGATAAACCTGGTATAGTGTAAGTTCTTTATGGCCTGCAGTGTCCTTCAGAGCATACTCACCTGCCCTGGCCTAGGGTCTTCCATGGGGAGAACCCCCTGGAGGATATGCAGTGAGGATATCTGCTCCAGCACTTGGAGCAGCAACTCTTCCTTCTCCTCTACCCTTTGTGTCTGCAGGGATGTTTTCTCATTTTTTTCACTGATTCCTCACACTGCCAGGCAACATTTTACCCTCTCCTTTCCGCAGCAGCGTTGCTATCTTGGCTGCAGGGCTCAGCTGTGCCTTCTGGCGAGTCCACTAGGGCCCACTGGTGCTGGCGGTGGCTGGCACAGGGCAGTCCCTGGTGTCACCCCACGGAGGCCACCTGTACAGAGTTACATACCTTTTCCCCTCTCACAAGTTATGATGCCAGCTCCATGCTCATATGGACACTGGCATGACTAGTAATGGTGTGTTCCCTAGGTGACCAGTGTGTTCCCTAGGTGACCAGTAGATTCAAAACTTCCTAATTCTCATCCGAAGTAAACTCCCACCATGTTACACCTTTCCTACTCTTTTGAGCTTTCATCCATTCAGGCCTCTTAAACTAGATTTCAGTAAGAAATGGATATAGAGTTGCCATGCCAAGAGCCAAATAAAAAAAATTCTTGCAGTCAGCTCTCCACTGTCTTGTGAAGCAAAAGTACACAGCGAGGAAGGACAGGCTGTACAACACCGTAGTTCTTCATGCTCCCATCATACTGCCTGAGGCAAGTATCAATGGGAAAAATGGATTCCTATCAAACACAAAATATGTATATGTCATTTAGTACACATATTGCAACCATCAGTACCAAAATTTTAATGTCACATTTGCTGTACAAAAATTAATGGTTCACTGTACCGTGCAAAAAACCAAGTCTTCTTTACAAGTTTAATATTTACTTATTTTGAAACACAATCTGCTAATAGACTTTGTACTATTTGTCAAATGTCCCAAAACTGAAGATTTATTCCTGAGTAAAGAGGAAAAATCTTTAACTTTTATATCAGTAGTCCACTCTGCAGGTGCTTTTTCTCCATGATTTTAAAAGTCCAGATTTAACTTAGTATCATGATTCTAAAAATGTTATCAGCACCTGCCTTCAGCTGAAATACAACAAAAATGAAAGTCCCTGGGTCTTACTAATGCAAGTAATAAAGCAAGCTCAAAGAACTTTTCAAATTGTGTAAAAAAACAGTGTAAGAACTTCGTAAGTTCCCGTTCTTTAAACACAATATCACTTTCCATCTCTAAGAACCTTCATTACTGAAGGCTGAAGAAACACGTCATAAGTGTCAGCAACTTCTGTCTCCAATTGATTGCATTTCACAGTCGTGCATGTCATATACACTGTGGTTCTCCTACAGGTTTTCTCCACCTGCCTACTCACTCCACTCTGCTGCACGGAATTAGAAGACATCACACTGGGGAGAGAGTCAGTATTACCACCGTTGACTGGCTTTCAGCTGCTGACATAGTGTTCAATCCTTTCTAGGATCTTTTTTAATGGTAGGATTGTGCCTAAATAAAGTACATACATGTACAATGCTTACAGCCCTGATAGAAGAAAAATATTCAGACTGTTACTCAGAGACCACTCTGTTAAAAGCATGCATTCAGATACTAGCACCCAAAGTTGAAGTCTCTAGAAACAATTTTTCCATGGCTTTTAAATGCTTCCAAACTCTTCTACTTCCAGTCTGGTTCAAGACACACAGTACCCTAAATCCTTAAGAAAATCATTCTCTATAGGATGCTGCTTTCATATTTAAGACCATGACTACTTTTTGCACAACAAGCTGATGTTGCACACCGATGCAGGAAAAAAAATTATCTTGTTACTCAGCAGCATTCACTATGCTACTCACAATTGAACAGGTATTCATTACACACAAAATCTAATTACAAAGAACATTTATCAGTTCTTTAATTTTTAAGTGTCTTTTTTAGACAAAAGCACAAATGTGCTTCCTAAATTCATGGTCATGTTTTAAAATCAGATATTCAGTCACTGCTATTAGCAGTGAAAATCATTAGCCAGACAGAAGTCCCTGCAAGTGCCACAGCTTTCTGTGCAATGTAACAGGCTGGTCATGAGGTTCAGGCGACAACCTCTTCTACATGCCAGCTACTCTCTCTTCTTATTAAAAGTATCAACTCACTGTAGACACCTGCTGCTTACACTGTCACATCACTCACCATGGAGTCCCCTGGTTCAGCTTGTTTTCAGCTACTTGTTATTGGGCAGACAGTGCATTTTTTACTACTGCATTCTTGACCTTTGACTGTCAGCAGAATTTAGTAGAACTGATAAGCCAAATGAAATGCTAAAATGCTGAAATTATGTGTTCAATCCCCCTTTCTTTTTCCCTGCCCAAGAAGCTCTTGCCCAGTTTCTGATTGATCAAGCTGTAGCTTAAGAGATCAAAAACACTTGAACTTTCGAGAAACACCTGTGATGAAGGAAAACACACCCCAGTATATGAAAAGGCTGTATAATCGATGAAAGAAAAAAAAAAAAACTAGCAGGAAAAGACCTCGTGCTACCAGTCACCTGGACTTCTCTAATGCTGATTGGAGCACTCAGTATTAACACAGCCTATGCATATTATTCAGAGTAAATGACACTATCTTGAGGGAAGCACCAGCTGAGAGAAAAATTGGCTGATTCTTCTAGTAACTTACCTAGCACAATGAAATTTCAGTTTTGTCTCAAAGTCATAAAAAGCCATTTAATCCTCTTATTCTAGCCAGAAAATCAAACATATTACAACATATTTATACATCACTCATTAAATTGTAGGTGTGCTTATAAATTTCACTTGACTATTGAAACAGACTCAGCTAAACTCAACATGCTAAATCAAACTAAACATTCTCTTTATGCCATATGCAGCACGCATTATTTTATTATTTTAATTATACCACCTTAATTGTCACTAAGAAGGTCCTGTAGTGTTGGAAAAATAATGAAGAAAAAATATAAGACATACAGTGCAAATTGCCTCTGTATTTTAGATGTCTTAGATCCACAGATCAAGTCCAGTCCCCTATGCATTCAAGATTTAGTAAAATACAGGCTTTCTTACACATACTCTTCTAATACAAATCCTTTGTCAGACTACACTTCTTTACACATTTCCTTGCTGCTACTGTAAACTAAAGTAGCTTCAAAAGAACAGCTGCTCTATTATTACTATTCTTTCCTGAAATTTTTCATATTTTTATCTTTTATCAGTTGGAAATCTTTCCAATTTTACAATTTTATTGACTCATGGCCATTATTTTAGATCCATCTGATCCATGGTCTACACTGCTTTCCTTCTGGGCCAGATTTCCAGGCCAGGTTTTCAGGTCCGTGAGTTTTTATAAAACGTAATCATACTCCAAAGGTCTTATAAAAGGTAATCATACTGTACTGCAGTTTCTACTGTGCAATGACAAATACACTAACTTTTGACTGTTGCTTGATGAAATAGGCTTTACTATAATGCTGAGATTAGCTCAGCTAGTTAGAGCCAGGTGCTAATAACAAGGTTGGGGGTTCAATCCCTGTATGGGCTATTCATTTAAGAGATGGACTAGATCTTTGTGGGTCCCTTCCAACTCAGAATATTCTCTGATTCTGTAATTATCCTTGTAGCCACAATGGAATGCTTCTCTCTCAACATCAGCAAACAGAACTGCAAGCCACATTTCAGCTATCTTTTCACTGCATTGTGAAATGAAAATAAAGTTTTTACATCTTCACTTCATGTTCTCCACCAGTTACATGAATCTTTCACACCCACATCATGTTTGATGGCTCATAATGATCCTGTGATCAGCAAATACTCAATCTTTTTTTTCTCCTGTCACTGTCAGCTAATTAATTAGTGTATAACATAGATCTATAAATGTTATAAAAGTAGTAAGTCACAAACAGAAGTGACTTATCTTTGGTCTGGCCACAGCCTTTGGTCTGTTCAATGCTCCTGTGCCTCCCAGCTCTTCATTTACCACTAAAGGTAAGTAAAGTCCCCAGGTATTGCTTCTGATCTTGCCTCTGGTTCATCTAAGCTAGGTTTTTCACGACTACAACTCACAGGGATCTTTCCAGCAACAGAGCAGTTTTCTTCCTTTGAAAATACTTATCATCTAAAACATTGTCTTTTTTCCACAATAATAGGAACAAGAGTCACACTGAAAACCAAGCAAAATTTACTTGAACTCTTTCTCTCCCTCTGCCAGTTAAATTAGTGAGCGTTGGACTTCAGAGCAAACATGGAAGTTACACCAAAGGAACATCTTCCACTGAAAGCCAGCCAGCTGCACATGGAGAACGAAGTCTTTAGGAAGTAGAAAAGCACAGGACACTCCAAAACATAATAGGACAACTACAGATAACAAAATTCCTGCCTTTTGCTATTTCCAAATTCTTATTTTATGGTCATTGTTACATCTGACATTCAGATTTTATAAAAATTCCTCTTTCCATCTTAATTTCCTAGATCTAGCTAGTTTATTTGTTAGTCTTTGGTACTACTTACTTTTCCTAAGGCATAAGGCAAGCAACATGATAGGGTGGTGAAAATTGTTTCACCTAAGTAATGTGCTTACAAGTTCATTACAATATCATGTATGCTTTCCAACATTTTCCTTAAAAACAAAAAAAAGCAAATTTTAATAAGTTTACTGAAATTAAACATAAGTTGCTCTTTTCACAGACTTATTGCTTCAATAGCACATTGTATATGGACAACACTGTACACTCTCATCTTTGCAGCAGTTATCTTTACACAGTACAATTTATCACAGTACAATTTATCTTTATTACACAGTACAATTTATCTTTACAGCAGTACAATTTAGCTGTCATTTGTTTCAATCAAATTAGTTGTGTAGAAACACTGAAATGGCCTAAATGTTTTAAAACAGAATTCATCGCAAACTGGTCGGAATCTTGCATTTAGAAGGCACAGAATAGTTTAAGTGTACATAAAAATTTTCAGAATCACCAGTGCACTATAACTCAAATTTTATAAAACTAAATTGTCAAAGGTAAATAGGACACTGAGGTTGACTGAAACCCTATTGTTCTTACGATGACTTGTTCTGGACGACACAAACCTTTACAAACAATCACTACCCTATACAGACTGTCCCATAAATTATATTTATGTATTCTGTTCTTTCTCTCCGTAGATACAAGACTAACGTTTTCCAGTTTGAGGTAACTGAGGTATCTTTAATAGTAATTCATTGAAAACTACTTCCATAAGGCAATTCTAAATTCTATTTTCAAATGCTTAAAACAGAAAAGTAACAAATATAAAACACAAACTCCTAAAGCTAAATGTACCGTTCTTGTTGTATAGCCTGTTTTACTAAAAAATGGATGGCAACCAAACCAACCCTGTCTAACCACAGGTAATTTATTCCCAAGGTATCGCATAAAGACAATACTGTTATGCAGGATATGCACTATAGGTATTAGTAACCTCCTGAGGATTTAAATGACCAGACAAATAATGTCATCTGTGAGCCAGATAAAAGCGTGAAGAACAGCAATAGCTAACAAGAGTCCCAGTATCTTCACTGAAGCCATAGAATGATGGAAATGTGGGTCTCATGGAGAAACCAGTAATTCATGAGACCTCATTTTAGCGTAATCCAAACTATGTATCTATACACAATATATATAAAAAGATGTATTTATGAAGAGTTATCAGCATGAATTTCATTAAATTCATCTAGGATGTAAACCAAGTCTAGCTGTAGCCCCTGGGACAGATACACCCCTGACACAAGTGTGGACTTCACATTACATGGATGGATGGATGGTGCACAGGTCTACTAAAATGGACCTGGTGGTCCTCTGCAGCAGTAGGTGGAGCATGGAATACAACAAAGGGTCATATGCAAATAAAAAGCCCAATGAAAAATTTACATAAGCCTCTGTAGTGTAACATATATTCAGTAAGAATGAAAATCAATACATCTTTGTCCAAAATTGAAAAAAAAAAAAAAAATCACAGCCATGCAATTCTGAATGAATAATAGAACATTGCTGTTTATATAATTTCTATAAGATATAATGGCTTGTTCAGTATTTCCTTCGTTCAGGCCAAATAATCCCTGTAATTCTGTTCTGCTGGAATGTGTTTTTTTCCACTAATAAAAGCCGACCTACGCCACTGCCCACATCAACGTCACTACCTCTCCCAGAGGGGAGACTTAGAATCACAGAATCATACTTGTCTGTGATGTTTTACTAAGTTGAAAATAGCCTGATCTCTAAATTCTAGTCCAATTCTATTACTTAGTTTTATTTCTCTTTGCTTTAAGTTTCGAATTCTCATCTTGTTCTGTCATTGACCTGCTATCTAAATTTGGCTGAGATGTTCATGTCTTCTTAACTAGCATTGAATTTGGGGATTGTATATCTATATGATGAATACTAAAGATCTCAGAAGTTGAAAAGTAGTGGTTATATTTTAAAAATTCGACATAAATCACAATTTAAAGCCTACTTTTCAATCCCAACATCTACAAAATGAAGAATTGCAGTTGCATGTAAACATGAAAAAAATACTTGGAAAATATTTGACAGAAGTATACTCTAAATGCCTTTTTTTCCTGTTACCATGTTGAACATCTAAAATTATGGTGTAAATAAATTTAATTTTTTACTAAGTTGCAGCTATCAAGATTCTAGATGCACATCTATAGAATAGCTTTACAACTATTAATCTGTCAAGTATTTAGGTTCTACAGCCTTTCAAAGAGGAGGAAAGGGGAGAAAGACTACAGAATATAGAGATGGTCTGAAATTTTGAGTTTGCAGTACATGAACTTCCATTTTCCTTCACATCAGCAGTTTCATGTTCACTCAAGAAAAATATTCACAACTATATCTTTAAAATCATAAATTCGAAATTATTAATATCTGAAGATTTATACTTTGAAACTACAAACTAAAAAATGCAGACTTAGCACAGACATTTTCTTATTTATTTTCTTTACACACCATTCTGAAGTTTATAAGGTACAGAAAGCCTACTACTCCCAGCACAAGTTACTCAACTTATAAAATTTTAAAATCAAATTAGCACTCCTGAACGAAGTGCTACAAGGTATTCATTATATGGAACCCAATGTACGTGACAGTCAAGTTAAAACCTATTTTCAAGACACATAGGGTTAAAGAGACACTGAAAATGCCCTTGATTTTTAAATTAACTGAAATTGAAAAACTATTTTATTCATTTGCTACACGTAACTTTGCAAGGATTGACCAATCTTATTAAGAAAAGAGACAACTATTGGCAAGTCAGAGTTCATCAACAGTGCAACAATTAAGTGTTCAGAATATCCATAACTGCACACAAGGCACACTCCATGATCCTTAAGAAAACAATTATGATACTTTCATCCTTAGATGCCTAAAACAATACAGATTTTATGGCAACCACGACTATGTCTCAAAAGAGAACAATCCACCATGTTATAAATTAATGGTCTCTTCCTGATCATTTCTGCCTTCACTCAGTAGCTCCTACCCTTTGTCTTAGAAGGTTGAACTAATCAGTGGAACTAATTAGATTTTGGAATTATTCCTCTCTCTCAAATAGTTTGGCTTCCATTACAGAAGAAATAGAAGCTCCGAGGAAGGGCTAGAAAACCTGAGAAGTTTGAATATTTAGTTCAATACCAAAAGCTGAATTAATAAATTCGTAAGACTCAGGGAAGGATTTGAGCTGAGATCATCTCATTCCAACTTCCCTGTCCTGGGCAGGGACACCTTCCACTAGACCAGGCTGCTTAAAGCCCCATCCAGCCTGGCCTTGAACACTGTCAGGAATGGGGCATCCACAACCAGTATGGGAAACCTGTTCCAGTGCCTCACTACTCTCTGACTAAAGAATTTCTCCATAATTTCTCATCTATCTTCTTATACCTAATCTATCTTCTTTCAGTTCAAAGTCATTTCCCTTATCCTATCACTCCAAGTGCTTCCAAAAATTCCCTTTCCAGCTCTTTTGTAGGCCTACAATCGGATCAGAAGAGACATTCTCAATTATAGAATGTTAAAAGGCAAGACAAATGAGGTTGTTGTTATGGCTGCGATGATGATCAATCCGCTCTGGCCAATATATGCTTAACAAAGCAAGATACAGTATTCCATCCTAACTGTCTAAACCCAAAGAAGATTCACCTCTGACTTCATACTGATTTAGATCAATGGTAGTCCTTTGATAGTAAATATAAAGTTGTTTTACATAATCAATATTCTGACTTTATGCTATGTAGAAAAATCAATTGCCTTTAGCTTGATGTTACAAAATTAATTTATTTAAAAATAGGAAGTAATGAATGGAGCTAGAGCTACTAAAGAGAATAAAACTAGAAGACAATGTCTGTGTAAAAATAACAATTGGCCACCTAATTTATTCCTTTTCACCTGCATTAAAAAAAATCTATTAGTATCGCAAAAATCAACTAAATTAAAATGGAATTATTCTACAAAAAGAACATACAAAATTTCTGTACTCACAGCACTAAACGATCATCTATAGACACAAACTTTTTTTTTTTTAAAAAGTTCTTTTAGTGGTCTCCCAGCCTTTTGCTTTTCAGGTTTCATATTTTGATCTGTCCTTATGTGGACTACAGAATTAGTTTTCCATTTTTCTTAGTTCTTATTTTCATGTAGGCTTATGTTCCAAGAAGCTGGAAGTAATAAAAGGACTATGTCTTCAGTTTGGTTCATTAAAAACACAATGATCAGAGCTGACTGTGATTCAAGCACAGTTTCCACATGAATGAAAGAAACTAACCACCACTACAAAAGGAAGCATTAACCAACTATCAAGGCTGCTAAACCTAAGCAAAAAAATCAAAAATACCAAATGCTTGAGTATTATGGACAAAGATGTTCATTTTGCCCCCTGTACAATACTGTATTAAACACACATTTTATGTGGTGGCATGACTTCAACTCCATGGCTGGAGCATGCACCAACTGACGAATGAATAAAAATGCTTCCTGTCTGTTGCCTGAAATGTTCTGAAAAGACTGACTTTATTTTTCTTCAAAAAGTATGCTGGAGCAGTACTTTTAACCAACCACAGATGACTAATATAGGCCAATAAAATAAACTACAATCAAAATGAAAATCAAAATACAATTATATTTGAACATGCGTGATACAGCCCTTTACCTGCAGAATTCAAAGCAGAACTGACATAAAAATCCATTCTTAAAACAGCCACCTAACCTGCAAATTGTGTCTATCATGTTGCCCTAAGTAAGGCATGATGTTAACAATAATTTGGTTTTGTTCATCAAGTACATGCTACATAAAATGGAAGAAAACCACTGATTTGATGTTGAAAAAATAAAATTCACACACTGAGCCATAACTGCTTTCCAGAATAAATACAAAAGCTTCTATAAAGTAAGCCAGGATTTAAAATACTTTATTCCATAAAACTTAAGTTAAAAATTCTTTACAATGAGCTGGTTTTGTGATATTTCAGATCACTTTTTACATAACAATGTTTCAGTATTTATTAATACTGTGTAAGAAAGTCTCTTTGCACAGCTAAACATGACTATAGAAAAAGCAACACCTATGGAAACATATCACCTAAGGAAAAAGCCTTTCAATTACAGACTCAGTGCTCATAAAGATGTTTCTTTAGAACATTTTGGTGTAATATGAATAGCTTCAGCAATTCTTGTGGTAAGACTAAAAACTACTCTTTTGGAGTATGAATCAAAGTGCTGTACCTTTAGCTAAAGAAAGAGCATTAAATCCATTTCTTTAGTGCAAGCCTGGATTTTATCCCATCAGAATCTCAAACGGTATATTATGCAGGAAAAGATAAAATAATTCACAAAGGATGAGCACTAAGCATTCTACACCTAATTCCATGCAGGAGCTTAAACAGAAAATATCAGCAACTGTGCATGTACTCTACATTAGATAAACCACCTAGACTAGTACCAAGAAGACCAATACAAGGGATCCAAGTTTAAATTGATTCATCCATGTAAAACATTTCAATAGTGAATACCAATGAGTTACCATTGTTCAAACCCATGTGCTTTCATTGTAGTCACAGAAGGATATGGCACAGTTCCAAAACCCATCCATGACTGCCCATACAGAAATTTAAACTCTGCTAATCTTTGTTGAAATATCTATCCATGACTCCATTATTTTGGTTTTCTTCTGAGAGAAGGGCTGAACTGCTACTATTATTACTATTATTAAACACTATTTAATTCAAGGCAACACTCCACAAAACTTAGTTTTGTTCAAAGTTACAATTTGCCAAAACTACTAACTGTGGAAAACAGTAATTCAAAAAAGGAAAATAAAATATATTTATAGGCATAGAACTACAATTCAACAAATAAAGTTAGGCCTTCTATAAAATAAAGTTGTGCTTAGGCTTTTTATGTCTGTCTAGAATTACATGAATCCAAACCAGACAGCCCTATGAGAAATAAAAAAGACTCTCACAATTTGCTATAACTTCAGATGCACATTGCTTAAAAAAGTTAAAAACATATATGTCATATTCTTCTATGACTCCCAACTGAAATTCATATCTAATTTTTCCAAATTATGCATAGGTTTTTGCTTTTAACTTCTAAACCTAGATCCTCTTTTTCCTTTTTGAGGGAAAAATTATGAATTTACCTTTTTTTGCACATAGATTCTAAAGTTCTGCTATGCTTATGAAAGAAGGTACAGTATTTAATTCTTGCAAGAATTAAAATTAAACTAATAGAAGAAAGCAAATTTGGATGAAAGTTTTTCTCTTTTTCTTTTTCAAGTTAGAGAGCTTGATTGTATGTACGTAAGAACACAAATGGTGATCAGAATGGAGTTTTGATATTAGCATCTGGAACCAAGAATCATCAGTCTGACTGGTCATTTTTAGGCAAATCTGTTTACATGAAATAAGCAAAATACTAATCACACAGCATGAAACACAGAAGATGCAAATGATTTAATATTAGAAGTAGGAAAAAAACAAACCTCAAAGGGCCATCCAAAACATCTGTTATTATGCTTCCTTAGACAGGTTACTACAGAAGAAACAGGTGATCAGACAGAAAAAGGGAAACATGCTAGGACTATCAGCCAGAAATTGGAAAACTAGATTGCATCCATTTTAATCTGTAAACCCTCTTCTACTTTAAACTCCCTCACTACCCTCCTGTGTTTCTTAATAAATATTTGAGGTGAGGTCCATTTATGCCACGAAGTGACAAAAGAGATTGGGGATCTCTCATCTAGGCATAAAATTACCCAAGCAACTTCCTGTCTCCTAACTTACAACAAGCTTGTCAATCCTCGTAAGGTTTTAAAAATTTCATCAATTAGAAGAGCTTCATGAACAGCTTATGAAAGAAACAGATAAAGACAGTTTCATGCTTAAGAGTATTTTTTAAAATAAAATTAAGCAAGACCATAATCAAATAATAAGAGAATATGTCCCCCTTTTGATGTCCCTTTTATTTCCTGTGTCCAGTTTCAGAAGAAAACCAAAGCACTTCATACATGCCTTGAAGCAGTTACATCTAAGTTTTCAGAGTTATAACCCAATTTGCCAGGCTAGGGAGATAAAAACAAAAAAAAACCAAACCAAATAACATCAAAAAAACCAAAAAGGAGCACTGAAAAGTTCAAGCACATCTGAAGCACAGTGTAGCATTTTACATAAAAGATGGCATTACTATAATGGCTGTAGCCATTACTTGGGCACTTCTCCCAGCCAGCATCCCCTGAAGCCCAGAGGGATGTAACAGGACATTGACTTTGTACTGAAGCATAAAAAGTTGTCCCCAGCTGAATTAACATAATGTGCAGAAATATACGTATTTTCCTTAACTTACTGCTATCTAAATAAGTTTGACCTGACTTGACCCAGTTTAACTTTTGACATTAATGAGAACTTAAGGTAGCACAGCTGAGATCATAAAACAAGCATGTGCAATTGTTGGAAGAGAATCACACAGAAACTAAATCACTTCACAAGTCAGTTTTGGGCACATTTCTACATTTTTGGATGCAAAACTCATTCAGAAAATAATTCTGACTGAAGTACTGGTAGACCCAAGAAAAACATTCAACAGCACACGTTTCCAAAAAACATTTACTTCTATTCACTTACGTGCAGATGTATATATTGTTAGCAGCTCATGTTAGGAGATTGATTTCTCATTCTAAATCAACTGTTCTAAAATTAACACTAGAAATATTCTTCATTCTTTCCCTTACAAATAATACTTCTTTTCTTATTTAGGCCATTATGAGAAGCAATAAACAAGAAGACCAGATTGTCCGGGCAATGACACGTTAACAACAGAAGGTTAACTGAGCTGTTAATGCACAGCAGATGTACATCTGATTTTAAAACCAATACAGATGTTGTGGGCCATTGGTTTATAAAAATTTGACCAACTACTGTCTGGATATGCAATATAACATACACATGCACATGCTCAGTGTATTTCACACAATTTCCACTACATTGCTGATTCTGCTGAACAAGGAGAAACCAACCAACCCTCATGCTATATCCCTGAAATCACCTGAGAGATCGGAGTAAACCAAGAAAAGACACACACTGCAGAAGAACTCCTGCAGACACCTTATTCTGCCCCAAATCCAAATGGCTTTGACTCACTCTTTTCTATTGATGTAGTTCTTTTCATCTCACAGCCAAGAGATACGTTCACCATCTGAATACTACCTCTATGACCACTGGTTTTCACAGACTCCTCCTTGAATATTCTCACCTACCATCAATCCCACAACTCTCACACCTAAAGCTTTCTATTATTTTCTCCATATTTCCCACCTCCCCCTATTTTTATGTTATTTATCATGGAGATCATGGATGCTGCTCTTTTTGCCTGTCACAATCCATCATTAATCCATCAAAATAATCTACCAAAATAAACTCTTGCAGGAATTTTTTTAAAAATAAAGATAAAGAACAGTGCTTTTAACATAGTATTACCAGGGTTGCAACATGGAGAACATTTGTTTCTTTGAAAATCCTGGTTCATTTGCTAGAGAAGAAACAATTGGCACATACATGAGATATATAAGCCAGAGATAAATGTTCTGAAGAAAATGTTGATTTCAATAACGTTCGTAGTTGTAGCTGGAAGACACTCAGTGTTCTGCCTTCTGTTTTTAAAGCAGTTTAATTCAAATTAGGGGGTCAAAACTTAACTAATTTAATTACTGGCATTACCCAGTTTTTCTGATATACCATCTCACTTCTGTATCTTGCAAAATAATCTTGATAATTTTATACATATTAATTACAATTAGTAGAGATCTCGGGCGATGCACAGCAATCTCAACTTTTTGTTTTAAATGAAGGCACTCTGGAGATAGTGTATTTCTCGTTTCTAATTATCACTTGGAAATACATGGCAAAGCAAGTATTTGTACTGAAACTAACTGCTTTTAGGAAAATAGTGGGCTATTATAAGCAGGATGGGAAACACAAATCAAACATGTCTCAGGATGGAGTGATTGCATGATTGTGCGATAGCTCTTAGAAGAAGAAAGGAATCATTACCACATGGTTTGAGGCTCGCATACCATGGCACAGTGTTTAATATTAAAGGCAGCAGAGATTGCTACAGCTCAAAGGTAGTCTTGGCCTAAGTCAAAACTGATTTTCTAAACCTTTTAGCATTACATTAACACTACTGTTCCCATGTTTAAAAGACTCATCCTTCTTATGAATTAGCAAGAGTTCTCAGATACACAAAACAAAAATCTAACCAACAGATATTTCATCCAGAGAGACAAAGAAGAATAGTAACAGACTGCACATCAGAACCCATGAAGCAAAATAGAAACAAAGTGGGTTTATTCCTTTATCCTTAAACTGATCTTTGTTGGTTTATGGCACTTAATGACAGTAATCAAACCTTTAAAGGATGCCATCTCCAGTACTCCTTTCTTTTATTAAAAAAAAAAAAGGAAAGAAAACAAAACAAACCCACCCCACAACCTAGACTAAATAGTTCTGTTTGTAATTAACTTGCTGTTCAGCAAGTTTGTTAATAGTGTTAAAAGTGTTTTGCTGGCATATATATGCTAGTTATTTCAGCTGGCCACTGTTGCTTTCTTCATTATAATTTTCTCAGGCTTCTCTACCATGCGTTGAGCTCTGCTTCATTAGATTTTCAAGGTGATATTTTAATAGAGATTTGAATGTAACAGAGAGATTATAAACACAGCAGTTAAGCTTTTGCTTGAGGCAAAGATGTGGCAGATGTGCCTCTGCCTAAGCATGCCAAAGTAACCTCATGTAAACAACTTGTTTTGTCCTGTTGGAAACCAGACTTCCTACAGGTCTGTCTGCCCTACTCTCTCCCACCTTCCATCGTAAAATGTCAATCCAGGAAGAACAATCCAGACGAGATTCAACACAGGCATTTTCCCAGGAGCACTACCACATTTTATTCGTTCTTCTACCTTATGCAAAGGTAGAAAGCAGAAATTTTAGTCCAATGCTTTATTTTCCGAGGGATGCTTCGGTTTTTTTCTGAGGCAAAAAAAAAAAAATAAAATAAAACACTTGCATAACAGAGCAAAGTTGCTTTTCCTTCTGACACTTCCATGCATGCCCTACCTTGCTCATCTATTTATACTGATCACAAATTTTATATTGCTCATTTAAAGGTGTTTAAAACACAAATAATGCACAGTTTAAAGTCAGCAAAGCAAATCTTGTTGAACCTGTGACTTCTCAGTACAGGATACTTATAGAGTACCTTCATTCACACTTTTATTTCTGTCTTTCTCAGCAAAGTTTTATTTCTCTAACAAACTTACAAAGCAACAGTAGACAGACTGCTTCCATTTGTCCTCCACTTCATTTAAGGATCCCAGGAAGCTGGGTGGATAGGAGAGAGTGTGTACTCAATTTTATCCTGGCAGCCTGTAAGGATAATCCTATTCAATTTTATAATCTTCCTTCTGTAATGTCAAACTTTAGTCTGTACGTGTCAAATGGACCATAAAGACTACTAACAGTCTCTTTTCTTTACCCTTTTATGAAAAATTGTTGGTGATCTCTGTTTTTTAAGGCTTACCACCAGCATAAAAGAAGCTGTAATTGTCTCAAATTTCTTTTGGAAAAGCATCTGGTGTGGAAGTTACTCAATACGGATGTGTAACCGCAACATCACTGAGGTGGGGAGGAAAGGGCACTATATTTGCTTGACAAAAGGCTCAGCATTTAACCCATTTCAGCTTGCATACTGGTACTGTATGATAAAGGGGTAGTTGCTTTCCAGCTTGATCAAAGCAGGAAGTCTATTTAAGAACCCTCAGAGCCTTACAGCAGGAGGTCACATCCTTTAATAGCACAGCTTCCCAGGGTAATGTATGAAGCCCACGAGTTGTTCTGACCACCTGCTCCCAGAGTCCACCAAAAGCAGAGATACTCACAAAAGCAAGACTTTAGCTTGCACGTCCACTGCATAGCAAATGGACTCATTACTCACACCACATGCAAACAGTCTGTTCATTCTCAATCCATCCAATCCTATCCTATGCCAGGAAAGGACTTGCAGCAGGTTAAGTATTGCACCACCACTGAAAGCTGTACAATCAAAAGGTAGAAGTTCAGCACAGCTCTCCAAAACTGTTTGAACTGTCCAAAAATACAAGTATACTTGCCATATCAGGCACTACTCTCACTGCAGAAATCACGAGCAACTGTAACTAAGAACTATATTCACTGGGATTTTTCCCATATAAAAATTTTGAAACACTATAGTTAAAATACCTCTCTAGGAAGAAAGATGTCAAATCATAGATTCAGACTTCTCTAATGCTGAAGCCTATCCTGAGAAGTGATTGTATGCAGAATTTTAGGAAAACATAAATTTTAACATTGAATTTATTATTATTATTATTATTATTGTTCATTCCAATTTCATTCTGCTTGTTCTGAGACAAGCTACAAAGTTAAACTGTCCTCGATGGAGAGGTACAAAATAAAAATTCCAGTTTTCTAGAACTCTATTATGTGTCCTTAATTTAAGGGTCATGTGAAATTAGAATATCCTAAGAAATCTAAAATATTTTTCATCCATCATGTGTCATTCCGTTACTATTAGTTAATAACACTTATCTTCACAACATAGTTTGTGTCAGACATAAAATAAAATAATGTATTTCCTGCAGACGTGCTCCAGGTTTTTTTCACATCTTACTGAAATGCTACACAACCATTCCATTAGCGAAAGAAGATGCAAAGGTTTTTCACATCCTTATTTACTTCTGCTTATTACAAAAGAAGGACTTTACCACCAGAAACATTCATCGAAATGCTCTTGTGCAATGATATTTGGCACATCTGTCATGGCACAGAACAACTCACATCCATTCTTTGGCTGATGCTGGCAGCAGTGTTTTGGATAGTGCTATTTAGGTGAAGAACTTGTCTATAAACTATTGATCTGATTTTTAAATACCTGCTTATTACTTAGGCAAAAAGGCATAATAAAAGCATGCACTTTTGCAGAGAGAACTCTTCCCTGGATTGGATTAGAGATATGCCAAGACTTGTTTCAACTCAACTCACTGTGAAAATGCATATTAATTTTAATTTCAAATAGTATTTGACACTGGTTTGTCAGAACTATGAATATGCTATTGCCTGATTCGCTTTCTTAAGATCCAGCGAAAATCAGATTAATTTCAAAACTTCTCTCCAGTAAATTAACCCAAATGGCAATATTGTCTTCTTGGGCAGAGCTCCAGAGATGTTCTGTCAGACAACCTGCTATGAAGCTGAGATGAATAGCATAGCACTAAGAAACTGCACTGTCCATCCTCTCTGCCTACATTTGCTCCTGTTTGCACTTCCTGAAAGCCTAAACATACCCTATTGTTTTAGAAATAAAAAGTCGTTCAGATCCTTTCTCCACCTAGCTGTTCTCTATTCGTTGCAGACTGCTTCGGTTAAAAAAAAAAAGAAACATTGGGGAAACCCCCTACTTGTCAGTACACAGCTATAAAGTACTACTTAAGCAATTCATTACTGAGAAAAATTATATTAGCACCTCTCTTCTCAAAATGAAATGGGGGGGTAAAGCACACATCTGCCATGTTTAGAGCACTCTGTGGGCAAAGCAGTGAGAATACCTCAACTTTCACTCCAGCAGTAAATAAAGAACAAGTAGTCCAATTTCCTAATTTGAAAACCACAGTAAGTTTCTCCTACAGCATGCTATTAAAAAATTGCAAAATTTATCAATTATATATATATATTACTAGCCACAAATATAACTGTTCAATAACCTTTGACACGATTTCTTTTCTTATTTCAAATATTATAGCAGAACACAAGCAAGCAGAGGAAACTACCATTTAAATAATTAATGGTCCAGCTCTGCAATCCATCACTTTCAGAAGAACAGTCTCACTGGCATCAGCACGACTATTTACGTCCTGGTATTTGGCTAACTATGAGCAACAAGTAGGCAGTCAGCATACAGATGGGAGAATCCTTGAACACCTCTCCTTACTCATCTTCCCAAAGCACGAGTGCAGAATCCCAAAATGTACTCAGAGTAAATCCCACTAAGCTTCAAAGGGATGTGTTTTACTAACGAGCTGGCTATGACTGTCACCATTGATCATGTGAGCTCTGAGATTGCACCAAGGTCACCACGATGGATTTTCTAGACACTCCATGTACTTCTCCAGTACAGTTTCATAAGAAAATATATGAGTTAAGTTTCCTTTGTTTGTCTAGATAAGTGGCTAAACAAAGTCAGTGCTTGCACTCAGAATTTGGTTAGCAATTATCCAGGAGTACAGCTATTATTTTCTCTTGTATTTTGCGCAATATTCATAGAATATTATGAACCCCATTATTATCACCATTCCATACTGGTTCTTGATGAGCAGCTCAAGAAAAAAACAAACCACTGAAGCTCTCAGAAATTGCAATATAATACGGGGAAACTTTAATGTTGTGCTGTATGTTACATGCTTTACCCAAATACAACCAGTGAAATATTCAAAAAGCATCTAAATTCCAACTTCAAAGGGATCAAGTACCTAACACCTAAAGCAATATTCTTTTGTCTTTCTGTGTACAGAAGCTGATTTCTACACAGACATTTATTTTCTCAATGTTCTGAATTTCACTGGCCTGTCAGGTCTCTGTGCCTTGAGAAGATGGAATCAACACCAGCATCCTGTCTGGATGGTATAACATTTTCATCTGAGGCCTCTCTTTCATTTATTAAAGATGCAGTACCTTTCCACAAAACTAGGCCTACAGCACCAGCCATACATCTGTACTGCCAGGTATCACCTTTCCCTGCACATGATGGTCAAACCCCTACACTCCTTCACCCTTCCTCCTGCATGGCAAAATCACTGGTGTATGTCAGACTACACTTAATTCCCTTGGTGAGTGAAAAGATCCACTAAGACTGTTTCTTATTTCTGAAGAGCAGAATGGTGGCATGTAAGTGGCTTATTAGCCCACGTTTGACTTTCCAAAGTGCATATAACTTAGTAAACCGAACCCAATGTCTGCATGGGTTTGAAATGAGACTGTATCTAAGATATTCATAACATATTTTCTCTGAAATGTCTTTACATTTAAAATGAAAAAATAAATTCTAATTGCAGTAACTACAATAAAATATTTGCAGGTTCAAGTCTCAATGTAATTTTACATCTTAAAAAAGAAAATGTAGTTTGAAATACTGCTCGGCTCTATTTGCAAGGCCAGGCCTAGATGAAACAGGGTGGAATATGCAATGCATGTTAGGATGTTTTTTCAATACTCTTGGAAACTCAGCAACTTACATATGTAATAGAGCCCAAGCAATGACCGAATAAAGAATGACAAATAGTTTAGGATTTGTTATGACAACTTTGACATAATAGCACTGTGCAATTTTTTTTAACTATGCCTGACGCAGCAACACTCTCAGGAAGAACAGCTGCTTAACTATTTCACCACAAACAAGACTATGCAGTTGAGGATCATGACAACACCAATCAACATCAACAACAGTGTCCAATTTTATTTGAGATACACAGAAAACTTTATGTTCCAGCTGCAGTTTTCTGGATAGGAAACCTGATCTGGGCACATGCATGCTTAGGTGGTCAAAGGGTTTGAAGTAAACTGGTGCTCCTAGCAAAGTCTAACAGAATCAGAAAATACTAATATGGCTCTTAAGAAACTGGGGTCTATCTAAAAAGTGAACTTCAATTTATATAACAAATCAGAGGTATTACAGATACGCAATGATGTACATCGCTTCTGAGCAGACATAATAATAAATTGATAATTATCTCCACCAATTTCTTTACAAAGACTTTCTCTAAACTAATTTTATCCAAACACAATGTAGAAAGCAGTAAAATTCTAGAAATAAAAAGGAGCACAGAAGTCAAATTTTTTTTTATGTTTTCCAGAACATAAAAATCTTTTACATGATTGTTTTCAAACCACCATCACTTGACTGTCATTATTTTTCTCCACAACTAATTCTACTACCATGCTTTGGAAAATCTGACAAAAAGTCAATAATTAGATGCCAACCACCTCGAGTTGTATAAAACTTGGCAGTTTCACTTTGCAGGAGTGCAGGCAAATATTTTATTTGGTGTCGATCCACATATGTTCCCCTTCCACCATTTTCAGTTTGTGTTTTGATTTTTGAGTAAGTTCAAACAGGCAAATGAATAAGCAGTCAAAATTTCCACATTTTACCTGGTTTCACTTCATGGCCATACAAATAAAAAGGCCTATCTTCATGAATCAACAATGAAACAAGTCAGATGTTCAAATTCAGAAAGAAATACAAGAAAATATATACCACATGGTTATGATGATTTACATCCATTTAGCCACCCAAAACCCATTATCATGGAGGATGTTAACCCTTCCTAGCGCCACTACGGTTTGTATTCCAAATTTTGTGAAGTGCTGCAGGCATGTGCATTTATGATGCTATATAAAGGCCCCAAATGAGAATAACAGTGGCAATCATTCGTTTTGTTTTAAATCCTGTCAGCATTTTACACCATCACAGGTATATTTTCTTTCTTTCTACACTTTCCATCCACCCCAAGTATCTTAGGATTGCAGCTCCTTTGATCATCACTCATGCTGTCAGTGTATCCAGTTCTGGTCTTTATCTGGCAAAAATCAAGACTGATGCAAAAGAAATAATAGCAGGTAAAAGTTGTTTTAAATAAGAGAGGTAATAACAGAAGTAATAACCATTGAAAAAGTCTGACTATATTAACATTTCTGCTGAGAACATACTCATTGCATTTTTCTATGAAGGCGTTAATAGGAAAGTCCCAAATTCAAGTAACTACACGTACTGCATGTGGGAAGCTGGGAGGTAAAGAAAAAAGGCCAAAGGGATTAGGGGGATGAAAGAAAAGGCATAATGAAAATGACACAGGTGACATAAAATACTGGTAGAAGCAGGAAAGATAGAACAGTTTGAAAACTGAAATGCAGAAGATAAAGAAGATAATACAAATGAGAAAGATAACTTTAGAATACAGGATAAAAATGAAGAACAAATGGATTACAGATGGACTGGAGGAGAGATGATGAGACCAGGAAAAGAAAGGAGAGTGAGCATGGAGGTAACTAATTACAGATATCCATTGGAGACAAGATAACGTTACGGATGAAGATGAGAAAATTTTATGAAAGGATGGTATAAGATGGGAATTCAAAACCAAACAGGTATGTATCTGGAAATGGGATAAATAGTATCAAAACCGTACAGGCTAAAGACAGAAATAGGAGCTGAGAAAAGTTATGAGTGGGATAACAGTATGAATAGGAAAATTGTTAAAAACAAGGGAGGTACAGAGATAGGACCCAAGATGATATGAAACAAAGAAGACCCTGAGAAAGAGATGGGAGTGAAAAGGAAGAGATGAAGCATAGACTGGGATGGAGACCTTGGTGCTACCCCCGCATGCAAGGTCATCTTACCAATCCACCACAGATACTGAAGGAGGCGAAGGAGCCCGGGTAGCGGAGGACAGCACCACTGTAGTAACAAGCTCTCTCAGGTTGCGACTGAGTGGCACTGGGTGGACTTTTGCCCTCACCCCTGAGCCGCTCCTCCACAGCAAAGCCAGGAGCCAGGAAGCGGCTGTCCCTCTTGAGCAGCAGGTAGAGTTCCCGAGCAAAAGCTGGGATCCTCAGCAGCACCTCATCTCCATCCTCTGCTGGAGATGGTGGTGGGGAGGACGGTAGTGGTGGCAATTGAGAGGCAGCACCAGACCCCTGGGGCAGGGGAGACCAGTGGTAAAACTCCTGAGATTCATACTCGTCCTCAGTGTCCTCTTCCTCTGCTGCCTCCCCTACAGCCTGCGCCTGCCCGTCCACCAAGGAGGAGACTGACCGCACCTCTCGGGAACTGCCAGCCACTGAGCTAGGTGTGACTGGGGCACTGAAGGTGCTGCTTTGGTTCACACTACTGGGGTCAGTGTTGCAGCCCCCACCACCACCACTGCCACCTGTCGGCTCCTGCTGGCCCGGGCTCCACAGTGCAGGGAAGACAATCTCCCACTCCTCAGTCTCTTCTGAAGCATGGAGACCTGCGGGAAAGCCAGGAGATACTTTAAATGAGTGGAGCACCAAGCAATATCCAGTGCCTGACAAAAACTTACCCTTACGCCCCACACAGGACAGTCCTTCTGACTCCTAGACCAACAAGCACACCACACAAAACACAGTGGGCTTCATTTGTCCCTTTCATCTTGTCCTTATGCACAGCAGGGGGACCAGCTGATAGGTGGGTCTGTGCCTGTTGATGTGTCTGGAACACACCAGGGTCCCAATGGACACTGAGAGAAAGCTGGAGCCAAGGTGGGCAGAAAGTCCTGTTCATACCATTAGTTGGGGGTGTTCTTCATCGTGACCATCACCCCCATGCAAGGAAAGCTGCATAAACCCTTCATCATTTAGACAAAGTAACACACAGCTAAAATTAAAAAATTGCTGGGGAAAATCTGAACAAACTTGAAAATTTCAGCCTTGTTCTCAGTATGTTTTGCAAGACCCATTATGATTTCCAAACTTCAGCCAAATACACACACACCATGGCTGCACATACAAGTGGCAGTTGCATGCACATGCTGTATCATGATCATTGCTATACTGAAACTGAATCAGAATCAGAATTAATTAGTGATGTCTGCATATCACACACACACTGCACCACAATATAACCCGAATTGCAGCATACCAGCTTTATATTTATAAACATATGAGTACACACAACCTCTGCCAGCCTGAGACAGGAAAGAGTTTTATTTACACATTCATCTCACACTCTTAGAACAGCACAGCCAGGAGGGATGACAGGGCTGCCTATGGAAACAAGGTCTCGTACAGACGAGCGCTGCTGTGCACCCTCACAGCCGAGGCGCGCATTATCCGGTCACCCCGCGGTTACAGGGGGCGGGAGCGGCTGTTAACAATGGCCAGGTACCGCCACCGGCAGCCGGCGGGGCGCTGAGGCCGCCCCGGGGTCGGCCCGTCCCGCCCGCGAAAGGCGCACACTTACCTGCGCCGAGCCCGCTTGACAGCACGCACAGCTGGTAGAACACGCAGCAGACGCGGCTCAGGCGCATCCTCCCGCCCAGAGCCATCGGCTCCGCGCCCACGGGATGCCGGCTGGCAAGGCACGGAGGGCCGTGCCGAGTCGTGCCGGGCCGAGCCGGGCCGGGCGGGGACCGCCGCGGGGCGCAGCCACCTGGGCGCCCGCGGAGAAACTGCGGGAAAGCGCGACTGGCGCGTCCCGGCACGGCGGGCGGGCAGGCAGCACC
>VZRZ01003675.1:0-12746 GCA_013398175.1 Climacteris rufus | reverse complement strand
TGCCCTAAATGTACCTTTGAAGGCCTTTTGAATAAATACCCACCTTTTATTCCCTCACTCCTGACTAGTCTTAGTTTTTGGTCTAGCCTTTTCAGGCAACAGTTGAACAAGCACAAATGTGCAGTTCAGATGTGGCTGGCACTGTACTGTCATCTTTCGCATCTTAACACATCATAACTTTTCCCAGCTTACTCTTCTTTATTTAAATACTTGCCAGTATACAAAATAAAGTATCTCTTCTGTTAAGAAGTGCAATTTACAAATACAAGCAAAACTGATAAATGAACGAGGAGACAACTAAAAATAAAAAGAAAAAAGTGAGACAACATCCTTTTCCCTTTAATGGCTGTGAATACTGCAATGTTTCTGTGGTGACTCCCTAGCATACCAGCTTTCAGCTTGAGGCCTGCTGAAGTTTTGCTCCAGCTTTAGAGACCTACAGAGCTTTACAAAAGGCATACTATTTTAAGGCATTTACGACATTATGTCAAACTTCTGCATGTTCTCATCTAAAGAAAAGTTTATCATTAAAGAAATGAGTCTCACTTCCAATTTTCAAATAATTAATTTTAAATTCCTAACATCTATCAGTAGGTTGTGTTGTTTATATTCTTAATATCTATCAGTAGTTTGTCTAACTTAAGAATAATAATTGCAGTCATTGTTTCTAGGTGTCATGTTCTGGGTGTCTTGGAGCTTGATCTTGAAGAAAATCATCTCCTTTTTTTTTGAGTGAGTGTTCAAATACATATTGTGTGTATTAATAGTTCAGTGGAGACAATCATATATTAAAGAGATTGTTCAGTTTCTGTTTCTCAGAACTTCAGTATGGCATTGATTGAAAATCATCTTGCTAGCTTTTATTACCCTGTTAATTTTTGCTTGATTTCTTCCTATGTCTGCAAGAGAAGATTTTGATAGAAATGTATTTCATTTATTTAATTAAGAAAAATAAGTAAAGTAGCAAGCAAACGGTGATTGTAAGAAGACATACTTCAGCATATAAAATATATTTTAATCAACACAAATGATGAAGGACATGTATGTAATGAAGATAAGTAAAAACCCCTTTTATTAAAAAAGCAAATCAGTTAAAGAGTGTTGCAGACAAGTTTCCTGGTGAAATAAATGCATTTTCAACTTTGTAAAAAGTGAAAGTTCAATTAAATCAATTTTCTATAAAAACAACTTTCATGGAAATACTGAACTCACTTTTCTTTAGTTGAGATAGTTTCCCAATTTACCATTTACAAAATTGTTAAAGAGCACTTCTGATTTTAAATACAGTGAAAAAGAATGATCTGTTTTTTGTGGTGGTAACATAGTTGTCATCATCTCTTTTAAGCACGCTTAAAAGACATAACACGTTATATTACGTGACTGCATATTTCAAAGCTGTTTTCAGGTATCTTTTCAAGATAAGAGTGCTGTTTCTGATCTCTTATGTCTGGGATGAAAATAATGTTCCTGCATTGTATAAACCTCTTTCAAAATATGTGTGATTTCCAGAATATCTAGCCTTAACTTCTGAAAAAGCATCTATATGAAGCAATATGTTTTAAGGAAACAGAGTGAAAGCAATTGTAGAACCACTGCAGAGGACAAGCTGGGTAAAATGACTGAGAATAACTGAACTCTGCTAGAGGGAGCTCTGCAGCCATGTATTTACTCAAGTGAACTGTAAAAGAATTTGCAGTATACTGTTGTAGACAAAGTTAGTTGAAATTTGGAGCTAGCAGCTTAAACAGTAATAATAGCTAGAGCAGACAGAGCCTGTAGATCATGGCATATGATCCACAGCAACCAGATTTCAACATGCCAAACAGCTAACTACAGGATCAGCCAAGGCCAACCTAAGAGGATGTGATACTGTATAAGAAGATGACCACTTAGCAACCTATTATTTAAAAACAAAACAAAACAAAATAAAAACCAACCAAATCAAGCCAGTAGAAAACCAAGAAGATTCTGAACCCTAATATTACTATTGGTCCAAACTATGACTTGAGGAGTGGTGAACTTAGATGCTAAGGGCATCATTGCCCAGTGATGTCTTTGTCTGGGGTCCCTTATCAGAAGCACCCAGCTTGAGGTTTAGCACTATTGATAAAAACAACTTTCAGCTTATTGATTCGGTGGAAACCTCAAGTTGAACCCTGTTATGGTGGCTGCCATGTGTAATTTCCATAACACTACACAGAATTATGATAGGTTAACTTGAACTTGAAATAGCATGCATAGTTGCATATTGTCCTAAGCTTAATGTCTAGGTTACTAATGATCTGTAAAAAATTAGGTTTTGCTTGGATATTACTTTTTACATCAAATTAGTGTCTGCTCTTAACAGGTATATCTTCAAATGCTAGTTCTGTAACAGATGCAAGAACGCAGATAATGTTATATAAAAAGATACAGGCTTTCTCTCGTATTTTCAAACCTAAGTGTAAACAGAGAACATGCAATGAAATAGTCTGTTACTGTGTTAGGTGAAACATCCATTGCCTTTAGGGTCGAACCAAAGAAAGCATATGAGCTCTGATAAAGTTACAATTTTTACTCATGTGCTTTGAGCTGGTCAAGAATTCAACTCCTTTTCTCTTTTAGGCCCATAAATTTAGAGCCAAATTGCCTTGGTGCAGTTCTTCTGCTCATTCCTCAGAAAGTCTGCTTCTTACCCACTGCTCAATTTGCTGCCTCCATACAGCTGCACTGCTGCAGCCTCTTGGCATCTGCTTTGCATTAGCAGGCCCTGGCTTTGCTAGCAGTTAAGGCAGCACAAAATTCTCTTGTGAAGCAGCCTCACTGCAAAATCTGTGTGAGGCAAGAAAATATTCTGACATTTTACCTGTGCTAAATATTCTAGCCACTAAACTCTCTTGCTCTTTCAGGGGACTGTGTGCTACACTGCACTGCTATGCACAGAGATGACCTCTATATGAAGGAAACTATGAACTAAAGAATTGTCTTTAGACAATTTTTCCTCACAAAGAAAGAGGGAAAAAAAAAGTTTATTAGTGCTGTTGCTTTTAGTTTATCTCATTACTGAGTGCTGTCTGGATCTCCCTCCCATATACTTATTACTGAGCAGAAGATACATGTAAGTGTTAAAAATCAGAGGAAAACCCCTGACTATTAAAACAGATTGCTGGGAGGTTTTTATGCTGTACTGTACTATTCTGGGAGGCTTCCTATGCTGTACTTACAAGTAAACTTTATTGTAAAACCTTAAATGCAAGGTATCAAGTGGTTCCAGAAGGAGCTTGCTCCCATGAATAAGAGAGCATGTAAGCAGTTATAAGGTAAATAAAGAGACAGCGTGATTGAATTTTTACCCCCCTTAAAAATAGGAAAATACATATATTGTAATTTAGAAATTATTTAAATAGAGTATTTTTGCAAATAATTTTCTGTTAAAAATATTACAGAAAAAGATCAAAATAACCAGCTAAAATAATGGCCTCTTGAGTCCAAGCATCTTAACAGATGGTTTCTATTAAACTTCTATTGCCTTTTCAAGAAGAACTGCTTTAATGTCTACTACAGTTTATTATTATTATTNNNNTTTTTATTATTATTATTATTATTATTATTATTATTATTATTATTACTATTATTATTATTTTGAGAACCTATCTACAGTATTTTAGACATATAATATAAGGGCAAAACTATGCCAAATATCTGACAGAAGCATTTCTTACAGCCTTAATGTCTACTCTTTTTTTTCTACTGCTGATTCAGGTCACGTTTTCATTTACTTTCTACTGCTGTTGGACTTGAGCAATTCTGTTCAACAGGAGAATCTTTCACCACAGTTCAGTTTCTTTTCAGTGTTTCTTCATGCTTTTCTTTGACAGCACATTTGAAGCAAAAGTGCCTGAAAGTATTTTGTTTCCTTGGATTTTAAAAAGCACAAGTATTTAGGATGTACAAGAAGGCATCCAGAAACCCTTATGGAAACTTGCTGATGTAGAGTTTGGTCCTGATCCCAGATGAGAAAACTCTCATGACTTTAAATCCTTTGTAAGCATAAGAAATAACTATGTAATGTACTTACCTTGTATTATTTCATAGGAAATGTGTTTCAAAATGACAAAGTGGTGCAAGTCAGTATTGGTACGTTGTATTCCAGGACAATATACCATTTCTTCTTCTAGAATAAATGATATACAAAACCAAAGATACATAGAAATATCGTAGATTTAGATATAATCTAATGACCATTGGAAAAAAGGCAGTGAGGGGAAGAAATGTAGCACACAGAGCACTCTTTGATTTCCCCAATTTTGCTGCTACAGTCAGATTAAGAACAATAACTAGGACTTCCTAGTATCTCTGAATGAGATATGTTCTAGATGTTACCTGGAATTAATTGTGTATAAACTTCCATAATTTATATTTGAGAGTGTTCTCTGCCTCTGCATGGATTCCCCTAGCTTTCAAATTCAGTGTTAGGAAACATGATGATTCTCCTTAGCAGATTCTGTAGTAATAAGACAGAGTGATGGCTATCCAGATGGGCCTTTTATTAACCTGTGACAGCTGTAAGTCCTGATTGTTCAAAATGCTGTTCAGTTTCAATCGCTTATAGAAATGGTAGGTAGTATCTTTTTAGTAAACTTCTCTCTCAGCGTAATAGCCAACAAATAAAAATAATGAACTTCTAAAAAGATGAGACTGACTAAAATTTTCAAATAAACAGAGTGTAGTAGTTCAACAGAGAGCATAAAATCTAGTACAAAAAAAAATTCACCTGTTTCTTTAATAATCTCACTTTATCTAGTCTAACTGCAAGCAAGTATAATGATTTCACCAAATGTCTGCCTGCAAAAATATCATGGTTAGCATTGCCTTTTTTAGGAATAGTTCTTGATGCTTGTGTGAAAGGAACTCAAACTGAATTTCATTGGCATCTATTATTCTGGTTTTCCCAAACCCAGGATTATGCAATTGAGAATAGAAAATAAATGTGCCAAGAGAGTGCGGGCATATTTTCATGAGCCACACTCTGGAGGGAAGTGAGATGCTTGCTGGAGGGATCAGGTCCTCAAAATCAGTAGGGGTAGTTATAAGCTTATTGTCATCCTTATCCCTTTGTTTTCTTGTGCATTTACATTTTCCTGTGTCCTTCTGACTTTCTGTCTCCGTTCCCCTTGTGCTACAAGGAAGTGCGGGTGATCTCAACCATGGCTTAGTTAGGCTGCTGAGTGGTTCTATCCTTTCTCCTTTGCACTTCTCCCTAGAAACTACTCAGAACAAACTTCCTGCTGTCCGCTGCAGCATCCATCACCAAAGTGATTAAAGTAAGCATTTAAGATGGAATCCAATACTGCTGTCCTTTAACCTGTTTGGTTCATGGATAGAGATACAGTGCCTCCAAAACACATGGATAATTTGTGGGCATGTACTCAATAGCAAAAAGAAATTGTGTGGTTTTGGTGTGAAAAATCTAGGAGCAGATACAACTGCATGTGAAACTAAAGTGCTGGAGCATGTGGCAGTCAGAAACTATTCTCTGTTTTTGTAGTAGATATATGTCTGAATTAATTGAATTAATGGCATCAAATGATAACAGAGTAAGGTCACAGCAACTCTCTCTTAGTCTCCAAAATGTGGACAGGTATAACAGTCTGCAGGAAAGAAAAAATACAAAACGAAACAAAACAAAAAATCTTTGTTCTAAGGATAGGGTACTCAAAAGAGAGAGCTAAAAGCTCCACAATATGACATCAAAACCACAAATTAGAGTCACTCAGCTCAGCATGGGAATTTCTTAAAAATACCAGAGAGGGAATGCATAATGTTAAGCATAATAACAAATTAGCCAAAGGGTATCTTAAAAAACTATGGAAAATCAATGCTATCAGGAAAAAAAATAGAATATTTGTTCTGTCGGGGACAATGCAAGACTGAATTTATAGAAGCTGTCAAGTCTAACAGATTTTTAAAGATTACTTAAAGAAAAAAAGACCAAAATAAAACCACAGAAAAAGCCCCAAAGCAAAACCAAAATCAAAACTAATGTAAGAGTCAGGAGGCCATAGAATTAAAATAGAAAATTAGATTCTTAGTATTAGCTAGAAATAAAATAGCAAGTAGAATGAACACTATGGAAAACTGTTGCTAGCCCTCTAGCAGTAAAGATTACTTCTATTTAGCCATGCAGATGGTAGACCTTTTCATTAGCTTCAATAGCTGTGGGATCAAGCACTGGTTTTCATTATCCAAAAGCCCAGGCAATTCAAGGGACAAAAATTAGGAAAGTGGTACTGAAGGAAAGAGAAAAAAAAACAGTTAAACAAACAGACAAAAAAAGTCTGAAACTGAGACTCTGAACAAGATTCATTTTTTGCCCACATCGCACTTCCAAACTTTTATGTACTTGGACATCTAGTCAGACTACTAATGTCTTCTGAGCTATTTATTTATTTACTTTTTTATGTACAGTGGGTCAACTACAGTCAAACCTTGTCTAATTCCTATTCATGGCAGAGTTGAAACTGGATGACTGTAAGGTCTGTTCCAACCCAAACCATTCTGTGGTTCTATGACTGTGATTCTATGACACTATCATTCTATGAAACAGACTGTGTATGTTATCTCAGTGACCCATTAATTGTGTTTCTGTCCTGGAAAACCTTCTCTATCCCTTCGCATGTGCGTATCGTTCTTTTCATTCACTGCTATCATCTGTAAGCTAATATTGCATCATATTTCTCCACAGTTGTGTTAAATTAAAATCTTAGTTTTACAACAGCAAGTGACCGGAATGGGTCCTAGATCAGTCATTTTCATATACCAGTGTATGCCTGAATTCTGGCACTCTTTTCAAGACTGATTTATGTAGGACAAACTTGGGTTTGAAGTTATTTTATCTTGGAGATTGATTATCTTGATTTTCCATAGCGAAGTTGTTTGGCTTTGTGCAGTTTTTTCTTTCTGTTTGGTGGCAATAAACACTCATGTTTTTCAACTTCGTGTGATGTGAACTGGTTAGAAAGATTTCCATTTTCATTTAATCAACAATACAGAATCCATAGTGAGCATAATGTGTTTGTTCATGATCTGAGAAGAGGCATACTAAGAAGTTTGTATTTTTCTCAGTAAAAACTGAGGTTTCCATCTCTGAGGTTCTAGGAACAATCTAGAGGTATGGCTTAATTGCACAGAAAGCTATTTGCCATTTTTTCCCCTTAATTCCCCCGAAATGCCATTTTTTCCCTTCAATAGTAACAACTTTTTGAATTTTTACCATGAAAATTGGAGCAAACTCAATGTCCAGTTTTGTTCTGGACATATATTTGAAGCTTGTATTAGATCATGTTCAACAAAAACAAGGATACCAGGAGCAATTTAAACTCCACTGAGAGTATGAATATTTTCCCCCAGGCACACTCCCAAATACAATACTTTCAGTAGGTTTTAGAAAGTGATTGTGAAAGGCATCTGGACCAAACAAACACACAAAGGAAAACAGTATCTTACTATTTACTCTAGAGGAAGAAATAAGATCTTTACCTTTGAGTGTGTAGGGAAATTCGTCTACCTGGACGTTATGAGGAGTGAATACGGGAAAAGGAAGAAAAACAAAGAAATAGTCATTATAGTAAAAAAAAAGAGACTAATTGTAATAATAACCGAGGCAAGCAGATCTAATACTACAAGTGTCAATTAAATGAAAGTTGAATAAAGCACACTGGAACAACAGAATTTGCTCTGAAACCATATGTACAATTGGGAAGTATGCTTAGTGACAAACCTGCTCATGCAGCAGTAGGATTGCATGCAGGCAGTCCTGTATAGCCCCTGTATAGCTTCTAGGGAAAGGACTGCAAAGTCCTTGAGTATTACACTTGAAATTTTGTCAAAGGACTAGGCCCTTTGATGACACTGTAGCACAATAAAAACAGGATATTGATCATTTGTAACCCAAACACAAGGCATGTTGGAGATCAGAGGGCAGGAAACACAGTCATCTTCATCAGGATTATCCTAGTAATGATTACAATTTAGCATAATTGAATTGGAGTTCCTTTTGTGAAAAAGAGAAATTTCTTAAGGATTTTGCATATACTGATAAGCATCTTCACCAAAGACTACAATAGCTCCATCTGGGATCTTTAGCTATGGAGAATCTTTCATGAAAAAGGACTTTGATTCCCATTTCTTTGATTCCCAAAAACAGTCAGTTCTAGCTGGAATGAGGAAAATATTCCCTCCTACCATAGTAGCTGTCTTCTGAGTAGCTATCTGAGTCACATGGGAACCAATGAACATTAAGGAGATAAAAGTGCAAAATCAAAATAACAAAATCACAATAGAAACACAAGTTTTGTACTACATCTGGAAGTTAAATGAAATCTAAACATTGCAGAAATTTTCTAATAAACTTTTCCTAAAAATCCATGTAATCCCCTCAGTTGAAAGCTCTGGGACAGTGTCCCCACTTACAACCCCCCTAGTAGAACGCAGGACAATGCCATTAGCTCTTCTGATGAGTTTTTGCAAGGCTAATTCTGCTTATTTTAATTCCCTTTGAACTTGTTTGCAGACATGTCTTGAACAAAAGAGACAAGATGACGGCTGTTTTTATACCTAGTAAATTACAGTACAAAGCTGAGTAATAGATACAGACATTATTTTATCATCATCGCAAATTATCTTGAAAACAGGAGTACAAGACCCAGGAGATTATTCTTAGTCTATAAATAATTTAAATAAATCCATCCAAGCTAGATTTATATTTGCATTTTAGACTATGGTGATAACATCTTTTGTTCGATTAGCATCATTGGCTAGAGTTTACATTTTATGCCCATTTATTCTGAACTAGCAAGCAAACATTAAAGATAGGCACAGTATTTTGTCACAAAACATAAACATGACAAAAACAAGTTTCTATATTTTGTTGTTCTCACTATATGTTGTCATAGGAGGAATGTTTGATAGCAAACTGGTAAACAAAAATTTGTCAGTGCACAAAGAATTGAGAACAAATTAAGTGATGTCTTGCTTTCTTCCAGTAATCTCAGTGATCAAAAGCAGTTTGTGTGTTTGGCTTATTTATCGGTTTGAAACTCCCCTAGTTCTTCTAGAGTCTCACCAAAAGATACTGTTGGCCTAAACTCAAGGCAAAAAAAGTTTGTCCTCTCTGAGGCCAGCTTTTAGTTTGCAAGCCAAAAATCAATTCTGAGTTTTAGTGTTTATCCAAGTATAACAAAAAGCCCTCATCATGAAACACTCAACCAGCCCCAGGAGTAGACAATTACTTGGAACTAGTCACTGACTGAGATGTTACAGATGTCATGGAAAAGAAAACTAACATATTTTTTTCTTGAGCAGTCATGGCATAAGACAATCTTTACCAGCATCTTTGTCACTGACAACCCAGTTATGTCATGGATACTTCAGAACACTGCTATGCTGAGTCTTGAAAAGGATTATTAGGTAGTATTGCGCCTACAGCTGTGAGAACAGTAGTTACTAGTGTCGTAATAGGCAGCAAAACAAATTTTTTCTGAGCTATTGATAGACAGTCTGGATCAGCAAGTGGTCCAGAAAATAACAAGGAAATCCTTAATCATTATGTATTTTGGTGATTTCTAATTCAAGTTTCTATATAATATGGATTGTGTATACTGCACTGTTATCTCCAGTCCTGTATGAAAAGCAAGATCCCTGAGAAAGGCATCATAAATAAGCAGGGTCCATATCAACCTTAATTATTCCTTTCATTGCTATTTACAGAAAGTATGATTTTTTGTAGCTATTCAGAAGATTTGGTGTTCATACAGGTACTACAATTGCCCAGTGCAATAAGTTTATTCACCTTTGATCTGTTCAAGCACAGTATTTTACTCAGCTAAGTGGAAGGGTTTAAGTATTTAATTTAAAATAAAATTTTGCTAGTTAGTTAAATAAGAAATGTAAAAGCTCTAAAATGAATATGTCCAGTCACCTACTGGGACAAGGGAAGTCCATTTGTCATTTTGTTTCATTGGGATTCCACCCATGGTATATGCCATGTATGGAGGTAAATGGCATCATAAATCAACAGCAGAATCCTACAGACATCCTCAGAAATGCTGAGGCTACCCCGTGGTTAATAATTTAGTTAAAGTATGCAATTCAGTAATGAGGTTAGTGCACTTATAATGTGCCCCTATTTAAAAAGTGGTGTCTGTGTCTAATGTTAAATATTAATGTTCATAACTGTACCTGAAAATGTTATATTAAACCACTACTTCCAGCTAATCCAACAGCCTAATATTGAGTAAGATACAGTGTGTGCAGAGAGGGACCAGAATTAATAAATGCCGTTGGGCCTAACAGTTTGGGCTTGGCATCAGAAATGCTAGAAAAGCCATAGCAGCAGCAGCTGCTGAAAAGGTGGCAGAGGTTGTAATGCAACCTATGTTAGATGTATCCTGATGCAGTCAGCCTGATAAGGAGGAGAAGGTGACCCAGCTGGACATTAATGAGATCAAATTTTAGTTTTGTTTTTGTAGGAGTACAGCTGAGGTGCATTTCTTCTACCATGTCTATGCAAAAAAAAAAAATGTTTGTGCTGGTTTTGACTGGGGTAGAGTTAATTTTCTTCACGGTGGCTGGTATGGGGCTGTGTTTTGGAATTGTGCTGAACAGAGGGTTGATAATACAGAGATGTTTTTGTCATTGCTGAGCAGGGCTTACACAGAGCCAAGGCCTTTTCTATTTTTCACACTGCCACATTGGCGAGGAAGTTGGGAGTGCATGGGAGGTTGGGAGGAGACACAGCCAGGACAGGTGACCCCAACTGAGCAATGGGATACTCCACACTGTATGGCATCATGCTCAGGATATAAAGTAGGGGAAAGAAGGAGAAAGGGGGACTTCTCTGGAGTGATGATGTTTGTCTCTCCAAGTAACTGTTCTGCGTGATGGGGCCCTTCCTCTCCCAGGGAGGGCTGAACACCTGCCTGCCCATGAGAAGTGGTGAATGAATTCCTTGTTTTGTTTTGCTTGTGTGCATGGTTTTTGCTTTCCCTATGAAACTGCCTCTATCTCAACCCATGAGCTTTCACCTTTAACCCTTTAAATTCTCTGCCTGATCCTGCTGGTGGGGAAGTGAGCAAGCAGCTTTGTGGGGCTGGGTTGCTGGCTGGGGTTAAATCATGACAATGTCACAGTGCAATAATCATGGGATCTACAGAATACCTACAGCCTTCTGTTGTATTATATTATCAAGCTTACATAAACTCAATGAAATTACAAAGGAATGAACTCTTCATTGCATAAAGAAGATGAGAATTTCTTACTATACTATAAACATTGATTAGGCTTACATATAAATGATTCACACATGGATTATAAAAGTATTTCGGCCTTCAACAAAAATTGCCTATGGGTTCTGCCTGCAGGGTTGGAGTATCAGAATTTCACAGAAGAATGCTGACACACCTGCTATTTCTATTTAGCTTGATTTTTTTAAAGCTAGAAACCATCCCATACTGGGTTTCCATGCACAAAATGTCATTACCTGTATTCATTTACACTTTCAACACTATGTCTTAAAAGGAAATTAATTTAAACTGCAAGTGTGAGAGAAATTATGGACAGACTTGACTGGCTTGGTCTTGGATAGAGTTAATCTTTTTCATATAGTTTGATGGTGCTGTTTTGAATTTGTGATGAAAACAGTATTGATGACACTCAGATCTTTCGTTATTGCTGAACAGCACTTACTCAGTGTAAAGACCTTTTCTGCCCCTCATAGTGCCCTGCCAGCAAGTAGGCTGCGGTGCTCTAGAATTTTGAGGGGTACTCAGCTGGGAAAACTGACTCTGACCAAAGGGTTGTCCCATACTGCTGATGGGTTAAACCATGATACAGGGCTCGGAGAGACACAAGCACCTTAAGATATCCTCAAATACACAGTTTTTAGGAATGTGCTAGTACAAGTGCCCTACTTCAGATTTCTCTAGCTCCAAAATAGCTGCCTTTCACATTCTAATCTTTAACTCACAGTTTTGAAAAACTGGTAAGGTTACAGATGTCATCCCACATCTCTAGCAGTCTACCTGTGAGTCTTCCTTCACACACTAATATATCATCAACTAAGCCACATCCTGGTTAAACCTCTTCACTCAACCTTACTGATTTTTTTCTCATTTAGATTCTGTGTTTATATACAAAGACTTTCAAAGTGGAAATTATTTCTCATTTTTCTGATGTATCTCATTGTTACTGTGAGGGAGAAATATTGCAGGATTATTTTCAAGAAGGAAATAGAAATTCACTGACTACACTGCTTAGGTAAGAACAGGTCTCTACATTCTGTAAGGCACAGTACTAGGAAGATACTAATGCAGCATTAAACCCTGTCATCTGCTCAGCTGCAAAGTAATATCACATCATCACAGAATCATGGAATCTCCAGGTTGGAAGAGACCTTCAAGATCATGGAGTCCAACCCTTGCCCCAACATCTCAGATAAACTAAACTAAACCATGGCACCAAGCACCACATCCAATCTCTACTTAAACATGTCCAGGTATAGTGATTCCACCACCTCCCCAGGCAGGCCATTCCAATATTTTATCACTCTTTCTGTAAAAATTTTTTTCCTAATATCCAACCTATATTTACCTTGGCTCAGCTTAAGACTGTGTCCTCTTGTTCTGTTAGTTGTTGCCTGGAAAAAGAGACCAACCCCCACCTGACTACCCACCTGAACCCCCACCTGAGTGATGAGGTCACCTCTGAGT
>VZRZ01003673.1:103276-125764 GCA_013398175.1 Climacteris rufus | reverse complement strand
AGGCTTCAGATCATGCAACCAGGGATCAATTACAGAAGAATAAAGGCTTGAAGGAACTTCTGGAGGTCCCCCATGAATGGAGATTCCTCCGCCCCTCTGGGTCTCAGTTCCAATGTCTGATCACCCCTTTGTTGTGAAAGGCTGGGTTTTTTCTAACCCAAATTTCTCTTGCTGCAGCAGCACTCATTGCCTGTCATCTGTTTACTGAGAACTCCAAGAAAGTTCTGCGTCTCTCTCCTCTGCAGGTATCCATTAAGAAGCTTCAGACAGCAATGAGATCCCCCTTCAAACTTCTCTTCCCCAGTTAACAAACACAGCTNCCATTAAGAAGCTGCAGACAGCAATAAGATCCCCCTTCAAATTTCTCTTCCCCAGTTAACAAACACAGCTGCCCTTGCCTCTGCTTATACTTAGATCCCAGAAGGGTTTAAATTAGAAGCTACCTTCAAGATCATCTCATTCTACCATCTGCCATGGGCAGGGACACCTTCCACTATCCCAGGTTGCTCTGTCCAACCTGGACAACTCTGTCCAACCTGGACAAGCCCTGTCCAACCTGGCCTTGGACACTTCCAGGGATGGGGCACCCACAGCTTCTCTGGGCAACCTGTGCCAGTAGTTTTACCACTCTCATTGTAAAAAACATTTTTCTTGTATCTAATCTAAATTGTCCCTCTGATAGTTTAAAACCATCACCCCTTATCCTATCACAACAGAGCCTGTCCATGCACTCCATGAGCTGCAGCCCCCGGCAAACTTGGTGGCCTCTGCTGCACTTGCTCCACTCATCATTGTCTCTCTTGCACTAGAGAGCTCCACAATTGTGCCCTCTTCTCAGCCCTGCTGGGCAAAGAGAAAGCCATACCTTTAACCTCTAATCTGGCTGTGGTCTTCCCAGTGGCTGTGTGGCAGCTGTACTCGCCGGCATCCGCACGGCTCAGGTCGTGGATCACCAGCGTGTGCACCTTCCCCTGCTGCTGGATGCTGCACTTCTGGCTGGAGCAGATCACAGATGCACCCTTCTTCCACTCCACAGCCACATCAGGCTTGGACACCTCGCAGGACAGGTGGGCTGTGCCACCCTCCTGCAGCTCCATGTTGTGGAGAGACTTCACAAAGGTGACCGGAGCAGCTGTGGGGAGAAGGGAGCAACACTGCTGCAGCAGCCTCACCCAGCATCACCCCCAGGGCAGAACTGGGTGTCTGTAGGTACATTTGGAGCCAGATCGAAGAGGAACAAACAACATAAGTTATTGGCATAGGCCATCTTTCAAAATCATTTAATACAAATTAATAGAAAGGTTTTTTCAGAGCTTTCAGACTTTTGTAACTGTGATCTAAAAGCATCATAAGTAGGAGATTAATTCAGAGCATTTTCTTGACATTCTTCAGTATTGATTTGGACATATGATTAGCTGCTTAGTTGGATGGTCTTCAAAGGATATTAACATTAATTGTTAGATTAAATAACATCAAAGGATGTTAATATTAAACTTCACTCCATGTACAATAAAAATGACTGGAACGACTGGCTCAGATGTACCTGTCTAAAATGCTAAATTAGATTAGCAGAATCTCCCAAAATTTCAACGGCTCCCTAATCCCAAATACACCTCTCCAGAAGTCAAAGCAGTGCATGCCAGTACCTCCTCAATGCCTCCTCCTGGGATGCTGCTCACCTTGGACCTTTAGCTGTGCTGCTGACGAATGCTGCCCCACTTTGAAACTGATGGACCCACAGTCTTCCAGGGTCACCTTCCTGAGGATCAAACTGTGCCGTGTCCCTTGGACTCTGATCTCATTCATTTCGTTGGATTGCAGGGGAACATCCCCCAGGAACCACTGGGCATCCTGAGCTGTTTCCCGGGACAGCCTGCACTCAAACACCGCATCTTCTCCTTCGTATGTGGTGACGTCCTTCAGCCTCTCCACGATGGTTGCTGCTGGTTCTTTATGGAAAGGTCAACAGAGTCTGAGATCTACTTTCAAGTGATGCTTCCTGGGTTAAACATTTCATTATGCTCTTTCTTGACAGCACTGTGTTATTGTTATGTGAAACCCTAAGTACTAAGTCTGGGTTTCAGCCTGGAGAAGAGAAGGCTTTGGGGAGACCTCACTGGGGCCTTCCAGGACCCTAAGGGGATTATAAAAAGGAGGCAGAGGGACTTTTTATAGGGGCAGATAGTGACAGAACAAGGGGGAATGGTTTCAGACTGAAAGAGGGCAGGGTTAGGTTAGATGTTAGGAAGAAATTCTTCCCTGTGAGGGTGGGGAGGCCCTGGCACAGGTTGCACAGAGAAGCTGAGGATGCCCCATCCCTGGAAATGTTAGAGGCCAGGCTGAATGGGCCTTGGAACAGCCTAGTCCAGTGGAAGGTCTGTGTTCATGGCAGGGGGGTTGAAAGTAGATTATCTTGAAGGTTCCTTCCAACCCAAACCATTCTGTGATTTTATGAGTCTAAATTCATGGAAATGGAGGTACACAGGCATGTAGCAACATGTTACAGGTGTGTGATTTATATGTGCATGTGAATTATGCACATATATGAGATAGTCTAGAAAAGTATGCAAATTATACTGTGTTATGTGTATAATAAATACTTAATATGTATATAATCACAATCTGTGTCTTGTGAAAAACTTGTCAACAGATTTCAGTGGCTGACATTGTCATTAAATCACAGCATCAGTGACTAAAGACCCATTTCAGGAGATAACTGACCCATTTCTTATCCCTCTGAAACTGCTCTCATCTCGGAGACCCCCATGGTTCTCCTTGGGCACAGGACAAGGTTTAGCTGCCAAGTTACTCAGTCACATCCCCCTGATGCAGTGCCAAGCTCTGCCCAGCCCTTCCCCACGCAAAGCCCCACCTTTCAGGTGCACTGCTGCTGTGCTTTGCTGGTCCCCTGTGTCACAGGTGTATTCCCCAGCATCAGCTTCACTCAGGTTGTGAATTGTCAGCTCAGCCACAGACCCAGCCTGACGCATCTTGTATTTGTCACTGGGCCTCAGCACTTTCCCAGCCTTCTTCCACTGCACAGTGGCATTGGATTTGGAGACCTCACAGCTCAAAGTGATGGTGCCACCTTCCTCAGCTTGTTGGTTCTGGAGTGGTTGTGTGAAGGTTACTGGCAAAGCTAAACCAAGAGAAATCAGAGGGGGAAAAAAGTCATGTTTCCTTGCTGACTGTGTAACTAAGTCTTGTGTGTGATGAAACTCTGCTGCTATCCTAAATTTGGTTCAAACTCAATTGAAAAATTAATTTAAACAGAACAAGGAATGACATAAAGTGCTGGATTTCCAGGATCTTTAAGCATTTCACACTCCTAAAGTCACTGGACACTACATACCAGACATTGAGCACCTCTGGGATTATTCTGCTTCTTACACAGGAATGGTCCTGGATATAGCCTTGAGCATCTCAGTGCGTGTATCTCCAAATGGGTACCAAAGCCACAACTCAAAAGCCTATGTCTGATATCTGAATTCTTGTGTATTTGGGAGAGTGCAGGGAGAAACATCTTTATAGAATGCCTCTTATTTGGAAACTGGACCCAGCACAGGGATGAACCCTGGAAGTCTCTGAGCTGATATTAATGCTGATGGGTCAAGGTGGAGTTTTGCTAAGTGGAATTATGAAGTGACATGTATACAAGTTTAGCTCCTCAAGTCCAGTTCCCTGGAAGAACCTCGATGGCTCCACACTTAAGGCTGAATTGGTATTTACAGTGAGACTGTAGAGCCTTCCTCAGCTTCCTGGGTTTGGAATTTTTTTCAAGGAGTGCTGGAGTGGCTGAGAGCACACACAGAGACACAAATGGGTAAACACCATCAGAGGACCTGCTTACAGTGCCAATATTCTGTTATCACTGAGTTGTGAAGTCAGGGTGACAGCAGGCAGGTGTGTGCCCTTCATGGGACAGCCCTCAGGGATATTTCAAAAGATGGAATTTAATAAGAACATCCTGGTTCATCTTTGTTTATCCTGATCGTATATATCAGAAAAACTCACCCTAAAACTGTATTTGTATCAGATTAAACTGAAAAAACCCCAGATATATTGGCACAATATACCTATTTTAAAGACCTTGGGCATTACAAGTGTTTAGGTGCCTTGCTCATTAGCTGGAATTGAGTGTCCAAGTTTGAACACTTTCACCTGAACCATCATTTTTCCAGCAGAACTACAGCTCAAAGGATGTTTAAGCATCAAAAATGGTCTTATTCTAATTGTAGCTTCAGCCTTGGCTTTCTGAGTGACCAGAAAGAGGTCCTTGGCTCTCAGACTGTGGAAGTAGTTACTGCATTTGGGTCCAAAAGCATTTTCTTTGCTCAGGACACCACAGGACTTCCAAAAGCAAAAGGATTTAGCTGCTTTATGACAGCAAAGTACATCTGAAGTCAAGGACAGTAGCTGGAATCCTCTTGACAGAGCCAAACTAACGGGTGGAGGAAGTTCCTCATCTTAAAACAAACCCAACACAACCTACCTTTAACAGTTAAAGTGGCTGTTGTTTGCTCATTTCCATTATCACAGGTGTATTTGCCAGAGTCTTCTGGCTTTAAGTGATAAATCTTTAAAATATGGACTGTTCCTTCCTCCCTGATGTCATACTTGGAGCTTGGGGAGATCACCTGAGGGCCCTTCTTCCACGTCACCGCAGCGTTGGGCTGGGAGAGCTGGCAGCGGAGCACGGCCGTGTCCTCCTCCTGCACTTCCATGCTCTGCAGTTTCTCCTTAAAGACTGGAGGTGGCACTGAAATTACAAACAAAACGAGGGATTTGTTTGCTTGGTTTTCTTTGCTTTCTTTGTTTTCTATGTTTTCCAGGCAGCTTTGTCTCATTTTCCTGCTGTGTTCAAAGTACAGCCGAATAGCTGAGTATTAAAAAACACTTTAACTTCTGTGTTATATCCTGGGGGGGTCAAAAGAAGCTTCAAAGAGGGACAAAGAAGGATGTTGGGTGAAGAATTTCATCAAAATAATGTTTAGAGAAAGAAAGAAATAGAAAAACAGATCTGAGCAATCTGATTTAGTTAAAGATGTCCATGCTCAGTGCAGGGGGATTGGACCAGATGGTCTTTAAAAGGTCCTCCAAACCCAAATTATTTTATGATTCTAAAAGGGGAAGTGGGAGGAATGAAAATTCTAGGTCTATCAATCCAACTAGTGAAGCCAAGCTAGTAATTTCTCTGGGAACCAGCAAGCCTTGGGACTGTGGTGACATGTCCCCATCTATCCATAGTGACTGCAGTCCATGAGACCACATCAGTGCATCACAGATGCTCTGAAGCATAAGCACAATACTGACACGAGTTAAGGGGCAAATTATGACTTTGAATTAATTATCAACATAAGAAAAACATCCCCTGTTCCTACTGATCCTGTTCCACACCACAGGGAGCCCTTACCTTTCACTGTGAGCTCTGCTGTCGACGTGTGGGGTCCCACTCGGAAAGTGATGGTGCCAATGTCCTGCTCAGTCACCTTCCTTAGGGTCAGGGTGTGGATCTTCCCTTTTTCCACCGAGATCTCATTCATTTCATTATTTTGCAGAGCAACATCCTGCAGCTTCCACTCGACATCCCTGGCGTTCTCATGGGAAACCTGGCACCGAAAGGTGACGTCGTCCCCTTCAGACACCACCATGTCCTTCAGGCCACTCACGATGGTCACCTCAGGCTCTGCAAGGAGGAAGAAATGGGAAATGAAAGGGAAAACGTGGATCAAATAACGGAACCATGAATAACAGAGGTTGAAGTGCACTTTTGGAAGTCACCTGGTCCAACCACTGCTCAAAACATGGCCAGGTGGCTCAGCACCTTGTCCTTCAAGGACCTCCAAGGGTGGAGACAGCACAGCCTCTCAAACCACATTTCAAACTCACCTTTCAGTGTACTTGGCAACAGGACAAAAAATTTTGGGGTAGTGGCTTTATCGCTTGTCCTTTCTCAGTGACACATTGCATATTAATTTTTTAAATTATGTTTGGTACTCTAACTGGGTAAACAAGTAAGGCATTTCAGATGCCAAAATCAGGATTTTAAAATTTGTTCCATTTGCATTTAGATATCTTCACAGAATAACATTAAAACCTGATCCTCTCCATTGTGTTTTTGTGAACAGAATTGCATCTACTCCATGCTGACACTGAAAACTGGCTGAGGATCAGGTTGGCTTTGTCCTCCCAGCAGGACTCACTGGATTAACATGAGCACAGGGGATCTGCACTGCAGTTTGCCTGAGTCCTGCTTCTGGGACAGCTGGGCAGCTGCAGATCTGTGTGAGGGTCATACAGACAGCCCCCAGCAGGCAGAAGCTGTACATACCCCAAACCTGCTCAAAGGAATCACAGAATCATTAAAGTTGGAAGAGACCTCTAAAACTGAGTCCAACCATTAGAAAAGCAGCACAATATCCATCTCAGCAAGCACAGTGGATATTCCTACAACTGAGGTCACTATCTGCACAAAAAAATGGTGCAGCTGTGTGTGATGTACAGGGGATCCACAAGGTGGAGATGCCTGTGGAGATGCTGCCGGTGTTCATTCCACACCAGTGGTCCAACCTAAGCTCTGCAATGATATTAAGGCCAGATGCAGCTGCCATGTGACTGGAAGCTGGGGATGGACCATCTGTTCACTCCCACTTGCATATGATGTCAAGCAGATATTCCAAGCCATGAGTCACAGATTCCAGCTGCCTTATCTTTTCCTGTCCACCAAGTCAATCTTTGCTTCAGTGCATCCACTGATAACATTTTTTAGGATACCCTTTCCTATGCTCTGTGTTTATCACAATAATAACGTTTATGTTGTGAAATCTGAGTTTCCTAAAGGGAAAATCTTGCCCCAATAACCAGGTCTTGCCTTTCACGGTGAGTTTGGCAGAGCTCGTCTGGTCTCCAGCCTTGCAGGAATATTCTCCAGCATCCCCAGGCTCCAGGTGGTGAACACGGAGCTCCCTGAGGGTCCCATCCTGCCACATCTCATACTTGGAGCTGGAGTGCAGGACGACTCCATCCTTCCTCCACTCCACTTCTGCTTTGCTGACGGAAATCTCGCAGCGCAGCCTGGCTGTTCCTCCCACTTCCACTTCTTCGTTCCTCAGCTGCTGCTTCAGCTGGGGCTTGATGGCTGCAAAGGGAGAAATAAATAATACATGAGCTGTTTGCTTGAGTGCCAGCTCTGCACAACTCAGCACAAGGCACCCGGGCTCTGATGCTGCAGAACAATTTTGCATTAAGTGGTTATATGATAATCAAAACATTTCTTCCCCTAGAAACAGATCTATATCATGTATATCCAGACAAGGGGAGAATCAGAAAATTCCCCAAATATGTTTATCCCATAAAGTCAAGGGCATCCACATCACACCTTTTATTAATTTGCTCTGGATATTGGAAACCCCAGCACACAAGGATTTTGACTGAGCAGAACCTGGTACTTTCTGTGTAAACCGGTGAAAATCTGTTCATATTCACAGGAATACTCCTGATTTTCAACATCTAAATGATGTAAAGCTCTAAACTAACTTCTGATTTCTCAGCTGTCTTTTCAATACCCAGAGGAAGAGCAGTGAGTCCTTCCAGAGGATACATGAACAAATGGACATTTATTCAAGCTCAGACAACAGCTTGACACTGATGGAAACAACAGGGAATATCCATTGTGTGTGTGAGAGCAGTAGGGAAAACGAGAATCTCAGTGCTTGTGGTTCCAGTATAAGCACTACTCTGAGACAGGCAAAGCAGTCACAGGGCTCTTTCACCCATAGTTGACCCTGTGTCTGCTTTGTGTGTCAAAAGCAGCCAAAAGATGTAGTTTGAAAGGTTATGGCTTAGATCAAAGCCACAGGTTCCACCCAACTTTGAGACAACCCCGAACATTTCATAGATGGTGCTGGGATAGCCCTGCTTGAGAGGGAGGTTGGACCAGTGACCTATTCCATGATCAATCACAGACATTATTCCTGCTTTGCTTAAACACAGCATTCTTGGGATCTTCATGAGAAGACTCAAAATAACAACCTTGAAATGTTTTTTTTTAAATGATGAGCGACTAGCTATTGATTCAAATGAGCCAGCAAAAACTGCTAAGTGCCATAAAGAGTTCTGTTAGTATTTCAAAATCCCCATGATGCAGAATTTCTTGTGTTACTCATATCAGAGGAAGGGGTCAGTGCATTGCACATTGTGTTTTACAGGCTTAAATAGAAACCCTATCCCACCAGATCCACTTCTCTGTGCTGCTTTATGACTGGGCACCTCTTTTCCTCATTATCTTAACTTTTGGAGGGGTTTATTCTCCAATGAATTAAATAATATCATCCACACAGTTTCACAAAGGCCTCTTCTTGTCGGTTCCCTCTGGATGCAATGCTAACCATTCACTCTGAGGACTGCAGTGCTCTGCTGGTCTCCCGTGTCACAAGTGTAATCAGAGGCATCCTCTGGCTCTACATTATGAATCACAAGCTCAGCTGTGCGACCACTTAATTTGATTTCATATTTGGCACATGGGAAGAGCTCCATGGTGCCTTTCCTCCACTCCACTGTCGCGTTATCCTTGGTCAGCTCACACTGGAATTTCACCGCAGCTCCTTCTTCTGCCTCCTCATCTTTGAGCTGCTTTTGGAAAAGAACTGGCAGAGCTAAAAGAGAAAAAAATAAGAAGCAACAGGAGCTTTTATTGAAGCCTGAGTTAAATCCTGCTTAACACAGTTAGACTAGCCCTTGGAGAACAAGATACTCTGCTTTTCACGTGCGATATTCCTAGGCAGGATCCACATTTTCTAATTTTCCTGGAGACACCGAGTTCTTGCTGCACCAGAAGCAGCCATCTGCACCCATAACATTTATTTCCTTTGTTCCTTGACTCAAATCCTTCCCAGCAGTGAATTCATTGAATGAATTTATCCTTCAGTTGATCTAACAATGACCTCAAGAGCAAAGAAGCTCAAAACTCTGTAGATAGCCTTGAGAGCTCAAGAAGGTCGTTGTCTGTCTTCTTACAGGATTTGAAAGAAAATACTCTTTTCAAATATTAAAACAACAGGTTATGTGCTATGTCCAGATGTTATGTTAAATCATTGCTCTTTCTTTAATTTCTCCTCAGGCAGAAAGCTTGAAAGTATTCCCTATTAGAACCAAAACTCAAACACAGCATTGGAAGAACAAAGTACCATCCTCTTCCATTTTCATAAAAATAAATATCCTAATATATGAGATGAAAAGGAAGATATTTGTAAAGAAAAAGAATAAAGAACTTAAAAGTATTCATATTGAAATGGTTTCTTGGGATGTTGGGTGGAATCTGTTCCTTTGGGAGTCAGCTCACACCACGTACCTTTCACGTTTAGAGCTGCCTTGGTTTCCTGATCCCCCGTGTCACAGCTGTATTCTCCTGTATCTTCTAATTTGAGATTGTGTATTAAGAGCTCTACCAGGCATCCCCTCTGCCTCATTTCATATTTCTGGTCAGGCTGCAGCCCCACTCCTCCTTTCCTCCATTCCACTGCAGCACTGGGTTTCGACAGCTCACAGCAGAAGGTGGCTGTGCTTCCTTCCTCAGATTCCTGATTCTGTAGGGGTTGCTTAAATGTGATGGGCAGTGCTGTAAAATTTGAGAGGAAAATGTTTCAAGAGTGTTCCAGTTCAAGAAGGATCCAGTCCTACCATCATCCTTCAGATATGGCTTATTCTAATGCATCCAAGATCCTGGGGCTGCAATTCTTTGTCTTTGCAGCATCTTTCTTGAACCACTATAGGAACCAAGAGCTGAGGACGGATGAAGTTAGGAAATATCTTGTCTTACAGAATGGTCCACAGAACAGCCTGGTTTAGGGTCTGAAGGAGTCAGACTTTCCTGTGGAAATGTGCCCATGCCAACTATGGATGCTTTAAGCAAAGATCACAGGGATGTGGCCTCTCTCACACAGATCCTTGTCCTTTAATAGAGGTCTGTGAGTTTGCAGTAATAAAGAAAGAGTATTTCCCCCCCAGATAAGGCTTCTACCAGCTTATAAAAGATCAAGGTAGCATTGATATCTTGGTAAGAGATCCCAATAAATTTGTAGATGGGAGGGGAAATTAAGATTTCAGGCTCTGGATGGTCGAAGGAGTGAAGGAAAGTAGATGTGGATTCAAGTTGTCTGCACTCAGCGTTTACACCTGAAGTTCAAAGCCTCCAGTAATAATAAAGTACATTCACACATCATAGAAATCACTTAACCCTTAATTGTTGCATCTCTTACCATCCCAAGGAGGCATCACACCCAAGTTGGCATCCCTTGTGCCATTCCCATATCCAGCCACACTCCCTGCACTCAGGGCAGGAGGGTTCATCATATTTTGACATCATGGCAACATTCAGGGCCAGGCTGGATGGGGCTCTGAGTGACCTGGGATAGGGGAAGGTATCCCTGCCCATGGCAGGGGGTGGAACAAGATGAGCTTTAAGGTCCTTTCCAACCCAAACTATTCTACAGTTCTATGATTTAATTGCTTTGATGCTCATTAATCACTCCAAATACCGCAAGAACCTTTCTACCTTAACCATGTGTCATGCCCAAGAAGAACATTTATTCTGGCATGGACCAGCAGCAAAACAAATCAATGACTGCAGAGAACAGCAAGAGAAGCTCCTTTCACTCCACCTCTACTGAGCCCAGGGCCACCACTGCCTACCATGCACGGCCACCACGGCCGCTGTCTGTTGGTGTCCAGAGTCACAGGTGTAAATCCCTGAATCATCCAGTTCCAGGTCAGAAATGACCAATTCAGCAGCACAGCCCTGCTGCTTCATCTCGTACTTCAGACCAGGGTAGAGAGTGACATCCCCTTTCCTCCACTCCACTGGAGCCTTGGGTTTGGTGAGCTCACATCTCAGCCTTGCTGTGCCACCTTCTTCTGCCTCGGTGTCCTGAAGCTCTTGCTTAAAAAGTGCTGGTAGGGCTATAAAATAGAAGTGTGACTTGTGACCTGCTGCAGTTGGGGCTTGGGAAAAAGAAAGCAGAGGGAAAATGAAAGCACCAAAAGAGATTTTTTTTGCAGGTGTCTCTAAACCTCAGTGCTCTAGAGTCAGAATACAAGGCTATTTCACCAGAGCAGTGATAGGAATATCTGCAGAACAAGGAGAAATGGATTTCAAGAAGTTACATTTGCCATGAAATACATAGAAGCTGCATCTAATCTGTGATCTAAAAATGGAATAATAGTTTTCCTACTGTAAAAGTAGCCGGTGTGCTGCCCTGATAAATGAAGAGGTGTTCTGAAAATCAGCAGGGAATTTTAAGAGTTCAGATTTCCTCTTAAAGCAGGCCACTTGCAGGAGAGATTATGACTATCCTGACAACAGAGAAAATGCTGAGTTCTGCACTGCAATCCCCATTTTCTGCCTGGCCATTCCATGAACTGCATAGACAATGCTATTCTGCACACACCATGCTATTCTGCACACCTTATGATTTGCAGCCAGATCTTGTCCTTTGGCAACACTAAACCACAGTTGTTACTTTTATTTTCAGAAAATATTAGAACTTTCCCATTTTTTTGTTTGTTTTTACCCTTGACTGTCAGCGTGGCAGTTGTGTGCTGATCTCCACACACACAGGCGTAAAGTCCAGCATCCTCCTCCTCCAGCTCATGGATAATCAGCTGTGCAACAGCACCCTCTTGACTCATTTCGTATTTGCTGCTCCCTTTGAGCACCTCATGCCCTTTCTTCCACTCCACCACAGCAGGTTTTGTCAGCTCACAGTGCAGAGCAGCTGTGCCATTTTCCACAGCTTCCAGGTCCGTCAGCTCTCTCTTGAATTCCGGAGGCAGCGCTGAAGAATGAAAGAGTTACCACAGAGAGTGTGAATTTTCCTCAAAAAGCATCTTGGCGAGGTCCTGGGGGAGAGGTTTCATGGTGCAGTACCAAGCCCTGATGCAGGTCAGTGGAATGCAATGGGAAATCTCCCCCAGCTTCCCTGGACACTGCATCAGGGTAAGGAAAGTGAGATGAACCAGCATGCCTGAGGGGGACAAACAGCAAACTGGAACTCTTTTCCCAGTTCTAATACCAGGAGGAAGCACACAGAGTCCAAAGGAACACAAAGGCCCAAGCAAACAGAAAGGGATGGGAACAGACCACAGCAATGGAGAGTGGGGCAGGTGGGAGGACGTTCATCCCAAGGATTACATTACCATGCACTGTTAAGGTAGCTGTGCTGATCTTGTCTCCACACACACAGGAATAATCCCCACTGTCACTCAGGTCTAAATCATGAACCACCAGCTCCACAAGGCGCCCCTCCTGCCTCATGCTGTACTTGTTGTCCGAGGTGAGGACGTGCTGGCCCTTCTTCCACTGGACATGGGCAGGGGCCTTGCTCAGCTCACAGCTCAGAGTGGCCATTCCACCTTCTACCCCTTCCTTGCTGGTCATCTCTTCTTGGAAAAACGGAGGCACAGCTGAAGGATGCAGGTAAAACGTGTTACAAACCAGGGATATCTCCAGGGATGGGTGAGGAAGTGACGGGGGAAAGATGTGAAGGTTGTGACAGAGGAAAGTTGTGAAGGAAAGGTGTGCATCAGCCACAAAGAGAGGGAAGAGAAATTAGAATATCCTAGTGGGAATAGACAATCTAATCCTTTTGTGATTAGGCTGGCTTCCTACAGCAAAACTGCACAGTCCTGAACAGATTTACACCTGCTCTCTACCAGTTTCTGCCTTGGAAAAACTAAGAATACCAGCTCAGAACTCCTTGATTCACATGGGTTGGTGTCTTCCACAAATTTCATGACTTTGTACTCTCTTTTCCTACTCACAGGCCTGCCCTGCTGCGCTCTGACTGTTGACACATCTCCTTATTCATCCTCATTCCTTCTTCCTTGAGATATCCTCGGACAGGCACATCCAGAACTCACAGATTCATTCTTGACCACCAAGGTAAATCTCCAGGTGTTGAATTCCAGCCTGGGGTCTTGTAACACATTTTCGTCACTTAACATAATTCTTGTACCGATTACAAGTTGTGTCCTTGAAACAAATGTGGTGACCCTCACATATGTCCTCCTACTACCTAGGTGGGATAATGGGATATTCCACCTGTTTAGCAAGGTTGGATATCTCAGATCTCAAACTTGGTGTCCAGAGCAGTAAGACTAAATTAAAATATTCAGGCTAGGAAACAGGCTTAGACTTTGGCACATTTCCCATTCCAATAGTGTTAAGGGGAAACACCAGACTTATTTGTCCAGGAGATTGTTCTTCCAACAAAATAAGAAGGAGGTCACAGAAAGAATTTATTCTTTCCTTAGAAAGTCATTCTCCCAATTGAAATCTATCTTTGTGCATTAAGACAGAGGCTATGGGCACAAAACCCAATAAAAATTATTTTAGTGCAGAAGAAATTATAACCAACTCAGCCTTATTCTGTATAATTCTTATCCCCTATATTAAAATAGTGGGTATTGAGAATTCCAGAAAGGAATTGCAAAGAACAAACAGATTTGTGGTTTAGAGAATAAATGCAGGAAAGGAAAGATCAAAGAATAATGGGGTTATATGGTAGAAATGGAATGGCAGAAGAGAAAGAAAAAGGATAGCAAGCTTGTTTAAGGAAAGGAAAAGGCAAAAGGATGGCACAGACAGGCATTTTCCAATTTCCACAGCCTGCAGGTGAGAAGAGGCAGGGAACATTTTCAAATTAGTGGAATTTCAGTTAATAAGGATGAACAAGCAGATGTGGAAAACTGAACAGTTTAGAGCAGAGGACAGAGGTTTCCAGCCAGGAAACAGGAGGTCAGGATGGCTTTACCCTGTACTGTCAAGACAGCTGTAGTTTGTTTCTCTCCACACACACAGGTGTAGTCTCCTGCATCCTCCTCAGCTATTTCATGGATCACCAGCTCTGCCTTGGTCCCCTCCTGCCTCATTTTGTATTTCCCACTTGGTTTGAGGATGCTCTGGTCCTTCCACCACTCCACTGGAGCAGCCTTGGAGAGCTCACAGTGCAGGGAGACTTCTCCACCTTCCTCTGCTTCCTTGTCCTTCAGCTCTTCCTTAAAGAGGGGTGGCAGAGCTGAAGGATGCAACACGAAGAAAGGGACATCAGAAAACCAGAATTAAAATCCTGATTTCTTTTTCATGCTTGAGGTTATTTTCCCTCACGGCTTTTTTTCAGCCTGTTAAACACATTCATAGCCATAACCAGGTTCAGAAACTCTGAAAGCACCTTTCTTCAAGTGTGATGTGATTTCAGTGACCCTGAGGGATCAGTTCCCTGGGTGTCTGTTGTTATTCATAGTGAAAGAGCAAAACTGACAGACCCAGACCTCAAATCAACAGTGCTCACAAATAACACTGCTGGATACAGAACTATTTTACCCACACGTGTCATTTCTTGGAGGCTGATATTGTTATTTTCTGTTTTGTTTTTATTAAATATTACAGCCCCACCTACATGAAAGCAGCCAGATTTCAAAATACAACTACTCCTAGTTTCAAACTGAAGTTTGAATGGTCATTACATTTAGTAAGAATTACAGATTCTTACTATTTCCCATTTTGGAGATCATAACCCAAAGAACAACCTACAGGAATCAACCTTCAGAAAAACAAATTATTAACATTTAATCACAAAATAAAGGGATAAAGAGGTGCAGAATACAAACAGTACACCCCAAATGCCTCAGAAAAAGTCCATGTCACAGGAAAGCCCAGATCTGAGGTTTTTGGAAAAATCTAGAGGGGACAGAACTGGATCTCTGACCAAGTAAGTTCCTCAAAGCCAGGGACTGCTACTCCATTAAAACAGATAACTCGTCATTGAGAGGAGAGCAGGAATCAGGTAACGAGGTTATTAACGTAAGGATTTATTTATAGATTGGTTTATTGGGAGCTAGCAGAATAAAGAAGAGCACAACTTCTGTGTGTTGCTATGTTTCCTTTTAGTCCCTAACTGCCAGGGTATTCCTGATCCCCCATCCTTCAAACCCAGGTTAGAGGAAAGAAGCTCTGGCATGCTAACTCTTCTTTCACTCTGCATGTCTGACTTGTTTAAAGAATCTGGAACACTCAGAGGAAACCATGGCCAGGTGGCCCAGCAGGGAATCTCTTCCTCCTTCTGCTCCCTAACCCTCACTTTTCCTTTGTCCAGTTCCTGGAGAACAGGGGGCCTGACAGACCAAAGTTGTGTGTTTTGGAGAAAACAGTGTTGGATGGAAGTGACCCATGGGGTTATAAAGCTGGAAAATGCAAACATCCAAGAAGAGAGGACTTGGACACAAAGAAACATCTCCTTCTCTCCTTTTAAAGGACAGGTTAATAACGACCCAAAAATTTGCCAGCAGTGACTCTTTCTCTGTAAGAAATTAATTATAAATAGAATGAAGGAAGAGAAAGGGATAAAAACAAAAACAAGCTACTGGCCCAGGGAAGAAACAACTGAATTTCAGAATGCTGTCTATCTTGAGAGCTATTTATCAATTTTAAGAAGGTCTTTTTACCATGAACTGTTAAGGTTGCTGTTGTCTTCTGGTCACCACACACACAGGTGTAATCTCCAGCATCTTTTACTTCTAGGTCTTGAATGACCAGCTCTGCAGTGGTGTCAGACTGTCTCATTTGATATTTGTCACTTGCTTTGAGCACTTTGGGCCCTATTTTCCACTGCACTGGAGCTTCTTTAGTTAATTCACAGCTCAGAGTGACTGATGCTCCTTCCTGCACTTCTTTGTTCTTCAGTTCTTCCTTGAAAAGCACTGGCAAGGCTGAGGATGGAAAGTCAATAGAAAGTGTATTTAAACTAAGTGCTCAGCATCATGAACTCTCAGCTGAAGTTCAAATCTGGCCAGATCAGGGGGTTTGGACTTGGAGGTTGAGGTTATAGCTGTGAAGATCTGGAAAACTGAATCCAGCAGTTAGAGTAAGACAAGAAGTTCTAGGCTGAGAAGCCAGAGTACAACAGTGGATGGATTCAAGGCGGAATTTAAAGAGTTTATCACAGGGACAGAACATCTCAGCTGGTCTAACCCGAGCATTTCCTGGGTACAATTCCCTTACACCCACAACAGAGCAGTTTGTCTGCAAGGAGAGACAGTCCTGTCCTCAGCTCCCTTTTCAGCAACACCAGGCCAAAACTAAACACCTGAACGAGAACTGGACACAAATTAACTCCCAAGAAAAAGCTGATAGGTGAACACTTCATAGAGCAACAGGATGTTTCAGAGAGACATAAAATGATCATCTGCATTTACCATTCACTGTCAGAGAGGCTGTGCTGTGCTGGTCCCCACACACACAGGTGTAATCTCCTGCATCCTGCAGCTCTAGGTCACGGATTTCCAGCTCAGCCAGGGCGCTCTCCTGCCTCATGATGTATTTTTCACTTGCCCTGAGCATTTTGTTCCCTTTCTTCCACACCACAGCTGCAGCCTTGCTCAGCTCACAGCTGAGAGTGGCTGTTTGGCTTTCCGTGGCCTGCAGGTCCTTCAGGTCTTCTTTGAACAGGGCTGGCAGTGCTGAAGGCCACAAAATGGACAGAGGACATTAAAAATAACACATGGCACACGGGAGACATGAGGGATGGGGTGGTACAGAAGCAGAGAATACTTTAGGGTGGAAACAGGGCTTTTTCCATATAATTCAGGGACATTGGACAAACCAACAGACAGCAGGAGAAAAGCAGCCTGGGTACAACCAGATCTCACAGAGAGTTCACAGATTTAAAGAAACAATTCAACCACAGGTGAACACACAACCAATATCAATGAAGTCTGTCTGGCATAGAAATACACAGTAATACAGGTATATGTATATTTTTTTTACCATGCACAATCAAGGCCGCTGTTGTCTCCTGTTCTCCACACACACACGTGTATTCTCCAGTATCTTTCAACTCCACATCCTGGATAAGCAGCTTCATGACCGTGCCCTCCTGCCTCATTTTGTACTTGTGGCTGGCTTTGAGCAAAGTGCTGCCCTTCCTCCACTCCACGGGGGCAGCCTTGGTCAGCTCACACCGCAGAGTGACCGCCTGGCCCTCCGTCACCTCCTCATCCTTCAGGCTCTCCTGGATGCCTGCAGGCAGCACTGAGGATGCAATGGGAAGAGGGTTAAATGGAGCAGCACACACAGCCTGCTGGTGAGGGCATGGGGGGTGGAAGGAAAGGTGTGGGGCTGTCTTCAGGCTTGAGCTCACAGTTGCTTTAGGGATCAGATCCTAAAACCACTTTGTACATGGAATTGGGGGAAGATTTTACCCTAAAATCACAAAATGATTCCTCATGGTTATGCCATCTAGAGGTCAGACTCAGAGAAAATACACAGATAAGAATGAACATGGTGATAAAAGCAATTCAAACCATAAGCCAGATAATGATGACATCCAGATGGAGTTGGTCATTACCATGTACTGCCAAGGAAGCTGTGGACTGCTTATCCCCACACACGCAGGTGTAATCACCAGCATCACTCTCAGTCAGGTTATGGATCACCAGCTCTGCAGTGACATCCTTCTGCCTCATTTTGTATTTCTCACTAGGTTTGAGGGCTGTGTCCCCCTTTTTCCACTCCACTGGGGCAGGTTTGGTCAGCTCACAGTGCAGAGTGACTGCTTCACCCTCCTGGGCCTCCTTGTCTCTTAACTCTTCTTTGAACAGAGCAGGAAGGGCTGAGAAACAGAGCAGCAAAGGTTTTCATGACAGGCAGTTCTTGACCACCAAAATAAATGACACTGATGTTTACCAATATCTATCCATGCCTGATCATTGATCTGAGGATCATCTCACAGAAGGAAAATGCTGTTTTGTATCATAGACAAAAAAGGGTCTTGTCATTTCTTAAAGTAAATTTTAAGTAAATGTGCTGACTGGTTTAGAAATGTGTGGAGAATAAACAGCTGGAATGGGGAAACTTCAGGTATGGTCAAAACTGTAACTTTCTGAGTATAACCCAGCCTGGGAAAGTGATACATCAGGTTACACCATGATGAGGAAAAAAAAAGCTAAAGGAAAAAATGGTAAGGTTTTAATTTACATGTTAAGGATGCCTACAGACCCAGCCCAGAGTTAGGACAAGACTGAAGAGTAGAATTGGAGAGTGCTCTTGAAAGTGCTTGGGTAGGAATAAAAAGGAAAGAGAAGGATGATGTATCCATGTGGAAATCTACCATAAAACCCTTCCACCAGGTGCACCCTGACACCCTATCTCTTTTGGAACACCAAATAGAATCATTCAGTGTGCAAGACTGGATGAAGCAGGAGAGTTCATGGGTTTTAGGACAAGTAATGATGGAGAAGGACAAAAGAAAATTCTGTGGGCATCCAGAAGGAAAGCTTCAGTAGTCTGAGAATTGTTCCTTATGATCATGCAGAAGCCAGCTTAAAGGACAAGGCAGTTTGAGAGAGTGGAAAACTTGTCAGAGAAATCATATTAAGGCCATAATTATAAAGACTGCCTCACTCCAAGGATCATCAGGAACAGCTTGCCTAAATCACAAATTCTGCAGTGTCCTGAGACTCAAATGACCTATAAAATATGGGAGGTTTAGATGACTGCAAAGGAAATACGATAGACTGCAGAGGCAAACCCAGAAAGGTCAGGTTCCCTGGGTGTCTCAAGAAGGTCAAGAGCAGTTCCCCATTCCTGACATCTGTCACCTCATGGACAAAGAGACCAACATGAAAAGGGGACTGAAAGGTAATTTGCAAAATGATGCTGATATTATAAAATCATTTAGGTTGGGAAATACCTCTGAGATCATCAAGTCTGACCATTAATGTAGTGATGTCAAGGTCTCCATTAAACCACATCTCCAAGTGCCACATCCACCTGGCTTTTAAACATATCCAGGGCTGGTGACTCCACCACTGCCCTGGGCAGCCAGTGCTTGATAACCCTTCTGGGAAATAAAATTTTCCTCATTTTCCACTGACATTCTCAGGTAAAGTATCTCCAGACACAGCTGTATGTAGTTGTATCCAGGAACTGGGTGGCAAAATCCCTGCTCCAGAAGTTTTCTGTGTCCTCTGCTCACAGCTCAACTTGTGGCTCTTATCAGAATATTAGCATGCAAATCCAGGAATCCTGGCAAGCATGAACTATTACACTGAGTCTGTAAACAGTTTACAAAGAAGGAAAACAAGGGCAATGTTGCCTGAGGATGAGTGACATGCAAAAAGCTGAAGTGTTTAATTCCTTTTTCTTCTGTATTATTAAATAACAATGATAGCTAAGGAATTAATAGAAATTCTGACTAGGATAAGAAAACAAAGGATTAGAGAATATTCAAATAAATATATTCTCAAAGCACCTTGGTGTGATGAAATTTGTCCTGGAATTCTTAAGGTGCAGGCACAACCAATTTCATACATTGGCAGCTAAACTGGAGAAATCAGAGAGTGGCTGATGTTCCACAAGTATGAAAAAAACAGAAACTAAGACATGAAAAATATCTCACAGATTGAAATATACACATTTAGTTCTTAGTTCTTGAAATATACACATTTGGTCTAGTTAGACCAAGATTCTTAGTTCTTGAAATATACACATTTGGTCTAGTTAGACCAAGATTCTAAACTCCCAGAGAGCCAAGAAAGAAAAATCATTTGTATGATGTCAGTGGAGCCAGTAAAGCTCCAAATGTAAATGTCAGCCACAAAATGAGAGGGATGTCTCCCTGACTTCCATGGTCTGAGTTGATTAGAGTTCCATTGACAAAAATGGGAATTTAGGAATACTGTTCAGTCTTGAAGCTGAATCCCATTCACAGTGCTTGCCATGGAAAAAGAGAGAGATGGCAGAGAGAGCACCCAAGGAATTATGGCATCTGAACCTAATTCTTTCAAAAACTTGGATTTGCCAAGAGCTTTTCTCCTCATAAAGGAGTGTAATTTTGTCTTGACATAGATTAATCTTCACTGACAGAAAGACAAAATACTGTACACTATTATCCTAGTAAAGCTCTTACTTTAACTTAGATACAGGTGGAATTAAGGAAGGAAAGTGCTACTAATTTGAAAACCACAGATACAGGATATTGAACTGGGATTTACACACACAATGAAAAAATGAGTTGGGCAGAGTTTCTCAGTGCACTTAGTTCAGCATTATTTGGCATTTTCTTTAGTGACTTGCACAGTGAAATGCAAAGTTTCGTTAATTTTGCAGATGATCTCAGGGTGGGAAGGGAGAGAAGGTGAAAGCACTTCTATAAACTGGATTAGGATATATAAAACTTGTTTAAAGTAGTGGTGAAAAATTAGGCTGCAATTCAGCAAGAGCAGGTGGAAAATATTTAGGAACTATCAACAACACAAATACAAGATGGAGCAGGTCTGCAATGAGGAATTTGGGGTTACAAGAGAGCAAATGCAAGTCAAAAAAATACAAGTGTGATGAGAAAAATAAATCCTCATAATTGGGATGTATAACTTGGAGTGTCACATTACTTCTTGTTTCAAATTTTATAGAAATATTTCTCCATTTCTATAAAACTTGAAACAGGAAGTAATGACTTAAGCCAGTTTGAGAAATAAACAAGAACTTGCTGGCACTAATGATGGCAACTATGGGCTCAAGGATGGATGAAGTGACCTGCACAAGTCAGGTTGTTGAAATAAACAAGAACTTTCTGGCACTAATGATGGCAACTATGGGCTCAAGGATGGATGAAGTGACCTGTACAAGTCCATTCCAACTCTATTTTTCATGGTTAAATTGGAAGTTCAAGACTGAAGCAATTCTTGTTTTATTGGTAAATACAAACATTAAAAGGTCTGGGCAGTAAAGCAAAGAAATCAACTCCCTGAATTCAGAACTACTGGATTTCCAGATGAGGAAGAGGCTGAAACTACTTCTGATTCTATTTCCTGTGTCAATAGTGAAAATAAAGTTTCCCTCTCTTCCATGGCAAGTTTGCAGATGAATTTGACTGACAACTGTGAAATACGCTCCTAGTCTAATGCTGAGTATTCTGGAGAACCTGAATACAAATTTACATTATCCTGGGTCAGAGTGATATAGAAAAGTTGCATTGAATCAAGTTTTGTTTGCATTGTTTAAAATTATTTGTCAAATCCTAATGCGGCTTGAAAGAAAATTGCTTCCTTAAAGAGCTATGAATGTTCCTGGTGCTCCCTCTCTCTAGGAGCAAGTAAAAAATGAGTAAAACACAATAAAAAAAAGCAATGATGTGACATCCTTCAGGCTTTCATGTGGTACAAAGCAATACAGCTGTGCACCAAAAAGAGGAAGAGAAGAAAACAGGGAAAATGTTAGTAAAATCAACAGAACTACAATTCTAGTTAGAATTAGGTAAAAAACACAACAAAAAGAAGAAAGTCTGTTATGAACAGAATTAATGATGGCAAGATTAGAGAAAGAACTCGTTGTGTGTCAGTACTGAGGCTTCCAGAGGAGAAGGGAGAAACACCACACAAAAATGTCCCATTTCTGTTTTCTTTACCATGCACTGTCAGTGCTGCCGTTGTCTTCTCCTCTCCACACACACAGGTGTATTCCCCAGCATCCCTGACTTCCAAAGCATGGATCAGCAGCTGTGCTGTGGCACCCTCCTGCCTCATAGTGTATTTTTCACTCGGTTTGAGCACTTTGTGTTTCTTTTTCCACTCTACGGAGGCAGCCCTAGACAGCTCACACTGGAGAGTGGCTGTTCCACCTTCTGTGGCTTCTTCATCCCTCATCTCCTTCTTGAAGTGCACAGGCAGGGCTGGGGAGGTCAAAAGGAGCAGAATGTGTGACCATGGCAGCTATTCAAGGAACCATTTAATGTGGTCTGACAACCATATGAGACAAGTAAAGCCTGTCCTAATCAAGCAGGATTGATGACCATTCTGAGAACCATAAAAGAGTGACTTTGGAAAGCACCTTATTCATAAGTCAGAGGGGTTCTTAATGGTAAAGTCCATGGCATGAAATGAAGAACTACATCAGTCTCGACTTAAGACATGCAAGACTGAGCCCTACCTTGGATATTGCCTGTTGAATGGAAAATAAAGCCTAACCAGAGCATCTAAATTCTATGGCAATGCAAATCATTGCTGAAAAAGTTCATAAATTAACCTATATCTGAGGCATCAATTTCACTTTTCCATGAGGGACTTTTGAAGGTTCTTTCCAACCCAAACTATTCTATTATTTCTCCTCCTAGTGTGCTCTAGCAGAACTTGACAATCAAATTATTCTGAAACACTGCAAACTGCATCAAAAATTTCTCATCAACAAATCTCAACTTTAAAATTGTAACACCCTTACAACTCACATGACAATAATGTGATTTTCCACTTCTCAGCACCTCCTACTGAACTTGAGCATCAAAGAAATTAGTTAGCACCAAGATGAATACCTGAAATTTTTGCCATGAACATCCAACCTGTGCCTGACACTGACCAAAATTCCCATGTCCAACCACATACTGCTAAATTAATCAGAAACAGGGCTGCAGTTTCTGACACTACAATGCTCTTAAAAAAAAA
>VZRZ01003673.1:57347-103242 GCA_013398175.1 Climacteris rufus | reverse complement strand
AAAAGCTGTTTGAAAATAATCTCTTTAATTTCTTATGTATTTCCTTTTTTTTTTTTACCATTCACTTTGAGCACAGCCGTGGTTCTCTGCTCTCCACAACAGCATGTGTAATCTCCAGCATCTGCCAGGACTAAATCACGGATCACCAGCTCAGCAATCGTGCCCTGGCATCTCATGGTGAACTTGTCACTCGTCCCCAGGGCTCTGTCTCCTTTCCTCCATCCCACGGCAGCTCCGGGTTTGCTCAGCTCGCAGCAGAAAGTGGCCATGCCATTTTCTGTGCCTTCCACGTTCTTCAGCTCTTTTTTAAAGTGTGGAGGAAGGGCTGAAGATCACAGGTGAAAGAGAGCGCTTTAAAATCGAGGAAATACCATGCCTTGACTGCTCCACTGGATTAAAACACTTTAATCTCCAAATGTGTTAGAGTATACAGAACCTGGGAGCAAAGGATGTTTTCAGGGGCATCCCTGACTTATGCTTTGCAACACAGCATGTTCAGCATCCCACAATGACTTGGAAATCAGTGTTGTTTTATAACAACTCCAAGAAACCATAAAATAATGACCTTGGGAAGCTGGAAAACACCTTATTTAGAAATCAGAGGGTGTTTTTAATGATATGGTCCATGGCATGAAATAGAGAACTACATCAGTCTCAGCTTCCCAGCTCTCACTGATTTGGAAATCAGTGTTATGAAACTAATATCAATACTGGGAGGTATGTTTGAAAGGCATTTTAAGATATAATAACAGAAAGCTGATCCCAAGATTTCAAGGATCTATGCACAGCTCATTCTTAAAACCAGATTAAGAATTAAAATGAGCACCATGTTGTTTAAAATTGAAATTTCATAACTTTTCAATTTCATCCAAGAAAAACAAGTGAAATCTCAGTGATAAGCCCTAAAGAAATTAATTAGTGAAAATACTCCTAAGTGCTGTTTATGACTTCATCAAGCTTTTCATTATCCATTTCCAGATTCCATCAACAGGAAAGAGCAGGGACTGAAAAGACTGTGTGATGCTGTTTACCAGTCCCAGGGGAAAGACTTTCAGTAGAAGATATTCCCAGTGGTTGTTACAGCTGCCATAACATTTTAAAACAATAGAAGGGATCAAGAGCAGATTGTGATCCTGCATGAGATCACAGATGACAACGCAGAAAATTCCTTTTAACCCAGATATTTTACCATGCACTGTCAGGGAAGCTGTGGTTGTCTTGTCTCCACACACACAGGTGTAATCTCCTGCATCTCCTTCTTCCAGGCTGTGGATTGTCAGCTCGGCAATGGTGTCCTTCAGCCTCATTTTGTATTTCTCACTAGGCCTGAGCACCTCCTGCCCTCTCCTCCACTCCACAGGGGCGGGTTTGCTCAGCTCACACTGCAGAACAGCCGTCCTGTTCTCTGTGCCTTCCACATTGACAAGATCTCTTTTGAACAGTGCAGGCAAAGCTAGGGGGTGTAATATAAACAGAGAGGACATCAAAAACATTAACCAGACCTTGAGGAACTTAGGACTGGGTCCTGTGGCCAGTCCTTCACCATTACAGGAAAACAAGTCATATAGGCTTGAAAAGTAGTTTTTGTACTAGAAAACTACTGCAGGATCCCACTGGGATAATTATCACCATAATCTGCTTCTAGCACTCACTTATCAGCCCACTCATCACTTCCCAGCTGATTCTGATAGTCCTCTCTACCTTTTTCACTCTGAAATCACCTATCTTGAGCATTAACCACCTGAATTTTGATGAAAAGTCATCAACACAGGAGACAGCACTGCTATCAGGAGATCCCCACCTTTTCCTGACACCATAATTTATATTTCTGGTTTGGAAAAAAATATAGTAATATAGCTTCAGGTGCAACTTTAACCCAAAATTTCCAAGGACCTAATGACTCTAATATCAGGACTACAGGGTTTTTTTTTTTAGCAGCATTCAACAAGTTGTCTTATGATGTGCCACTGAAATAAAATGGAAATGGCTTGCATAGGGATGAAAGTGTCAGGTCAAAAGAGGGGAGGAACAGAAATTCCTGCATCTGGGAAAAGAAGAGGAAGAACAAGTGTGCAGAAAATCAGGGAGAAGAGTTTTGCCTCCTCGATTTCCCCCTGTCCCCTCCCTGTCCTCAGAAGTTTTTTATCCATAAGAGACATCTTAAATAAAAGCTGTTCTTTCATCTACAGGAATTGTACATGAACTGCTCTTTCTGGAGGAGAAACCAGAGCTCATCACTCTTCACCATGGCAGAGACAGGAACAAAATTTCCCCCATTATCCCCTAAGTCAAGACCTGCAGAATAAAGCTGAGGGTGGGGTTTTATTTAAGTACCATCTCCTCAGCAGAATATACCACAACCCTGCTAAAGAAGAGGGCAGTCATTCAATCCTGAATGGAAAAACTTCTCACTGACTGAGCTCAGCAGATTTAAAGGTCTTTCCTTCATGTTAAGCATGAAAATCCACTGATGTCAGGGAGACACAACAACAAACCCTCTGAGAAAAATCTTGCTGCTGGAGGTCTGCTCACTCTTGGTCTCTAAGATGAGAAATTCTCACGACTTTTCTTTACTATGATATAAAGGCATCAGTTTTAAACTGACTGACAGTGGGAGATGGGATGAAACAGCACCAGCAAACCAAGAAAATGCTGCAGAATCAACACACCAAAGCAAATGGGAAGGAGAGAGAGAAAAGGGATGTCCTCGAGGTACTGCTATCCCTATGGAGAGCGGCTTTTTTACCATGGACTGTCAAGACAGCCGAGGTCTTCTGATCTCCACACACACAGGTGTATTCTCCTGTATCTTCTACCTCCAGATCTCGGATCAGCAGCTCTGCAGCTGTATCTTCTTGTCTCATCCTGTACTTTTCACTTGGTTTGAGTGTCTTGTCCCCTTTTTTCCACTCCACTGGGACGCCGACCTTGCTCAGCTCGCAGTGCAGGGTGGCTGTTGCACCATCTGTGGCCTCCCTGTTCTTCAACCCTTCCTTGAAAAATGCAGGCAAAGCTGAAGGACAGCAACACCAGCAGTGAGATTTAATGCTCCAAAGAGTTAAAATTATGTTTCTTTTTCCCTCTTATCTTGAACAGATTTATCAACACAAGAACAGATATTCTCAAGGGTCTCCCTGAATCAGCATTAGGAAAGAAATGTCATCACCAGGAGAAGATTTAATACTTTCAGTAATCCACAGGGATATTTTACATGTACTTAGAGTCACAAATCAATACAAAGAGAAGTAGAAACCCCATTTTTTTCCCCTGTGAAATTTCAATCAGAAAGAATAAACACCAATTTGAAATTTCTGGAAACAAAATGGTTTTCTTGTGTGACATTCTAAACCACAGAGGGAGAATGTTTGCTATGTTTCCACATACTTAAGCAAACAGAGACATTTTACATTAAAAAAAAAATGAAACACTGGAGTTTCATTTTAAATGTCAGTTTGAAATGAAATTGTTCATTTCAATACATGGTGGAAAAACAAGCATTTTCACCTGAACTGACATAGCCTTTCAAAGATGTCAGGTTCAGTAAAAATCAAAGTTCTCCCTGAGAATGGTTGTCCCTTAGAAGGTTTGGGCTTGTTTTACACAGAACACCAACTGAATTCCATGACAACTGTAAGTATAATAGCATTTTGTTGTCTCAGGAATGGAGTATGGGCATAAGATTCCATGGAATAACCTAACCTCTTGGAATTTTATGAAACCTGAACATCCCAAAAATATAATCCCTGTGAAGCAAGCAAATTCTTGGCTTGAGCATAACAGGGAGTCTAATAGAGGACCTTTCAAGGGGAAAGCAAAATGATGGATCCTAATTAAAACTGTGGCAGCAACCCCAGTTGCCTTACTCTGACGTGGACACCGATATCCCTCTTGTGCCAAACATTCCAGCTGCATGGATGCCAATGGATGCACTCCACTGGCATTGGTGAGCTGTGGATAAAGGTCTGGCAGAAGGAGATGGGAGTGTAACCAGGTGTCTGTCCAGAGGAACAGAGAAAACAGGATAGTTACTTTCAGGATGTGTCTTGTTTTGTGTGTTTTACCATGAACTGTTAAAACTGCCATGGTCTGCTGGTCTCCGCACACACAGGAATAATTCCCGGCATCCGCTGTCTCTAGATTTTGGATTGTAAGCTCAGCAACGACACCTTCCTGCTTCATTTTGTATTTATCACTCAACCTGAGGGTCTTGAACCCCTTCTTCCACTCCACGTTAGCAGCAGCTTTGTTCAGCTCACAGTGCAGAGAGACACTTTTGCCCTCGGTGGCTTCCTTGTCTGAGAGTCCCTTGGTGAAAAGAGCGGGCAGGACTGCAGAGCAAACACGGACACGGCATCAACGCTGGGAAAGCCTGACCCACGGCCTAATCACTCTCTTATCTCCCTGCAGCAAGAGATCTTCCTAGTCTCCTCCAAGATTTTGTTCCTCCACAGTTTTTTCTCCAATCTCTAGCCCTTCAAAAGATAATTCAGTCTGATTTTTTTTTTACTGTCCTCATACTTTAAAACATTCTTTAAAATCAAGTCTATCTGCAAATGTAGTTGACAAGCCAACTACCCCTTACTTAATACAACATAAAATCAAAGACCTAAAATTAGAGGCCATATTTCAACATGAGACCCAGAGCATTTTGCTTCCCTTGAGAAAAGCAGCATTTCTACAGAAGTGCCTGATTCATGGCACTGTCTGAATTTTTATAAACAGAGCCCCTTAAAGCAGAGCAGTTGCAAACATGCTGTCAGTTTTCTGCAGAAATAAAATATTTGCTTGGGAAGTATTAAGCCAAAAATGGTAAAAAAAGGGCTGGGAATAGCAAGACCATAAAAAGCCCATTTTTTATTAAGATTGTCCTTGTGTAGCATCATACATTGATGAAAACTTGTTCTTCTTGGGAAAAACAAGTCTAACAGTCTAAGTTACAAAAAGTAAATATTATTCCCACTTTTAGGGCAAGTCCAATGGGAAAACTTCTAAACAAAACCTATTCTGGACTAGGGAGTTTATGTTGAGTTGGGAACATGTTCTCCACTTGTCATTTGAACAGAGTACCTTGGAAGGCAAACAGCACATCAAGAGAGCATCAGGTGAAAGGAGAAAAAGAGAGAAGGAAGAAAGGACAGGAAAATTAATCAGCAGAAGGGAGGATAGGAAGTACACAAGGATCAGAAGAAGCAGAAGTAAAAGAGGAAGAGGTCTTGGAATTACACAGGTTGGCTTGGGGCACATGCTGAGAATTTCTTTTTTACCATTTACTGTCAGAGCAGCTGTAGTCTCTTGGTCTCCACACACACAGCTGTAATCCCCAGCATCTGCCAAATCCAACTCCTGGATCGTCAGCTCTGCAAAGGGACCTTCCTGCTCTATTTTGTACTTTTCACTTGGCTTGAGCACCATATTCCCCTTTTTCCACTCAACTGGGGCTGATTTGCTCAGTTTGCAGTGCAAAGTGACTGCCTCCCCCTCTGTAGCTTCCTTGTTCATCAATTCTTCTTGGAAGAGGATAGGCAAGGCTGAAGGATGCAACACACCAACAGAGAAGGAATCAGCACCAGAACGAAATGAACTGGACTGTGCTGTGAGTTATTGGGCTGCAGTTACACATTCAATCAAAAATGCTCTATTTCTAGCTGGATACTGTTGAAAGGGAATTAAAACCCCCTAGAGGAGAGAGAAATGAATTAAGCAATATCTAACATATAAGTGCTGTCTCAAGGCAAAATAAGCATCAGGGAATATTCTCTAATGGGGTGATTCTTTGGCACTATGGAGACAAGAACATGAAACCTCTGAGAAATTACAGTGACCAAGCTTTGGCTGACCAGCAAATGCTGCCAAATATGCTATGTTTGGGCTTAAAGAGAAACACAGGTAGCAGGGTTACCATTCACTCTCAAAGCAGCCGTTGTCTCCTGCTCTCCACACACGCAGGTGTAGCTCCCAGCATCTGTCAAGTCGAGGTCTTGGATAACCAGCTCGACAAAACGCCCTTCCCGCCTCATTTTGTATTTCCCGTTTGGGATCAGCACCTTCCCGTCCTTCCTCCACTGGACGGAGCCTCCCGGCCGGCTCAGCTCGCACTGCAGCGTCGCCGTCCCGCTCTCCGTGGCCTCCTCGTTCCTCAGCTCTTGCTTGAAACGGACTGGCAGGGCTGGGAGATGCAGAACGAAAAGGGATTGCCACCCTAGACCCTGCTCGGAGGCTGAATCAGGATTTACTGTGTCTACCTAAGCCTTATCCCAACACCCTTCTCCTTAAGCACATCCTGGTTTTTTTTTCGTGGATGGTAAAAGAAATTCCCTAGTAAATTGTTCTGTGGGAATCAAAACATACATGATCTTGGTCAAGATCATGAATACAGAAAGACAAACTCATCCTCATCATTAAACATGATGAACCCTCTGTAATAGAAAATCCCAAGGAATCTTATGTTTCCATGTTAATTCAGGAAAATACACATGCAGGATAACAGCCTTCACTTGAGGGAAGGTAAGAAGACAACACAACACACACACATCCAACACTGGGCATAATGAAGGCTGATTGAGGGTGGAGATTGGAGACAGGAGTGACAAGAGAAAGTGGATGGATGAAAGCAGTGGAAGCAGGACATGAAGGAAGGTGTTGTGAGGGAATGTACAGACAGCAGGAGGGAAGATGTGACAAAAACATTCCAGAGTTTCACAGGTTATTTCTGCCTTTTTACCATTCACTGACAAGGCTGCTGTGGTTTTTTGGTTCCCCACTACACATGCATAGTCTCCAGCATCCTTGGGCTCCAGGTCGTGGATCAGCAGCTCGGCCACGGTGCCCTCCTGCCTCATCTTGTACTTGTTACTCGGACGGAGAAGAGTTTGCCCCTTCCTCCACTCCACAGGGGCCTCTCTGCTCAGCTGGCACCTCAGGGTGGCTGTCCCACCTTCCACAGCTTCCACATGCTTCAGCTCTTCTTTGAAGAGCACAGACACAGCTGAGGAGTGAAGCATTCTCAGTTTACTCCAGGAGCATCATCACCACCTGGTGACCTCACATGGAACTTAAAGCCAAAACAAATCCTCCTGGCACACACAGCAAAGAAGCTCTGACCTACCTGCACTTCCAGGATTCTGCTGGTATTTACAATAGTACACCAAGAGTTTTGGATCAAATAAAAAGAGAAAAAAAAATTTCTCAGTAATTAGAATGCCAAAGTAATTACCTTTCTGCTGCCCAAATGCTGTTGGTCACAGACATGAAAAAAATTGCTGAGAATGTAGAGAGAATAATTGAATATTCCTTAATAAAAGGTGTAGCTGAGGCCCTTCTTACCTCTTGGCTTAGAGCTTGGACAGCCATCTCTATCCAAAGCATAAGAGATATTTCATAGGGAAGAAAAGATATTTCATTATCAGGTACATTTCATTGATATATTTCAGCATGAAGTTATCCCAGAAAACAGAACATAACGGACCCAGCCAGAGCTGCCTTGTGTTGGTGCTAATCCCTATTTCCCTGAACACTCACTGTAAGTGTCCAGGGCTAGCAGGACCATGGCAAGAACAACAACAAATGGTCACAAGCAGGTGTCTCATTCCTACCATGGATTTTGACTTGGGCTGTGGTCTGCTGGTCTCCAGTGTCACAGGTGTATCTTCCAGCATCTTCTGGCTCTGCATTATGAATCACCAGCTCTGCCACTGTCCCCTTCTGCTTCATTTCATATTTGTCACTTGCCTGGAGCGCGGCTTCTCCCTTCTTCCACACCACGGTGGCATCAGCTTTTGTGAGTTCACAGCGCAAGGAGATGGATTTCCCTTCTTCCGTATCCGTGTTCTCCAGGGCTTGTTTAAAAAGGACAGGTACAGCTGGAACACAGAACCAGGCATTAGGACAGGCCCTCTTGACCTGCTCTACAAGTGCCCCCATGAGAGATGTCACCCCTTAAATCCAGTCCTTTTCCAAATGAGCAGAGCAGCTCCAGACCCTCCCTTGGCTGTGTGGCATCAATGTGATTCTGCTTGGGAGCACAAATAAATTTCTCCCCCTGATGTGATCATCTCACTGGGGATTCCTAGGAACACAGGGGAAGTTTCTTTCATTTTTTACAAGGACTCTTTCACAGTCCTCTGGGCATCATCACCTAACTAATTCCCTGCTCCTGCAGGGTTCTGAAATAACACTCATATCCAATATTCCTTCTGCTTTCTGCTCCAGCACATGCTACTTTTGCTATAGGTACTGTATTTGGGGAGTGCAGATGGCATCTAAGAGCCTTTGAAAAGGGTGTTTTGAGGAGTTTGGGGGTCTAAACATTAATCACTTGTCTACCTGCAATTTTCCAGAATCTGGACTTATGTTTTCACATCCTTGTGCTCCAGTACTACCAGTCTCCAACTCCAGTTTTAACCACAGCCATGTAAAACAGCTGGTCAGGAACTACAGCACAGAGAATACTAATCCTCTGCACTTCACTTATTTATTTTTTTTTCCCCCAGTGGGAAGATACAGATTTAAAGCCCCAGATGGAAAATGTGAGAACACATGAATGAAATATATACAGGTGCCTACAAGTGTGCAATATTACCTTTAAATTTTACACATTAAAGATGGTGCTGCCACAAAAGAAATTAAGCATTACATGATTATTTTTCTCATAGCTCTATTAAGCAGTTGATTAAGGGTGGCAGTGTCTCTAAGTGTACCCACCATTCACTTTGACCTGAGCAGTGGTTTTCAGTTCCCCAGCACTGCAGGTGTAGTCCCCAGCATCCACGGATTTCACATCTCGGATAATGAGCTCTGCCACAGTCCCATGCTGCTTAAATTCATATTTCTCACTGGCATAGAGAACAGTGTCTCCCTTCATCCACTTCACTGGGGTACCAGGTTTGCTGAGCTCACAGGTCAGCCTGACCTGCTTTCCTTCTTTAGCTTCTTCGTTTTGGAGCTCTTGCTTGAAAAGAACTGGCCTTTCTGTAAAAAAAAACCACAACATAAATAATGAAGGAAACACGTGAGGTTGGAAATCACTTTTCCCTTTGAGCACCAGCCTTTGTTTTTGAGACAGAAAACCACAGGAATGGAAAAGCATTAGCAAGGAGTAAACAGATTCTGACATCTCACATCTGTCTGCCAGCACTTTACAGCAGCAAAACAAAAATTGAGGCCAGATGGTTATTTTCCTTTTAACCACTATCTGCACTATTGAAGATGCTGCTGCACTTACTGTTTTCATTATTAACATCAGTGGCAGATGCTGTGCTGCAATTAATGACACAAATTATGCTGCAGATGGGTGCTCAGAGCTGGACCACTGGCACAAAACGTAAAACTTCACTGAGCTCAACTCACACACAACACGGAGGATGCAGAGGAATGGCAAAGCACTTTCTGTCATGACCAGCAATATTGATTTCTCATTATAAAGCACTTCTACAATGTATTTTTTATCCAGCATGAACACAGACTTAAAACCAGCACAGAGCAAACACAGAGAGGGAAGCACAGCTGAACGTGACAGGGTCCCTGTGGAGCTTCCCCTGCAGGCTCTGTCACAGCCTGGGATTGAAGGCTTTAAGGTGAGCTAGTGAAGGGAAGGCACTTTTTGGGAAAGAGAAACTCAACTGAAGTATTCTGCCTTCAGATAATTAAAAAAAAAATTCTTCTTGAATTCTGCTCTTATAAATATGCAATTCAGCCAGTGATCTATGATGCACTGAACCTGTGGCTGTTGGAAAACTACAGCCCATAATCCTCTTTATTTTACCTCTACTGTGGAACACTCAGTGTCACATGACTACCGAGTTTCTATTTTCTATTTTTGCATTCTGATGTGGCCTTAATAGATAAAGGAAAGTACCAACAGTGCAATTTCTTGTAGACATCCTTATGACTTGACTCCTTGATCTGAATCCAGCAGTTTGAATCCTAAATCCACCCACACCCTTCTCCGTGCGGGGGGAAATGGGGCTGTTGTGGAACATTACAAACGTGGGGTTTTTCTAAAAGACAATTTCTCATCATGGCTGAAATCCAGGTCCTACTGAAGACAACACAGATCTTTATTTTGCGTGTAATTGGTATTGCAAAAATATCCCCATGCTACAGAAAGACAGAAAATTGGGATCATTAACCAGCAGCTCTTCTTCATTACATCAAGGTCTTTTCTTTCTTGCACAGCCTCAAGTTGGTTTGTTTCTTTGTGCTCTAGATAAATCCTGTGAGCAGCTTGTCCTCCCACTTTGCGCTCTGAGGCTCAGGTTGACCAGTCCAAGAACCAAAATGCTTTTTTTTTTTTTTTTCACTGACTTCTGTAATCCAGGTGCAGCTTCCAGTCCATCCCAAATGTGTAACACCAGCTGCACACAGGACATCTTCTGGTCTAGCTGAACTCTGTGCCTTTAAAAACCTCCCTGTACCTGCTCAAACCTGCCCAGGTGAGTGATTTAACTCACAGAGCTCCTCCTAAACCTGGTTATGGTACCACAGCATCACCTACTATCCTTTTGCAAATAAAGCCTTTCTTGTCCCCTCAGGAAAAAAAAAAAAATCCATTTTCATTTCTGCAGCTTGGCAAAATTTGGGCAGATTTTCAAATTTTGTAAAAACAAAACTTCTTTGAAATAAATGTGGTGATTCTGAAAAAAAAAGAGACTATGATCTGACATGTGGAAACTGTGTTTTACATCTCTGGGCAATGAGAAATATTTACATTTCCAGTAAGAAAACATCTCTCTAATCCCAAATTCTTGGGCTGCCTGGCATTCATTTTATTCCTTTGCTACCAAACACTGCAGTTTTAACTCAGTTTAACTTCTCCAGAGAAAACAATCCAACCATGAATGGCAAAGAACACATGCAATGTTGCCTTTCAGACAATGAAAACTAAATTTAAAACTCACTGGTTGCACTTCTTTTTTTCCCCATTGAACTAATTGATTTCTCCTCATGAATCATCACCTTATCAACTTGAGGAAAACTGAGCAAGGCATCCACTGTACCATCACTGCAGTATAACATTCCCATCTAAATCAAATAAACACTCCGAGAGTTGTCCAGGATTACAAAGTGTTCATTTTCCAGCTGTAATTTCATTATATAAGTAAAGATATTCTTGAACATATACAGGTACACGATGATGCTAAATTTCTGGTATTTTTGTTCTTTTGTTTTTCCACCTACCCACATCAACCCCACTTATTTCTACTCATCATTTCCTCTCCTGCAGTTGTGATGATTGATTTACCTTTAACAACCAAACTGGCAGATGTTTTCTTATCACCAGCTTCAAATGTAATGACCCCCGAGTCCTTCAGTGAGAGCTTTTTCAGCGTTAGCAGGTGATATCCACCAGGCTGAGACTGGATCTCATTAAGTTCATTGGTATGGAGTGGGGTTTTATCCAAAAACCACTGCACTCTGCTATAGTCTACAGGAGAGATTCTGCACTTGAACATGGCAGATTCTCCTTCTAACACAGTGACATCCTCCAGGTCTTCTGTTATTAGCACTCTCTGGCCTGAAAGGAACACAGACACATTGATTACTGGAATCTTCGCTTTCCCATGGGAAAATCAACGCGGAAAACTCCCAAGGTTTCCCACGTGAGCATTTCAAGAAAGAAATATGTTCATGATACAGAAAGATTGAAACAGAATTCCCCTGATACTGAACACAAACCCAAGCCACAGGAAGATAATATGTACAGGACACACACCAAAATAGGGTGAAGACAACTCTGAAGCACCAGAAAACATAAAGCAGGACAAGTAGCCAGCACAATGCAAATCCAGTGGTACAAACTTTCTCCTAATGAAATCCCTGGAAAATTTGGAAGGATGAGCCTTCAACAGCATTACTGGGCTCTAGACATCACTAAGCAGATGATCCCTCCCTTAACAACCTCCCTGTTTTTCTAGAGCAAAATACGACTTGCTTTCTATGGGACAGGACCACTGAACCCCCACCTTCTTAGAGTTCAGTCCAACCATAAAGTGGGAAGTGAAGAAAGTATCTGACTGTGGCTTTGGTGAAAAGAAACAAAACATCTGCCCTGAAAACCTGCTTGTAGAGATAGATATTCCCCTAACTAAAAATAAATATATAAATATAAACACATATGTAACGGTAAACCTAACTATTAATATATATAAAATAAGGTTATTGCTGTATACAAAAATTTCTCTGATGTTCCTCCTACGTATAAAACCAATAGAGGGATGTTTATGTTCATGACAGAGTGATATTTTTTCCACTCAGAAAAGCTGGTGTCAGAAACCTCACAGTGATTTCAGGTAGCTCAGAGCCTGAGGTTACAAAGTGAATTAAGCACATTTCTTTGCTTCTCAAGACTGCTCTAGCAGAGGATCAGAGCAGGAGTCTGATTTTATTCCCTTGTCTTTAATAATTAACTACAGTAATTAGCAAGTGGACTCTGCTGCTGCACCTCCACCTGACTATTCTTGAATCACCTCTCCAGAAGGCAGAGTTAGATTCTTCTTGTGAGTGTGGGGAGGCCCTGGCACAGGTTGCCCCAAGAACCTGTGGCTGCCCCATCCCTGGAAGTGGCCAAGGCCAGGTTGCAGAGGGTTTGGAGCACCCTGGGTTAGTGGAAGGTGTCCCTGCCCATGGCAGGGGGTGGCACTGGATGGGCTTCAAAGTCCCTTCCTACCCAAATCATTCTGAGATTCCATGGACTGCTATTTACCCATCACCTCTTAGAAACCACTGCTGGAAAGAGGCATCAAGGGACACGGAGAAAAGCCTGGGGGCAGAATCATTCTTCCCTCATCTAACAACAGCAGGTGCTCTGAATCACATCCATCCCATGTTCACACAGAACACCAGTCTCTCCTCACATGAGCATCTGGGGGGTTTAAACCACACCCAGAATACTCAGAGTGTAACTCCTTCAAATTACTCTCCATGTCCAGCTCCACATTTTTGGCCACATATTCCTTACATCATGAGAGAGAGAGAGAGCCAGAAATCAGCGGCTCTGCTGACCAGATGCTGAGGAACAAATCTGCCTGTGCATGTTTCCCATGGCAAAAAAAGGATGTACAATCTTACCTTGCACAGTTAGCTTGGCTCTGGACTGGGCATCCCCAATGTCACAACTGTAAGTGTCACTGTCACTTTTCTCCAAGTTCTTTATGGTCAGCTGGAGGACTTGTTCTTTCTGTGTCATCTCATATTTCCTGCCAGCCCTGAGCTCAGCGATGCCTTTCCTCCAGACCACGGAGGATGCAGCTCTCTCACTCTGGCACACAAAAACTGCAGTTCCACTCTCATCAACTTTCAGGTCTGAGAGTTCCTTGACAAAATAATTAGGCTTTTCTGGAAGAAAAAAAAAAATACAGAGACATATTTGTTACCCAAAGTAGTCCTGAGCATCCAGAGTGATCTTGGATCCCCTCTGCCCCCAACTCATAGAATCATCAAATAATTAATCATAGAACCATTTAGGTTGAAAAAGACCTTTGAGATCACCAAGTCCAAACTTTAACTAAAATAAACCATGTCCCCCAAGCACCACATCTACACATCACATCCCTGTTCCAGGGATGGTGACTCCACCATTTCCCTGGGCATCCTTTTCCAATGCCTGATCACCCTTTCTGTGAAGAAATTTCTCCTAATATCCAATCTATACATTGAGGCCATTTCCTCTCATCCTATCACATGGAATGCATCTAAGATGTTCACCTCCTGTCACAGAACATATCAGCTAAAATATCTCCAGGGAAGTTTAATGCCATTGTTCAGGTACTGGTGGGGTCTCCTCTTGCAGTCTTCATCACTCAGATTCCTAAAAAACTAATCCAAATTGCCAGTTTTGATTGGCTTACACACAGCACATAAGATTCTTCAGTAGCCCCAAGGTGTTTTTTCATAACTTACTTTTTAAAAGTTTTTAATCAATGATGTTTTTTGAAAATTAAAATTTGATGCTGTTGAGGGCGATGGAGGAGAAAAACATCTCCCATGGGCTGTAGATATTTACCCCAAACTCTGCACCTGCCAGACCCTCTGTACACTTGAACTGACCTTGCACTGTGATCCTGGCTGTTGTTTTAGAGGTCTCGGTCTCACAGGTGTATTCCCCACTGTCCTTGACTGTGGAGCCTCGGATGATGAGAATGGCCCGTGTTCCCTCTTGCTGCAGGTCGTACTTCTGGCTTTTCCGGATTGCTTTGCCATCCTTGTACCACCTGATGTTCACGTCAGGTTTGGACAATTCACAGCTCAGGCTGATGTCCTGCCCTGCAGGTGATGTTTTATCCTCCAGCTTTTTTGTCACCTCGGTAGGTTTTTCTGTGGAGATTAAAAAAATAGGACCTTTGACTAAAAATCATGATCACTGTATTGCTGGGGTTTTGTAATTCAAATCATGGAAACACAGAATGTTTTGGATTGGAAGGGACCTTAAAGATGCTCCAGTCCCACCCCCTGCCATGGGCAGGGACACCTTCCACTAACCCAGGTTGCTCCAAACCCTCTCCACCTGGCCTTGGACACTTCCAGGGATGGGGCAGCCACAGCTTCTCTGGGCACCCTGTGCCAGGTTGGAACATGATAGAAGGTTCCCTCCAACCCAAACCATTCTGGGATTCTCTGATTCTATGGAAAAGGACTAACTGCAGATTATGAACTATGTCTGAAAACTACTAATTTTTTCTCTTCACTGACCACCCAGAGAGCTTTGGGTGATTATCTCTGAAGCACAGTCTGTACACATTACCCAGTATACTCAGTTCTCAAATACCCATTAAAAATTTTTGCCTTTCACTTGTTTTTAAGGAAAAATCTCAGTTCTTCAAGGCTCATGGGGAAGGTTGTTATTCACTCTGATCATGACAAGTGTTTGTGTCCACGGTTTGCTGGCAAACCTCATGAAAATACCCCCAGGAAATCAACCCCCAGAACTTTTCTGATCATGTTACCTTTTACAACCAGAGAAGCCTTGGAGGTGAGGCCACGGGCAGTGAAGATGACTTCCCCAGTGTCATCAGAAGTCACACTTTTGATACTGAGTGTGTATTTCCGCCCTGCATTGGAGGCTTTAAATCGCCCCCCACTTTCCACTGTTCTCCCATTCAGGGTCCAGTTGAAGTCATCAATACTTTCATGGGACAAAATGCACTCAAAAGTGCAATCTTCTCCCTCCTGGATTTCAGTGTTCTTGAGCCGCTTGGTGATGCCGATGTTCAGTTCTGGAGGACAAAAATTACATTAATACAACTTAAAAATGTTTTTACGATAGACATGCGTAGAGTTATTTTGTTTTTAACTTGTGAGAGTGGTTTATCTGCTGGATTGGCAGGGCTTTGCTGCATTCCTTACAGATGTCTGTGACATGGGAAGGATTTCTCAGAGCCTGAATCAACACAAAGTTGTAGAAAAAGGGACAGGTGAATTTGCTCTGGAAGGACTGCATGAAGAACAGCTCAGTGGGGAAGAGTCAAGATTCAACGAGGTAGTGGGGAGAAAAGCTGTCTGAAAAGAAGCCTCTGGAACAATGGGTAAGGTTCTTCTGATTGTGCTGATATGAGAAAGAGGATGTTTGAATTTTTCACCTTCTTACTCTTGGTGTTCAAGTCAGGCAAATTCAAAGTTTTTCATAATTAACATTATGAGTTTAAGAGGCATGAACAATTCCTTGTCCTTCAGGCAGACACAAGGATTAGAGGACAGGATGAAATTGTGTTCCTACAATGGATTTTGGATCAATAGCTCAAAATATGAAACAGGCTTCTTGGGGGGTTGTAGATTTTTCTGTTGTTTGTTGAGATTTTTTTGAGAAATTATTCGCTCTTCTGGGAAGATTTCTGCACCTTAGGGATGTTCAGGAAGAAAACATTGTCACCACACTCCTCATGCCTGATTTTCACTGAAACCCCAGATAATACTTATACCGTAACTAAGAGGGATTGTTCAGACATCACCATGTTATGTGAGGTTTATGCAGGAATAGGAGCAACCCCACCCCTGTTTTTAACATCCCTTTGACCACTGGGGTGGTCAAGGCCCCTGTCTACAACACTTACCCTGAACGCTGACCTTCGACTTGGCAACGTCAGTGCCAATGTCACAGGTGTATAAACCTGCATCTGCCTTCTCAAGGTCACGGATAAGGAGGCACAGGGTCTTCCCAGATTGCATCTCCTCATACTTGTTGCTAGAAGTGATCTTCACACCGTCCTTCTTCCAAACAGGTTTGACCTTCTCCTTGGAGACTTCACATTCCAGTTTGATCACTCCTCGCTCCTCACCAAAAACATCATCCAAGGATTTCATGAAGACAGCAGGTTTCTCTGAAGGTTAAGAGGCAAAACAGAGAACAACCAGGATGCTTGAGACATTTTCAGTTGCAACTGAGTATTTAAAGGCATTAATAAACCCTTGGCAACATTGCTGATACCAACACAGAACCTAAACCAGTGTCATCCACCCCTGAGTCCTTCATCCTGCTTTCAATCCCTTCATCCCAAGACTGTATGGACATGAGGGGCTGCCCTGACCCAGCTGCAGCCCCTTGCACTGGCCCTGTGGGACCTCAAGAGGTTCACATGGGCTCACTTCTCGAGCTTGTCCACGTCCCTCTGGATGGCACCTCAACCCTCAGGCGTGTCACATGCACCACTCAGCTGGGTGTCACCTGCACACTTGCTGAGGGGGCACAAGAACATGTTAAACCACAGAAACCCAGCTGTGGGACTAAACTTTAAGATATGTGAAGGACAGCAGGGAACTGTCTTCTCTTGGCTGATTCAGTCCAGCTCCAGACCTGATGAATTCATAGTCACAGAATCACAGAATATCCTGGCTGGAAGGGACCCATCAGGATCATTGAAGTGCAACCCCTGGCCCTGCACAGACACCCCAAAATCTCACCCTGTGCCTGAGAGCCTTGTCCAAACACCCCTGGAGCTCTGGCAGCCTTGGGAACGTGACCTTTCCCCGAGGAGCCTGTTCAGTGCCCCACCACCCTCTGGGGTAGAACATTTTTCTAAAATCCAACCTGACTCAGCTCCAGCTGTTCCCTCAAGTCCTGTCACTGGCCACCAGAGTGAAGATACCAGTACCTGCCCCTCCACTTCCTCTCATGAGGATTCTGAAGACCACAATGAGGTCTCCCCTCAGTCTTCTCCAGGCTGAACAGACCAAATTACCTCAGCTGTACCTCATAAGGCTTCTCCTGCAGACCCTTCCCCCTCCTCATGGCCCATCTTTGGACACTCTAGTAGCTCAATGGTTTTTTTTTATATTAAGCAGGATTGCTGCATGGATTTGGTAAAAATGTCTCATTTACAATTCTCATTTGAATTCAGGGGTGTGATCACGACCCACCTATGACCTTCAGCCGCACGCTCTCTGACACCTTGTCTGACTTCATTGTCACTGTGCCAGCATCCTCAGGCTTCACCTGCTTCATGGTCAGCGTGTAGCACCTGCCAACATTCTTGATGTCATTGAAGTTGTTGGTGTAGAGGAGGGTGCCGTTGAGGAACCACTCCACGTCCTCGTCGTCGTGGGACAGCTCGCAGGAGAACACAGCAGAACTGTCTTCTTCAATCTCCACGTCCTGCAGGTGCTTGAGGACTTCCACATTGCGGGCTGAGGGAAACCAAGGGCACCATCACCACCACTGCCATCAATCACAAACTATCTCATAGTGTTTAGAGTTTATTAGATGATTTAGTCTGGTTTCCTGCACATCTGGGGTCACCAAATTTCATTTACTTGGTTCTGCATTTGCTCCAACAGAAAAAAATCCATTAAAAAGACTACATTTCTCATAACCCTCAGTTCTCTTTTTATATAGAAATCAGTTTGTTTTTGTTTTTCTTTTAATTTAAAAATAAGTCATTAGTTCTAAAATGATGTTACAGTGATGCCTGAGCATCCCACAGAGGTCCAATCCCTACCTAAATTGTCCCTGACTCATTTCCAGGGAACCTGTGACACCCAGGATGAGATTAAGACAATGATTTTGGCCACAAAAGCAAAGTACAACGAGATTAAACAGCTTGCTCAAGCTTAGGGACCAACAGGAATTTTATTCTTTTCTTTCCCAGTCTTGGGCAGAGATTTCTCTTTGAAGCTTCTCCACTCATGGAATGTTGTTGCTCAAGGATGAGCTAACTCAGAGGAGGCTTTAGGAGTACTGTTTAATTTTTTTATATGTATTTGTTCAGATAAAATGGAATCACAGAATCATTTAGGCTGGAAAAGACCTCTAAGATCATTGAGTCCAAACATTTACCCAGCAGTGCCAAGGTCACCACTAACCCATGTCCCCAAGTGCCACATCCACACGGCTTTTAAATCCCTCCAGGGATGGTGATATCACCACTGCCCTGAGCAGTTCATTTTAATGTTTGACAACACAGTCAGTGAAGAACCTCTGCAAGGCCAAACTGTTCCCAAGAGCTGCACCCTGGACTTTTGGAAATCATTCTGTGGCTCATCTCCAAGTCTTGCTGAAAGTGACACAGGGAACACCTTTTCTAACAGTGTCACCTGAGGGGAAGAACTGTCTAAAAACAGTTCCATGCCCAGATGAGATAGATCATTATGAATAATGATTGTATTCAGATATAAAATACAAGCTATAAAATGTATATATAGCAGATATAAAAATGTATAGCAGATATACAAGCTGACACAGTGGTCAGGAAATGAAAACCACAACCAAGACCACCAGAATGAGAGGCCTGTAGCAGCTTTACATAAAGGATATTTTTAGTTAGAAGCACCAGAAGTCTAATTCCTCATACGAAATGGACAGTAATGTGTCTTGACAAACACTAATTTCTGTCTTATCTGCATGGTGCCCTCCCACATGCATTACCTACTTCACAGCAAGAGATGGATTTCAGGATCATGGAACATCAGCACAGCCAGTTTGCTTATGACACTGTATGTATATAAAATTAGAAGATAACTGTGGGAATCTACCTCTCCTTAGGAAGGGGAGCCCAGAGTGAAATACAGAACCATAAAGGCAAGCACCAGGCCAGCTCTGCTGTCAGAAACCTCTCGTACCTTCGACGCTCAGCGTGGCTTCAGTCTCGGCGCTCCCAGCCCTGCACTTGTACACGCCGGCGTCCTCAGGCTTCACCTTCACAATCTTGAGCTCTGCTGAGTGCTGCTCCCGCTTGATTCTGTACTTCTCCGAGGGTTCAATGAGCACAGAGCCCTTGAACCACCTCACATGCTTTGGGGAAGGCCTGAAGTCACAGGACAGGACAACCGAGTGTCGCTCCAGGACTGTCTTGTCCTCCAACTTCCTGGTGATCTGGATGTGGTAATCTGCAAAGCAGGGTTGGGATAGAAGAAAGGATCAGTCTGAAGAAGGAGAAGCATTTAATCTGTATTTCCTGCTGATTAATTTCATGTATGATTTTCACAGCTGCTCAGATCCTTCTACAAGTGTCTTGAACAGAGCTGATGTGCTCTGAAGATATAATGGCACAACCACCTATTGGGAAAACTGATTTTTACAGGATAATACTGTATATTAACCACCACATTCATGGTCCACTTCTGGCTCAGTGCTTGCTGAATTGTTCTCTAAATGATGTTTTAATTCAAGTAAGAGAAAATTAGAGACAAAACAAGCACTTCAGGATGTGATTGGAGATATTTATAACGGTGACAGTGGAAGACAAAAAGCCTTGAAGCTTTGTCCTAGATCAAGTCAACGACAAAATGAATTAAGTAAATGAGCTATCAAACTTGTCTAGTGCAGAAATGGGAAAAAATAAACTCTCTCCTGGCAAATTTCATCTGTTTTGTCCTCTGTCGTAAAGTCAAGAGAACAAAAATAGACCAAAAACCAGTTTTAGCTTGATAAACATGAATATCAGGAACAGCACAGCCTTTTAATCAGATCCCTTCCTAAGACATTTCTGTCTCAATTGGTGCATCTAACACTGCCCCCAAGAACTTGCAGTTAGGAGCTAAGCAGATCTTCCAGGTACAGACACATTTCCAAGAATCCAGCCAGTGGATCTGAGAGAGTATTTATAACAAATTACTTTCCAGGTACTGTGAGAGGGAAGACCTTTGTTCTGACTCACATAATATATATTAAATATTGCATTACCTCTGACAAGCAGGTTTGCTGTGGATTTGGATTTGCCAATGGAGAACTGGATGGTGCCTGTCATATCAGCACTTGTTTTTATTATTGTCAGCCTGTGGATGGTGCCTTCCTGCTGCATGATGATGTTTCTGCCAGCCTGCAAGGCTGCTCCCTTCAGAAACCACTTGGCAGGTTTCACAGACGGAATGGATGTCTCACATTCAAAGTTGGCTTCTTCAGGCTCAGTCACATCCTCATCACACAACTCCTTTACAATATTAATGGCTTGCTCTGGATGGAATGAGAGAGCAGGGATTTAGGAGTCACGAAAGCTTTTCCATTATCAACTGAACACTTATATCATCTCTTCTGCACTTATGAACTCAAAAGATCTTAAAACATCCTTTATTATCTAAAAAAGCAAGCAGATATTGCTGGTCACAGGCCAGAAAGTGAAGCTGTATCTCTTGATTCCCAGTCCTAATTCTAAAGCCACCTTCCTATCCTTGTATCAAACATGTGGCACTATAAAATGGAAGAGAAAGTTTGTTGGAATGCAGATGTTGATAATAGGAACTGCAACATTTATCTGAAAAACAAACTTTCGCCAACACATTTGAAAAACTTCTCTGGAAAGGGAATTTCATCCTTTTCTTTAGGAGAATTGACCATGTATTCATTTTTCAGGATGTTCTTGTGCATAAAAGGATCCAATACCAATGGACTTCAGAATAAATCAACACTGAATAAAAATCCTTTTTAAGCAGTTTTGTGTTTCTGAAGTAAATGACAAGTGAAGCAGCCCATCCTCCTTTCAGTACATTTTAGGGCTGAAAAAAGGGGGTTTTACCTTCAACAAAGAAATTAGCACTGGTTTTGTCATCGAAGGCATCGCACGTGTAGGTGTCCTCATCCTCGTAGTCGGCGTCGTTGATGATGAGTTTCCGATAGACGCCCTCGCTCACAATCTCATATTTGTCCCCAGAGTGAATCTCCACGTCCTTCTTGTACCACCGCACTCTGGCGTTGGCTCGGGACACCTGGCACTCCAGGAAGCCCCGGTGCTTCCAGAGGGCGATCTTATCCCGCAAAGGCTTCACGATTTTTACAGGCAGCTCTAAAAGAGAAAAAAAACCAGGAGTCAACAGTACAGTCTCCATGAAAGGTGCCAATTAAAAACTCATTAGCAACTTTGTTTTTGTGGTCGGTTATTTGGACGGTGACAGGAATCCCCAGTATGCTGAGCACTCAAATAACAAGTTTAATTAGCAAGAGCTAATTAAAGGGAAATTTTTCCCTCCATGTTTTAGCACTGGAGTGGCTGAACTGCAGAGATAACAGGTAATTTCCTCAACACTACACTGCAGTGCTATGGCAAAGCCAGGGACTGATCTCCAATTTCCTGAGCTCCTTATCAGCTTGTTAATTCAAATGTCTTCCTTCTCTCTCCCTCTATCACATTGTTTTAGCTAAACACACAGAGAAATTCTGTTTTCTCTTATAACATACACCAGAAAGTGAAAATGCAAGAAAAATCCAACCTAAAGTTTTTTGTCCCTCAAATTTCACACATAGCTTTAAATGTCTAAAGGTGCAAAACCAATCTCCTGAGAAAATTAACTGCCATTTAGCCAAAGAAAATTCCCAGCTGACATTTACCAGACAGTAAGGTAGTCAGGAGTTCTTTCCCTAAAAGCTGTTGGAGTTTTTTTAACCTTCACATCTAGAGTGAGGGAAATTAATTAGTTTCTAACTTGAGAGAGCATAAGCAGGGCTGGCATGAGAAGCATAATTACCTTTTACAGTCAGATGAGCACGAGATTCTGCCTTTTCTGCTACAAATTTGATCTCGGCCGCATCCTCGACGTGGACACGTGCGTAAGTCAGGGAATAGGTCTTTCCTGAGGACAGACACAGCCAGACATGGCTCAGCTTGCCCTGAGCAAAACTCTGTTTTCAATTCTCCCATCCCAGCACTCCAAACCACTCCTGTTCCAGAACAAAATCCCCCTTTTCCACCCTACCGTCCTGCCGCATTTTGATGTTGTCGGAAGTCTTCAGCTTGTTGTCGTTTTTGTACCACTGGGTTTCGACCTCATCGTGTGAGATCTCACAGACGAAGGATGCACTCTCATATTCATTCACTTCCACGTCTTCCAGTGGTTTCACAATCTTGATATCTCGAGCTGTGAAATCATAAAGACAAATAATTATTTGGGGGTTCTCCACAGTCAAGTATAGTGTGTTTAATTTCTGCGTAATTGCATGGAAAAATAAAAGGGATTGTGTTTTATCCCAGACCAGCCTCTCTTCCTGGGTAGTTTCTCTCTTTAAGACAGTGAATAATTTTTATGTCTGAACTTAAAGGCTGGAGCTCACTGCAAGAGGATTTTATGGATGCTGGAATTTCATAAAGGTTTTTAAGGGGGTTAAACATATTAATGAAAGAAAACCTGCCAAGGAAAATTAAACACAAGGCTACAGTCTCTTAGGTCACTATAAATATGTCTCATTCACATGTTTCTCCACATGCCTTCCTCTGTTTTACATAGGAGGTATCTTTTTTCAGAGTCCCCTGAATTGAGTATAATCCTCTAACTCTGCAGCTTGGCACTCCTTTTGTCAGAATCAGCCTGTATATCTGTGCTGCTGCAGCCCTTTCCTTTTGAAAGAGGCCTTGATACATCCTGGATCAGCCTCAGGAGCAAAGCTGAAATGCAAACAACAACCCATCCCAATCACAAAACCTGGGAGAATAGGGGGAATTCAACAGAGCAATGGGACAGATGTTCATGAAGATACTGCTGAACCCAAGTGGCCACATGAGGACAGCATCTAGTAAGCAATGAGAAAAATGCTCTGCCTTTCAATAAGAGAGAGCTGATCTGTTTTTCAGGTGCCCCTCTGGAAAATAACATCTGCCAGGGCACAGCAGACCTTTCTGTTGAGTAACTTGCCTTTATCTCAGAGTTTATCTCTGATGCTTCAGAGCCTGGTGATAAAATACACCCAGTGCTCCATCAGTTGCTCAGTGCAACACTCAGAGGGAAATACTGCCTTGAGCATGAAGAGGTGCAGACAGAAATAATGACCCTTGCCTTAGCATTTACAAATTGAAAATTAGGGCAATTCTTGAGCTCATACCCAAGGCTTGCCCAGTCCTTATTGTGGCAAAGTCCCCTTTTGAAAAAGGTACCACCAAACCACATCAGCACCACCACTGAATCTCTGCTGTGTGCCAGGCTGTCCAGTATTCCCTGATGTGTCAATCCAGAAACACCATTCAGATTTCAGTGAATAGAAGTCATTTATGAGAGATGGAAAACTAAGTAGGCACCTCTTCCAAAAATACTGCAAGGACAAAGCAAGCACAGGACAGCTTTGTCAGCACTTTCTCACCAGGAAGAGAAACTTAACCATAAAGAGCAACTGTGAAATACATAAACTGTCCACAAAGGATTTCTAGCCAAAAATAATGCAGTAAGAGTATTTTCCTACTTCAGCCAAACTTACCATGAACCTTTAGAGTAGCTGATGTCTTGTCTTCACCTGCTTGACATGTGTAGGTTCCCTGGTCTTCATATTCACACTTGTGAATAATGAGGCTTCTCTTATTTCCCTGGGAGATAATCCCAATGTTTTTACTTTGCCGGATCTCCTTCCCATCCTGGAAGGGGAAAAGGCCAGAGCAGGTCACCATCAGCTCTTGTACATCCACAGTGAGCAAAAGAGACATGCAAAACTGCTGAGTTAATTCACCCTTCTCACTGGCTTAACAGAACTGTGCTTAATGTGTTGAAACTTCATCACCGTGCAAAGATTTTAGGAAGCTGGAATGGCTGGAGAACACACAGAACTTTTGGATGATCTCAGACACCTATTTGAGGGCTTAAATCACTGTACAGGGTTGGCAATAAGCCCCTTCAGACACAAATGGTTTTAAACTAAAAGAGGGTCAATTCAGACAAGATATAAAGAAAATGTTTTTTACAATGAGGGTAATAAACAGATCGTCCAGAGAGGTGGTGGATGACCCATCCCTGGAAACATTCAAGGTCAGGTTGGGTGGGGCTCTTAGCAACTTGATCTGGTTGAAGTTGCTCCTGCTCATTGCAGGGGGTTTGAAATGAGATGACCCTTTAAAGGTCCCTTCCATCCTCAATTTACTTTGATGAATTGCTGCTATTCCAAATTAAGGAAAGTATCAGCTGAGTCCCAAGGAAGGTACATTAAATGCCAGAGCTGATCCCCAAAATGCCTCTCAAGACAAAAGGAACTGGACTGTCACTGACATAGGAAATTGAGGCTTCTCTTAGAATCACAGTTCCCAAAGAGTCTGTAAATCCTGGCTGAAAACTGCTTCATTTGGAGTAAAGCACAAGACTGCAAATTTATAACAGTGGTGCTCACATTCTGTGCAAGAATAGAAGAGTTTAACTTTCAATCCTGTATACAAACCCAGTAGATTAAAACCAGAGAGTGATAAACTGGGAGAGTACATGAGCATAAGGACAAGAGAGCAATGCAAAGAGCTGTGTTGCAAAGGCTCAGGCTCACAACCCCTGAAGTGGAATTAAAGGCTCTCATTCCATTCCAGAGAAGTCAGAAATTAAAATATCACCATTCACTAAGTGCTGTACCTTGAACCACTTAACATTGGCATTGGGTTTGGAGAGCTCACACTCAAATGTGGCTTTGAGCTTCTGAGTTACATTGACATCTGCCAAAGGTTTGCTGATCCTCACAGGCAATTCTGAAAAGAAAAGAGAAAGCCAAATGAACGGGGAATGGGGTCACACAAGAACTGTTGTGTAGGCAGAGACTGACTTTCATGATTAATAAAATTTTTATTGGTTTGGACACTTCATCATTCCCTCCCACATCATCATTGTTCTGTGGACAGTGATGCCACAATAATCCTGTTGGCATTAGGAGTAAATATTACTGATGATGATCCAGTACTTTACACTCCTTGCAGTCACAAGGAAAGTTTGCTGCCCTCTTAAGTTTGCTCTCCAGGTCAGGAGAAGACAACTGCATCCACCCCAAGCAGGGTCTGAGCCTTTAGTGCCTGTGTACCTGTCACAGTGAGCCTCCCTGATGAGTTAATGCCTTCTGCTTTGAAGGAGATGAGTCCTGCATCTTCCAGAGCCACTGAGGAAAGAGTCAGGGAGTGTTTCTTGCCCTGGACACTGAAGCTGATGTTGGGTGCAGGCTTCAGCCGAACGCCGTCCTTCTGCCAGGTCCCCTCCACCTCCTCGTGGGACACCTCCACCTCGAAGGTGACAGTCCCTTTCTCAGACACTTCCAGGGGCTGAAGGCCTTTCACCAACTTGATCTGCCTCACTGGAAAACAACACAGGCAAGTTGGAGATCTCACATTGACAGCTCTAAAACAGCCTGAGGACTTCCAAAATGGATTATTTCCCTATTCCTGTTGGTACCTGCCAATTAATGAGTATTTGCCAATTAAACAACTCCTGTTACAGGAAATAAAACCTGTCCATGACCACACTGCTAACACAGCTGCTGTTTTTTAAGTAGATGTGTTCAGGTGGGACAAACAGGTCTATCAAACAACACAGAAAAAGGGCAAACTGGCCCCTTTTCTACCAAGGTCCACCAGTTTTTAGTGAAAGAAAGACAAATAAATCCATGGCAATACTGTGCAGTCCTTCAAGTAGGATAAAACAAGAATGGGAGGAAAAAGCTGTAGTAAAAGGAAAAAAAAAAATCCATTACATGGTTCAAACTGTGCTGACACCTCACAGGCTGGGAAGCAAAGCATCCATGGTTTGGGTGGATATTATCTGTTCCTATGACAAGACATCCATGTCCTATCATCCAGTAAAATGGATTTAGTGTTTAAACTTGTATCACCACCAAAAATAATGAAGTTGCCAATTAAAAAAAAAGAAACAAAAGAAACCGTGATGGAGGCTCCAAGATGTCTCCAGACAACCTGTTCAGTTATCTGACCATTAAAAAGCTTTCTTGTGGTATAACCTGGAACTTTCTCACTGCAACTGAAGTCAATTATTTCCTGGCATCATGGAAGTTGTTCCCTTCCACTTTGTGATAGACTTCAAGTACCTAAAAGACTGTTTTCAAGTCCCTCCTTACCTATTACTTATGACCTGCACAGCACCAGTTGGTGGCAAGGACTTTAGAGACAAAATTAGACAGCCCTTAGGCACTTAAATCCTGTCTTCACCTATCCTGTGGCAATCATGCCAAAAAGACGCAGGAAAAGGACAGAAGTGCAGGGCTATGGATGAGACACCATTAGTTTACCCAGAAGGGCAATGCCCTCAGAGAGAAGATTTGCACTTTTAATTTTTTTGGCCCTGCCTGAACATAAAAAGACATTTTGAACATGTGCTTTGCAGATAAAAATTAGAGTAATTGATGGATGAAGAGAGGTCTTTTTGCTAAAAAAAAATCATACAAAGGAAAAACACAAAGCATATCAGGGAGGGAGAAATTTCAGAGGAATTAGAAAAAGCTAAGAAGTTTAATGGTCAACATCATGGGTGAAAGGGGTGACATGGAGGCAACAGGAACCAGCCAGACATTCTCTGCTTACTGCCTGTGCTTTCACCTCCTCTTGGTCATTTGATGGGTGGCCAAGCCCATGGTTGTGTCCCCATGATAATGACAGAGACCACAATCCACCTCCAAACCTTGCCCAGGGCATTTACAGAACTGGGGATCACTGAACTTACTTTCCACATTGATCTTGGCCTGGGTCTTGTCATCAGGGCTCTCGCAGCAGTAGAAGCCCCTGTCTGCAAAGGAGATGTCCCTGACCACCAAGGTGTGCCTTGTTCCCTCAGCTTTGATCTCTATTTTGTCACTGGGCTTCAACACGATGCTGTTCCTCATCCACTTCACCTCTGCAGGCTTGGTCAGCTCTACCTCCAAGGTCACTGTCTCCCTCTCTTCAACTGTTTTGGGCTCGAGCTTCTTCTTGAATGAGATTGAGGCCTCTGCAAGAGAGGAAATATCAGTAAAAATGTAGATGATCCTGAAAACAGGCTTTCAGAGAAAATTAAAACAGGGGTTCACTTATCTCGTTGCAAAGCATTCTGGACACCCCTAATTAAGTTTGCAAAAGCAGAATTTCCCTAATGTATTTAATGCTAATGTAATTAATTAGAGGGAGGACCACACAAAACATCTCAGAATCATCATCATAGAATGGTTTGGGTTGGAAAGAACCATAAAGATCATCTAATTCCAACCCCCTGACATGGGCAGGGCACCAGTGACACCCTGTCCAAGGGGCATTGTCACCTCTCACCTCGGACCCTGAGGTTGGCTGTGCTTTCTACACCCTCAGCATTGGCTGTGATTTCAGCTGCATCTTCTAGGGTGAGGTCAGTGATGGTGAGGCTGTGGTTGGTGTCCTTCTGAGAGATCACATATTTCTTGCTGGCTTCAATCTTGGCACCATTCCTGAGCCAGGTGACCACGGCGTCGCTGGGAGAGACGGTGCACTTGAACACGGCCTCTTTTCCTTCCTCAGACACCACACTGTTGAGACTTGAGACAAATTTCACCACTCTGGGAGCTGATGGGTAGGAGTAAAGCATTTAGGAGCAGGTCTTTGAGACATTCCATAAGCACCTTCAAACAGCCAAAACCTTCCACAATTGTACTGGAAGCATCATTTTCACTACTTACAGTACATGATGACAATAGTGGGTCATCACATTTTCCATGTCTGAGTACATTTTGTATATAGAAAGGGGCAAAAAAGAGGGGGGAAAAAAACCCATCTTATATTTGGGAAACTGAATTCCAGCCTCAAATGCAATACAAAGATCAATATTAAGAGACCTGAGCTTAACAGATCTCAAAATCATTATGTTTTTCACAAATAGAAGTTCTGCTGACGCTAAGAGGAAAGGGGAGTTTTGTATTTTGCTCTCAACACAGGAGTCAGCCTGTCAGGAGACACACAAGGAAACTCAGCTTTGCAGAGTTGTAACAGCTGAGGACAAAACCCAGGGATCCTACCATGCTGTCACCATTAGATACTCACGTTTGGGGACGATGGTGATGCTGCTCTTGTCATCTCTGGACTCGCAGGAATATTCTCCCTCATCCTCAGCCCGGATCCCTGTAATTGTCAGGGTTCGTTTGACCCCATCCTCACGGATCTGGAAACGCTTGCTGGGCTTGATCTCCACACCATTCCTGCTCCACGTCACCTTCCCTTTGGCGTGGCTCAGCTCACAGGTCAGGGACACGCTGCCACCAATCTCGGCTTTCACAGCCTCCAGCTTCTTGGCAAACTTCACTGGGATTTCTGAGATCCAGGAGAAGGGAAAATTGCAAGGGAGGAAAGGACAAGAAACCAGGTCTAAGAAACTGGTTCTGCCCAACTTTGGAAATAAATAAATAATTAAACAACTAAATAAAATGGTCCTAAATGTTTGGGGCTTAAGGGAGACAAAATCTGACAAGAAATGTGGAAGGTCATGGTATTTTCAGATCACTGTCATTCTATAGGAGGATAAAGAAACCACAGGGGAGCAAATACCAGAAGTACCCATCATAGGCTTCCTTGTCCCCAAGGACAAAGCAAAAGACAAAAACTGGGAATCTGGAAGCTGGAGAATTTTGCTGGCCCACAGTGGGATATCCACAGAAGGCACAACAAGCCTTGAGGTTGGAAGAGTTTTCAAAAGAGTTTGGATTTCACCTCCATCCCACCATGAGGGAAGTGTAGCTGTTGGGCTGGGACATGACCTGTGCCCTGCTCACCTTTCACTTGGACTCTGAATTCCTGCTTGTCATCCTTTGTCTGGCAGCTGTACACAGCAGAGTCTGTGCTCTCAGCCGCGTTCACCGTCAGCGTCCTGGACGCCCCCTCACTCTTGATCACACATTTCTTACTCGCTTTGATTTCTGTTCCATCCTTGAACCACCTCACTGCAGCATTTTCAGGTGTTACTGAGGTTGTCAGTGTGATACTTTCATGTTCTTGGACAACAAGAGGCTCTTTCTGGACAACTTTATTTTCAAATTTAGCCTCTGGTTCTAGAAAAGACATTAAAACAGGAAAACTAAGAACTTAATGCTCAAATACTTGACACAGCAGTTTTATCTTGCTCTCTCTTCAGGAAGTTTTCAACCAGCTCATGCATAACCTGTAATAATCCAGGGAATATGGATGAATATTTGTGGCTGGTATAATCTTTTCCTGAGTGGGAAGAAAGAAAATGATCTCTTAGGTAACCCAGAGCTTCTGCTTAGAAGAGAAGCAGAGAAGAGGAAATGCAAATATACATAATTTATCTGCTGCCTACAAAAAACTTGTTTCTTAGAAGTAAAATTACTTATATAATTATTTCTCCTCCCATTATTATGATTTTAGATAAAATTAAGAAGAACTATTAATAGGCTAAACCTGAATTTATGGCCTGCTTTCTTTTTGCTCCCCTGACCTGAGGGTTGGAACTTGATGCTCTTTAAGGTTCATTCCAACCCACACCGTTCTGGGATTCCAAGTACCTTCCTCTTGGCCTCTTCTCTCTCTTATACAACACTTTGCCACAAAACTGGGAATTTTTGGGGCACACACAGCAGCAGACCAGGCTTTCTAAGTCACCTTTCTCCACAGCTTTACTTCTGCTCTTCAAAACTTTCCTCTTTACTTTCAGTTCCCCACCACAGAAAGAGGTTGGATAAAAAGGTGTGTGAAGGAAGTAAGCAAAAAATTTTGTAGCATTTCCAATCCAAAAAAAGTCCAGATTTCCCAGCTTCACACTGCTACATTAAAAATTAACGTGTCATGTGGTTCACTGGTGTTTCTCCAGGGGAAATGTTGGCTGCACCAGGGCTGCTGGGTTGGGAATATCGTTTTCCTCTAAGCCACACAGACTGGTGCTTAACACCACAAAGTGAGCACTCACCAGTTGGTTCCAGTTTGAATGTCAGCTTCTGGCCTGCAGCCTCACAGGTGTATTCCCCAGCGTCCTTTTTCTCAAGCTGCTCCACAACCAGGCGCCGGGATTTGCCCACAGTTTCTATTTTGAATTTCCGAGAGGAGACGAGCAGTTTTCCATCCTTGTACCATTTCACTTCCGTTGCATCTTGTGCTACCTCACACACGAGGGTGGCACTTTCTGTCAGCACAGCCTTCACCTCCTTCTGAACTTTTTCCTGGTTTATAAATGCAGGTTTTGGCTCTGAGCACAGAAAAAGAAGAAAATAATTGTTGAGGGATTAAAATGAGATTAATCTTACAGACTTCTGCAAATAGGTTTGGAAAATATTTAGGTTGTCACTTGATGAAACCAATTGCCATCACTGAACAATATCTACCCTTCTGTGGGAGTGAACTGCCATAAGAAAAATTGGGAATTAAGAGCCAGGAACAGAAAGGACCAAGAGGACCCTTGACATCGATCCTACAGTTGCAAGTCACCATGTAAAGATATATTCCAAAGAACATCTGTCCTGAATATCACCAAAAGCTCCTAAATTCCTTTTACTTAAGATCTCAGACACAATAAAGCACTAAGAGCTTCTGGAACAGGCCCTCCATGGTCTCTTCCACTGCCACAAATGTGACTGTCAAAGAGACAAAGGAAATATGATCTCCCTGCAGGGCTCAGGGAGATGAGGATCATGGCTGGAAAGGTCCCCACAGTTATTGCAATATCAAAACTGCCTGTAACATCACATTCTTAAAGCACTTTGGGCACGGTGTGAATCCTGATCCAAAAAACCAAATTCTTGGAATATTTCACAGCAAAGGGGCATTTAGCACCTGGCAGAAGTGGTAAGATATCTCAAAAGGCTGAGATTTCAATCACACAACTGCCCAAATTCAGAGAAAGTGCTGTTTACAACACATCTTGAGTTGTGTTGTTGCTGATACTGCAAATGACAAAACAAATTCCAGCCTCTAATTCTTCCAAAATAGGATCAGAAGTCTAATGAGGAAATGATTCTTTAATGGCTCTTTCCTTTCAAGAGCTTCAATGCACAGGAATCATCCCTTGGAATCCCAGGAATGGGAAGGATCTGTGTAATATGTTGATAATTATTTCTATTATATTTATAACTGCAACTATTAGACCAGATAAGAATGAGACAGAACTTGTGCCATGCAAAAGCCAAACATTCCCATTTTTACAAACCCAGGCAGCAAGAAAAACCCTACGGGCTGCAACTAATCCCGGACTATTGCAACTGAGTCACGACGGAATAGTTATTCCAGTTTTTGCTTTATTGCCCTCTCCTGGAACTCTGACAAAGTATCCTCTACCTGTGACATCGATCTTGAAGGTGAGTTTGTGGCCAGCAGCCTCGCAGGTGTACTCCCCAGCATCCTTCTTCTCCACCTGGCCCACCACCAGACGACGGGATTTGCCCTCAGACTCCACCTTGAACTTCTTGCTGGAGGTGATGAGTTTCCCATCCTTGTACCACTTCACCTCAGTTTTGTCCTGGGCCACCTCGCAGCTCAGGGTGGCATTTTCTGATAGTGCAGCTTTCACCTCTTTCTGCACCTTCTCTTTGTTTGTAAACACAACTTCTGGCTCTGGAAAGAGAGAGAAATTCAGAATTTCTCCAAAATATGATGTTGCTCAATTCCTTTATCATGGCTTAGAGGTAACACTGGAAAAAAGACTCTGACAAGACAGTTCCTATCTAAATCTATTGGAAGAACATGCAAAATGCTTTGTGGTGGGGTTTTTGTGGTGTTTTTTTGTCTTTTTTCTTTTTTCTGACAGCAGTAAAGTAGAAGATCCTCCCTATGGTTCATCAGGACATTGTCTGGCAGGGTCCAGTCAAGGCAGGACAAGTTTTGGTTGAAGTGGAGTGCAAACTAACAAATTTTTAGAGGAAGGAGCTGTCCTGTGCTGCAGCATAGTCCCATATAATTGATTTCTTTGATTCTCACTAGCTGCTGTTGCGTCTTCTTCGATCATTTTGTTAAGTAAGAAAGGTGCTAGACCAAGAATGACATGTCCAGGACTGTGTTTTTACTTCTCAGTGCAACTTTGGAAAAAACTCAGGTCACGTTACATCCAAATGGTGAAATACCCTTGTTCTCCAGAAGACACATCAGTCCCAACACTTGGAAGAGGATTGGGAAGTTGTGAGGGAGGTGGAAAGCTGAATCCATTCTACTTCTTTACAGCCACAGTAGGGAAATACAACCAGAATGAGTCTCCATGACACCTTCTTTCCCTACTCACCATTTACTTGAGACATCACAGACCTTCATATGTATCAAGTCCTACTTCCATATTCTCCCTTCAAGCTGAAATAAGCATTTCCAAGGGAAAGAAAAAGAGCATGGACATTGGGTAGGCTCTCCACCAAGACCCTGCACTGAAGACGAGCTGGGGTGAAGATTTGTTCTCGTTGCACCAACAGGTGAAGAAGGAGATGCACAATCAGTACTTCCTTTTTCACAGCCCTCTCCCTACAGTGAGGCAGAGCTTCCAAGACTTTCCAAGGATGCAGCTCCTTCTTTTAAGGACTTGAAATGTTTTACATAGAATATAAGAAGAAAACTGTATTTGTATTCGTACACATCAGAGCTAGGCCATGCCAACAATGTCCTCCAAAAATTTGAAGCATAACACATAAAAAAGACTTACAAGGTAATACTAATTTTTGAAAAGATTCAAGAAATAGGAATGATGGGCCAAAGAGTCTTCTCCTACCTGGGACATCGATCTTGAAGGTGAGTTTGTGGCCAGCAGCCTCGCAGGTGTACTCCCCAGCATCCTTCTTCTCCACCTGGCCCACCACCAGACGACGGGATTTGCCCTCGGACTCCACCTTGAACTTCTTGCTGGAGGTGATGAGTTTCCCATCTTTGTACCATTTCACCTCAGTTTTCTCCTGGGCCACCTCACAGCTCAGGGTGGCATTTTCTGATAGTGCAGCTTTCACCTCTTTCTGCACCTTCTCTTTGTTTGTAAACACAACTTCTGGCTCTGGAAAGAAAGAAAGTTACAATAGTGGTAGCACTATTCAAACTGCTTTTTCGTGAGTTTTTATGTGCTTTCTTTTTGTGAGTGAAGACACTGGGCAGACATCCTATAGTTCTTCATCACAACCTTACTCTGAAATTCACTGAAAATCAGCTGCATTGAAGAGTCATTCTGCTTGCATCAACATGTGGGGATGGAGAGGTGCAATCAATACTCTCCTTTTCATGGCCCTGTTCCTACACAGGTGGGTAACTCCTAAAGTTTCTCAAAGACCAAGTTCCCTGTCCTAAAGATTTTACAATGCTTTACATTGAATATGTGGAATAATATTAATTTTTCTAAATATTATTGAAATAGAGCTGGACTATGCAGTTTTCTCTCACCTGTGACATCGATCTTGAAGGTGAGTTTGTGGCCAGCAGCCTCGCAGGTGTACTCCCCAGCATCCTTCTTCTCCACCTGGCCCACCACCAGACGACGGGATTTGCCCTCGGACTCCACCTTGAACTTCTTGCTGGAGGTGATGAGTTTCCCATCCTTGTACCACTTCACCTCAGTTTTGTCCTGGGCCACCTCGCAGCTCAGTGTGGCATTTTCTGATAGTGCAGCCTTCACCTCTTTCTTCACTTTGTCCTTGTTTATAAATGCATCTTCTGCCTCTGCAATTAAGGGTACAGGGGCAGATTTTGAAAATTCACAGATCCCGTCCCAAATGCACACATCAGCCTTTGGATTGTGGCGCTGGAATGAATTTTCCATTCACATTCCCTGCCACCACCATCAAATTACACCATCTGAATCACATCAAGTGCCACTGAAAGACTCCTTTCCTGGTAGTCCAAGACACAGCCCCAAAATTGCTTTTGTTACCACTGCCATTCTTCAAAATCTGCAGAAAAAAGCTCACATATCCCAAAATCCAGCAGTACAAAGGTGGATGAGGTCTTTAAGAAGTCAGTTTGCTGCAAGAGGACAAGCATTAAATTGCCCAAACAACCCAAGAGCTGCAATTTGCCTTGCCAGCAGAAGCAAAGACAGGGTTAGGAAACAAACTTTGTGAGCCTATTTTGTGTTTGTATCTCTATTTCCCAACTGTTTTAAAGATGTGTCATCCCAGAACTATGTTTTTCTAATGAATGAAAACTAGCCAGCACCATGCCACAATCAAAAAGAAATCCAATGTATGAACTCTTCAATTTGCTTTAAATTCATCAAGATCTAACTGAGGGATGTTAAGGTTACAACCTGTCCTTGATAATATTATCAAAAAAGAGCTTTTTTCCTCTGAGAACAGTTTTAGTGTTTCCATCCAGTTGACAGGGGCCATAATAAAAATGTTTCCTCTGTAATAAAGTCTGTTTCAGAAAGGAGCTTTCACCAGAGAATGCCTGTGCTTAGATTTGATATTCCCTTTAATTTCTCCTGCAATTACTGAATTCTCAGTTTGCTATCAGTGCATCTTCCCCACATTCCCGGGGAAATTCCCCAGTGATCTTCAGCCTGACCTGAGTTTTGGCTACAGAACTCCACTACGTGTTTAATTTCTAAAAAAAGAAGACAGATCTAACAGCGTGAACACAATTTCATGAGTAAACCAACACCACTTTAGTGCTGAGTAAACCAACACCACTGCCTGTTGAGATGGAGTTTGACAAGCCACATAAACCTTCCTCTCCTTTAATTTTTCAGGATGTGAAACAGGGATGCAGCACATTCACTCACCTGCAACATCAATCTTGAAGGTGAGTTTGTGGCCAGCAGCCTCGCAGGTGTACTCCCCAGCATCCTTCTTCTCCACCTGGCCCACCACCAGACGACGGGATTTGCCCTCGGACTCCACCTTGAACTTCTTGCTGGAGGTGATGAGTTTCCCATCCTTGTACCACTTCACCTCAGTTTTGTCCTGGGCCACCTCGCAGCTCAGGGTGGCATTTTCTGATAGTGCAGCTTTCACCTCTTTCTGCACCTTCTCCTTGTGGATAAAGGCATCTTCTGCCTCTGCAATAGGGAAACACCAGGGGAAAAACATGTAAGAAAAATATGTAATATCTTGTGGCAAGGAGCTCTTACATGTATTTGGTGTAAATGCTCTACAGTGTCTTGAACTCAGCAGTGCTGGGTTAACCATTGCACATCATGATCTTTACGATCTTTTCCAACACAAATAATTCTGTAATAAACTCTTGTAAGGAACACAGCTTTGCAGTTCTATTTATCACATAAATAAAGCAATGTACACTGAAAATATAGTCCATGTAATTATCATCCCTCTCTGACTCGTCTTCATGAACAGCTGAACCACCTCATTTTCAAATTTCTTTATAATGAAGACAAAGATAAAATTCTCTCTTATGTCTTTATGATATTTCTACTCCCCACATCTGGAACAAGTCAAATATAGCACAATTATGAGTTGCCACCTCCACTATCACATTATTTATAGGATTTTACCAGGTCTTTTAAATTAAGACTGGGTCTTGTTCAGAAAATATCTTGGAACCTACTTCCAAAGACAGGACAAAGAGAGTTTTCAATATGGAAAAGTACTTGACATACATTACACATAAAATTAGCACATAAAATTTGGGGTGTATTTTTATTTCCTAAAAAATCTGTGATTTTTCAGCAAATTGGCCTCCTGGCAGGAGGGTGGAGCCAAGTGGGGGTTGGGCTCTGTTCCAGGGAACAAGGGACAGGAGAAGAGGAAACAGCTGCAAGCTGTGCCAGGGGAGGTTCAGGTTGGACACCAGGAGGAATTTCTGCATGGAAGGGGTGGTCAGGCATTAGAAGGGACTGTCCAGGCAGGTGGTGGAGTCCCCATCCCTGGAGGTGTCCAAGGAAGGCCTGGATGTGGCACTGAGTGCTCTGGGCTGGTGACAAGGTGGGGATTGGTCACAGGTTGGACTTGATGGTCTTGAAGGGCTTTCCCAATCTCAATGATCCTGGGATTCTGTGACCTGGGAAGCTCTTGGTTCTCTCTGGCAGTCATGCTGAGCCCCTCCCTGTCCTAGGGTGACAGTATCATATCACCACTGTTATGTATTCTTATCATCAGCGGACTGTTTGCAGTATGAGATTATGTTCCTGCTCGGAGGACAACGGAGTTCCTCCTAACAGACTGTACATAACCAAGGTCACTCCCCTGGGATTCCTTCGTCTTCCCTGCTGCAGTGTGTGCAAAGGGAGCATGGTAGAGAGAAGGAGAAGGTTTTTTTTTCCCCCTATTTTTTTCCTTCCCCTTGCCTTTTCGGCTGGTTTTGTGTGTGTGTGTGTGTTTTTTTTCTTTTTCTTCGTTTCTTTGGACCTGAGGAACTGAGGAGGGGATCAACATCGGAAGGACATTCGTTCCCCCCCAGGCCTAGGGAGGCCTGGTGAGGCCTGGTCCAGGGCCCTTGGAAAGCTACCAGATGGAAGGGACTCTCTCTAGGACTTTTCTATTGAGGTTTTCCCTTTTTGGGGATTTATTATCTGATTTATTATCCTCATTTGTTTTTTTATCTTTGCTGTGTTTGCATACATATTGTGTGTGAATAAACAGGTTTGTTTTTTTTTACTTTCTTCCAAGAGTTTTCTTTCCAGACTTAACAGGGAAGGGGTCTTCCCTCCTAGCTGTTATCTCAAACGATAACACTCCCATAACCTGTGCCACTGCCTCCCTCTCCCCAGTCACTCTCTGCAGCCTCCTGGGGCCATCCTTGACTCCTCCTGCACGACTTTCCCCTCTGCATCCCATCTCTGCCGTGTCTGGGCTCCGAGTGGCAGCAGCTGCCTGGCAGTGTGAGGAGCAGGGGTAAGTTCAGGTCGAGTTCCTGCACTGCTGACAGCGTCACTACACATGGTCCTGGACCACATCACAGCCTTGCTATGAACATTGCACAGTCCAAGGAAAGAGAGGTGTCCTGCAGGGAGCAACACGGAGCAGGAATCCAGATTATGGGCTCTAAATTTGAGCTCCTCTGTTTATATTGGCTCTAGAAGGGGTATGAGGGGGTGTCATTGTCATTTAGAAGGCACATGGTCAATGCTGGGTGATGCAAAACTCCTCAAAGGGTCATGTCAGCAGCGTTTTGACATCTAAAATAGGTCGAGCACACACCAAGCTCTGCGTTCAAAACTGATTGCAAAATCTAAATATTTCAGCTCCCATCTACAACTGAGAGTGTGAATATGCAGAGAGCAGTAAATGGGTTATAAAACAAGTCTGTGTCAATGGGGACTGAATTTAAAATATCAAGTTAGCAGGGCAGGAATACTCCAGACCCATCTCACTTGCCCTCTCCATTTTTGACCTTTCCTATAAACCATTTTTATAGTGATAGGAAACGTGACTAAAACTTTTAATCAGCTTCTGAAGTGATTTATAGCAGCCAATAAATAATCTTAGAAACTTAGTTTAAATTTAAACAGGTATTCAGTGCAGATGACATTTCCAACCTTAACTGAAACCAGTTAGTGAGGTTTCAGTGGAAATTAGGAAAAATGGAGATTTCACCAATTTCAAATACAGATTTCACCACATATCATGAATTCTGAAATGAGTTGCTTTCAGAATCAGCTCTTTTTCTGCACGTCCAACCCATTCACAAGGTCTGCAGCACCTGGTTCTTTTTATATCAAGCCAAAAAGCACAGTTGCATCCCAAAACCCACCACTGAGCATCTAACCTTCAACCTGTCCTCAAACAGGGAAGGCTTTGTGCTTCCAGCGGAACCCTGGAGTACAGGAACCCTGAAAAGCTTTCCAAGTGCAATGGCAACAGGATAAATTAAGACCCAGAAATCCACTGCACTCCGGGATAATCTGGTAAGAGAAGGATTTCTGCCGCAGGAGAGCCAACCACTCCGAGTACTCATAATCCCTCCTGACTTTCACACTGGATCATTTTCCAGCCAGTGCTGGACCTGCATGTCGTGTTACAGTTGTTCCCATGAGAAATACAGCAACAGTAGCTAGGCAGGCTCATGACACAGGGGAAGGGGTCACATTACCCTGCGCCTCCGTGAAGTCACCCGGCTGGAAAGAGAGCTGGAAACCTTTGCTTTCCGAGGCAGGCAGCTCCCTCAGAGAGAGAAATTCCAGTGTAAAAGCACACAATTCCTGTGTTTTCTGACCATACCTCTGCATTACTGAACAAACCAGTGTCAGCAGCTGACCATGAACTCAGTTTATGAACCTTTTGTCCAGAGATGCTGTTGCCTATCCCTTCCCTGGAAGTGTGCAAGGCCAGGCTGGATGGGGCTTGGAGCAACCTGGGATAGTGGAAGGTGTCCCTGCCCATGGCAGAGGTTGGAATGAAATGATCTTTAAGGTCCCTTCCAACCCAAATATTCTGTGGTTCTGTGATGGTCTTCCTATCCAAGTCCATGTTGAATTTTCTCTGAAAGACACCTCTCAAATCCATCCTTATCCTTCCTTGCTTAGCCATCCTCCACTGAAACTGACAGCTCCCTCAGCAAAAGAATGAGCTACACAATAAATGAAAACGAGCCAAAGTTCCCCAACTCACAACCCGGGTACACCACAGAGAGTGGAGTCAATAGACTCCCAACACGGTTGTTCATCTACACAGCTGATAAAAATGCCAAACCTCAGTTTGGTGCTATAAGAAAGCAGAGGAAAAATTGCTTCCCTGTTCTGATCATCTCTGCATATGAGACAAAAATCTTAATGTTAAAAAAGAGGGATTTGGCTGTAAAGACAGTGAAGTGCTATGAATATTAATTTAAAAAACCAAACAATCCTTTTCTTATCATCCAATTCAGAAGTGGTCACTCAGAACGCTGCTGATATCTATGTCTGCCTGGAGCGTGAGAAAAAATTCACCAGATCTCTTGCGAAATATACCAACACCAAAGAAATCAGAGAGTAATTTAGGCTGGAAAATCATCAGTCACCTGGAAGATCATCAAGGCCAAGTGTTCCCTCAGCACTGCGAAGGCCAGCACTGACCCATGTCCCCAAGTGCCAAATCTACACAGCTTTTAAATCCCTCAAGGGATGGAGACTCCACCACTTTCCTGGGCAGCCTGTGCCAATACTTGACAATGCTTTAGGTGAAGAGATTTTTTCTAATATCAAACATAAACCTTCCCTGCTGCAACTTGAGGCCATTTACTCTTGTCCTATCACTTGAAAAAAGAAGAGGAAACAAAACAGTGACTTTCATGGAAGAATACCCCTAACAGGAAGAGGAATACCAGTACTGGTGATAAAACTGGAAGAGGATTTTTAACACAGTGCCTGCTAATGAAAAGTCTTATTCACTGTCCCAGCTGAAGGAGACACAAAGGGAGGTGAGGAGCTGATATCAGGATATCTACAGGTCAGCTCTAGATCTGCCCAGTCCTACACAACCTCACTGAAATGGCAGCTTAGACCAACATCAGAAAGTATTTTAACAGCATTTCTAATATTGCATCAGAGAAAATGGGGGGAAATACCCAGATACAAAGAAAAGCCAATGAAATACAACCCCAAATCTGTCTCCCACCTGTGACATCGATCTTGAAGGTGAGTTTGTGGCCAGCAGCCTCGCAGGTGTACTCCCCAGCATCCTTCTTCTCCACCTGGCCCACCACCAGACGACGGGATTTGCCCTCGGACTCCACCCTGAACTTCTTGCTGGAGGTGATGAGTTTCCCATCCTTGTACCACTTCACCTCAGTTTTGTCCTGGGCCACTTCGCAGCTCAGGGTGGCATTTTCTGATAGTGCAGCCTTCACCTCTTTCTTCACTTTGTCCTTGTTTATAAATGCATCTTCTGCTTCTGTGGAGTAGGAGAAGTAATTTAAAAATCACACCATTTGATGCTGTCCAAAGTGATCAAACTCAAATGAAAAACATGACAATTACCGAATCTCTGGTATGTTTTAGTGCTCAAACAGGACATGAACCTTTGTCATGCCTGAGAACAACACATCAGCCATTTCTGAGAAAAAAGATCCAGTGCCTCAGGATTTCAGCTTCCTCCCTTCTCTACAAGAAATCCATTGTTTTGTTCCATATCATAATGCACAAATAAGCATCAAATCTCATTTGCCACTGGAACCCATATGCAAACCTTGCTCATTCTAAAACTGTTTTCCTGCTTCTTCCAGACTTATTTTCCTTCCTATGTGTGAGATGACCCTACCTTTATCCCTATAAATGACCATGGAATGGAAACTTGTCTACTTTTTATTTACTGGGAAATCAGAAAACATCAAGGAGCGCTGAGTGGCCATTCATCCCATGGATGAAGATGTCCAGCTGTTGGCATCAGTGTGCCAGTGGATGCACACAGCCTGGTTGGTTGGTCTCCATCACTACTCAATGAAGGTCTGGGCTGCACAGACCCTGGAGCCCAGAGTGGTTCATTTTTTCTGCAGTGAGGGACCTTTCTGTGATGAGAATGAACAACTTCCCACCTGTCACGACAATCTTGAAGGTGAGTTTGTGGCCAGCAGCCTCGCAGGTGTACTCCCCAGCATCCTTCTTCTCCACCTGGCCCACCACCAGACGACGGGATTTGCCCTCAGACTCCACCTTGAACTTCTTGCTGGAGGTGATGAGTTTCCCATCCTTGTACCACTTCACCTCAGTTTTCTCCTGGGCCACCTCACAGCTCAGGGTGGCATTTTCTGATAGTGCAGCCTTCACCTCTTTCTTCACTTTGTCCTTGTTTGTAAACACAACTTCTGTCTCTGTAAGGAAACCCCAACAGTCACACACAGCTTTTTGCAATTGCCTTCTCTGGTGATTAACCAAGTTCCTCCTATTTCACTTTACCTGCCCCTGACAATCATAATAGGTCATTAGTACAAGAAAACACTTTCATCTCTATCTTGCTAAGAGGTGAGCAGGTATGGGAATTTTATGGGAATTCTGGGTAAGGTTAAAACCCCACAATTTTAGCACACATTTGGATGTAGGACTTAGAGCACCAACATACAATGACTGCCCCCTCCTCCTTCGTCTCTCTTCTTCTCTCCCTACATCTTTCCAAGCCTCCAGTGAAACAGAAGGGAACAGCCCTTATATCCTCATGTCCAGGAACCACTGCTCTTTTTCTGCCTGTTTTGGTTGCTCATATTCAGTCATTCTCCATCTAGTCATGGAATCACAGAACGATTTGGGTTGGAAGGAACCGTAAAGTTCATCTCATTCCCACTCCTGTCATAGGCAGGGACACCTTCCACTATCCCAGGTTACTCCAAGCTCTGTCCAACCTGGCCTTGGACACTTCCAGGGATGGGATTTAATCAGAGCTCTTCCAACACCTCCTCCTTCCCTTTTTTCCATCCCTCTGCTATGGCCTCACACTACATTTCTGTGGGAGTATTTCTGCAGACACACCAGCTAATTGTGAGAGGAGAAGGAATTTCTATCCTTACCCATCTTTTTTTTTTTTTTTTTGGTCACAACTAGTCATGGATGCAGATGTATAAAATACTGTTATTAAAGCTGGCCAAAAAAATCAAGTACTATGGCTGAGATCTTTCACCCCAGGGAGGTTGAGAGATGATGCTCTGGATGCAAGACACCACTCAGAATGGAATCTTCCTTCATCTTTGGCATTTCTAGCATCTCCTCACCTCTGACTTTGACTTGGAATGTTGTTCTGTCGTCCTTTGTTTCGCAGGTGTAGCTGCCTTGGTCTTGCTGTGTCACCTTCTTGACGATGAGCTTGCGTTGTGTCCCCTGGGAGACGAGGGTTGTCCTCTGGTCCTGCTTCACCTCCGTCTGATCCTTCCTCCACACCACGGCCCCGCTCGCAGCCGACACCTCACACACCAGCTCGAGGGTCTCAGAGGGACTGACTGATACTTCTGGAGTCGTTTTGGGCTTGTTGACAAAAGTAACAGCTTCGTCTGGAGTTAAAAAACAGAAAAAAGTTTTTGTCTTGATTCATGTTCATCAGCACAAAGTTAGAATACAGTAATTATTGATGATAATTTCATTTTCACACACAGTTGATGCCTGACTCTCTGACAGATGGTGCAAACTCCTCTGATCTTCAGATAATTGCTCTCAGTTACAGTGCAATCCCATTCATCTGCCCTACATCCTCCTGGATTTTTTAAATCAAGATGAAGCACCCTCAAGTTGTTGACACTTTATTTATCAATCCTTGATTCCCCAGGCAAGCTCTGGGGAATGTGTTGATGTCCGAGGACAGAAACAGCTTTAAAAAGACCTCAGAAATCTCAGAAAATCTACTTAGAAGTGATGAAGAGCCTTTCTAAAATGTTTCTGAGCCCATTCCTGCAGCTTCCTGTTCACAGTATCAGTCCTAGTGAACTAACTCTTCCCCAGACCAGAGTATATATGGGATAACCTCATTGATAGAATATTCTTCAGCTTAAGTTAGGAGGAAGCTCTGAGCAACCTGGTCTAGTGGAAGGTGTCCCTACCGATGGCAGAGAGTTGCAATGAAATGCTCTTTAAAGTCCTTTCCAACACAAACCATTCTGTGATTCTATGAATATAGGAGCCAATAACTTCATATCTTTTCCCTGAAACTGATCTTCCCAGTAGGGAGCTCAGAACTGCTCACACAGCTCAGTTGAGGTTCCTGCATCGACAGCTCAGCTCAAACCCTGCTGACAGCACAGGTATGGGCCGTGTAAACACACACAAACACAGAGTATGTCTCAGGCAGTCAGCAAAAATACGGAATTTTTATCAACTCAGGCTCTTTGCAAGTGTCTTTGTAAAAGTAAAAGTGAAGGCAACAAGGTAAAGACAGGCACCTTGGTGTGAAATGTGAGCAAACCCACTCGACACACCCTGTCTCTGAGCTAAGGAGCAACATCTGATGGGCATGTCAGGTATTTTACCCCCTTCATTGCATCATGGCAGCCCTGGCCTGAGGAGCAGGCTGAGGGCTGTCATTTACAGCCAGCCTTTGCTCAGTATTGCCTTTCTTTCAGCAGCAACTGTTGCTTTCAGTCACTGGGTATCCCAAGGACAATTGCCATGCCAGGCAAGTATTTAATTAAAAATTGCATTCATTAGGACTGATCTGTTCTTCAAAAATTAGCTGAGCAAAGGAGGAGAGTCCCTCCAGAATACTGTTGTGAGGGGTTATTGGGGTATCTAATTACCACCAAGGCAGATTGATTCCCTGCCCTAAGACCACCCCCTGACTGTGCAGTGCTGCTTCTCAGCACTTTGGAAAATTTTTATGGTGACACATGAAACAAGAAGGAAGCTGCCCTGGCTAAGGTGTTGTTAACTCAATCCTTGTTCACCAAAAGGTCTGTGGGGATAGGACAAAGGGGAGTGGCTTCAGACTGACAGACGGCAGGGTTAGATGGGGTATTAGGAAGAAATTCTTCCCTGTGAGGGTGGGGAGGCACAGGTTGTCCAGAGAGGCTGTGGCTGCCCCATCCTGGAAGTGTCCAAGGCCAGGTTGGAGAGGGCTTGGAGCAGCCTGGGACAGTGGAAGGTGCCCCTTCCCATGGCAGGGGCTGGGACTGGATCATCTGTAAGTTTTGATCCAACCCAAACCGTTCTGGGATTCTGTGATTTCACAGACACCAGTTTTCTTTGCCTGAGCTACGTGATGTTTTGTCAGAGGAGCTACAGGTGAGATTCACCCAACCTGCCCATGGCCATCCAAAGTTAATACCCAGCTCAGCCCATCCTGCAGGCTGTCCCTGTACCTGATGTTCAGACAAAGGCAGCTCCAGAACACTTTTCAAATCCATCTTAGACAGGTCTAATCAGACAGTATAAATCAGATTCCATAAACTGCCTTTTGAGGGGTCAGTTTTGGCATAGCTTGGTTGGCTCTTTCAGACCAGTTTTTCAATGGATAAAGTCAGGGACTGTGAATTACAATCCAAGGGAAATTGCTTTATGCTGGAGAACTGGAGATGAGATCAGAGCGAATACCTGGCAAACAGCAACTGGAAGCTGGAAGCAATCCCTCCAGCTCAGTAAATCCTGCAGCAATCCCTCAAGACAAGTGCTTGTCCTAAATTAATCAGCTTTGCTGAGTCTTTAGTTAGCTCATGGACAGCATCACAGTAACCTGGATATTCTGTTACATGTCACAGGCTCTCTTGAATTGCATTGTACTGCAGACACGCCATGAGAAGCTTTCAGCAGAGTTTTAATCTTAAACTTAGGACCAGGTTAAAAATTAGGCTCCAGGCATAAGCCAGAAAACCCTGTTTAGAAGAAAAGTTCGCCCAAACAGACAAATTGAATCAGTCGAATTTCACAGATATTGAATTTCACAGATGAATCCTTGTGTCATTTTATACTCTGGCTCCATCCTGGGCTGGAATGCAGTGGTGACAAGCATTTCTCTTCTGGGCTTGACCTGACAACCACGTGCTTTGTGTGATGGCCACGTGACATGAACTAGGAGTTGCTTACAGTACCACAGGGAGTGATCTCCGAGATCACAGTGTCCTTTGGGAAAAGCAGGAGAGGTTTAACTCCCAAAATCAGAAGTTCAAAGGAGAACACAGGCCTTTCACAGCAAGACTTTGGACCTCCTGGCCGAGGCGGTCCTAAGATGATGCACATGCTGAGCTAGAAGAATATAGGCCAGATGTGGCTGCCAGCTGTTCAGCCAGCGTTGTGTTTGGGTCATGGCCCAGCCCTAGAAAAAGCTTGAGCTGACTCAAACAAATCACAGCATTGTTATATTATTTGCCCATATTGTGGGTTTGCATCAGGACCACAACAAGGGTCAGAATCTCAGAGCAAGGGTCAGAAATAGTGCTGTACAACCGTGGCCCAAAAATCTGTCAATTGAAAAAGCAGGACAAAACTAAAGAACAAAATTCTGAGTTTCTCGCACAGACCGATCCCCTACTCGAATCACAAACTTACCTGAGACTTTTAAATCAAAAGTAAGGGTGTCATCTCCAATTTTGCATGTGTAAGTTCCTTCATCTTCCTTTGTCACAGCTGTAGCCACAAGCTTGTGCAGTTTTCCTTTGTCTTCCATAGTGAATTTCTTGCTGGCTGTGATTTCCTTCCCGTCTTTGTACCACTTCACCATGATGTTGGCCTCAGAAGTCTCAGACACAAACTCAGCCTGTTTTCCAATGATGGCCTTGATAACTCCTCCAGTTTTCTCTTTGTTTACGAAGTTTGCAAGTGCTGAAACAAAACACAGACACACAGCTCTGGTAAAGAATTCTGTGCACAGCAATAAATATGAGCATTAACATCTACATTAGGTATTCATTTATCATAAGACCAAATCTGCATGTTAATTATGGATCTAATTACGAGATTCCAAAGCAGATGCAGCCAAATTTCCAACCATACTGCTGATTAACACATGTCAAAAAACCAGAGCACATATACAGGAGGTTGAGAAAAGAGGAGAGGAAGCCCCAGTAAATAGAGCTTTAAAATAATATCTGAGAGAGGTGAGGAAAGAAATAAACTGGAGGGAAAGCCATGAAAGTTATTCTGTCATTGTATTATAACCACCTAGCAAATAAATCAACGCTAGAAGATGTTAAAATGCAAACTAGATAAATTAAATTACATAAATTTAATAATCTATATGGATATCTCATAGGACTGAAAAGAAATTTATTCCTGAAAATTAACTGGAGCATAGAAAATAAACAATAAATCTGGCATTATATTAGCATGTAGTGAAATAATTGAGTCACCAATTGCCTCAAAGCAAAAAAGGTTCAAAATCCCACCAATAGCCACGCTAAAAATGAGACCCTGAATGTGACCCCTAAAAATGTGACCCACAGTGCCACTGGACTTTGGATAATGGAATTAGTTTTCAAATACCTTTTTAACATATTATTTTAAAACAATACACAGAATCAAGTCAGCTTGTTGGGACAGGAAGGGGGAAAGGGGGAAAGGG
>VZRZ01003673.1:10328-57180 GCA_013398175.1 Climacteris rufus | reverse complement strand
GGGAAAAAGGGGAAAAAGGGGAAAAAGGGGAAAAAGGGGAAAAGGGGAAAAGGGACTGCTAAGACCTTTCTTTATCAGTATTACTGGAACTCAGCACACAGGTTCAAAGTTTTGGGAGGAAGAAGAGGAAGGTGAGTTCATTCATTCACCTTTCCCTTCCTCAGAAAACCAGAGTGAAAAATACAACCAGAGCAGCCCGAAGGCGACGTCTCAGATGTCCCTTTTCGCCCCAGGAGGTCATGTGTCAGAGGGTGCCTGGCACGTGGAGCTCAGGGCAGTGCAGGGGCTGCAGTGATAAATGGCAAGTGCATTTCTGGCTGTTTTGGGCAGCAGGCCCGGGCAGTGACACAGTGGCCCCTGGGCAGCCACGTGATGCCCATGTGCCATTTACAGCTGACCTGCTCCTCAAATGATTCCCTGTGGCTGATCCACAGCAGGGGCACACGAAAGGTGTTGGAAGGTAAAATGCTGATACAGCATCTGTGAGCCTCATCCCACAAGGATGTGAGGTACCAGCGGTGATTCTCCAGGAATCAAGGTGTAAACAGCAGGCTTTAAGTCACAGCTTGTCAATGCAGATTTTAAAGTAATTATTACTCATTTGATAGTCACACTACAGTGAAAAGCACATGGAAACAACTAATTCACTTAAATATGTGGGTGGAACTGTCAGCATGAAAAATGATGCTAATGAGGCAGAGCAAGAAAGAGAAAAAAAATCAAAATTAAGAGCAGGCACCAATTGTAGACAGAAATTCCTCTCTATATAGATTTTGTCACATTTTTAAATTATTTTTTTCAGCTCTCTCAAGTTTTCTCTTTAAGAATAACCAAACAAGTAGTCAAATGTGAAAAAACTCACATTACTCTGGGACTTTGTTTTTTCTACAGAGACCAAGGAGGGGGAGATGCCAGCAGAACGTGATGATGAAGCACCTCATACTTATTCTATGTGGAAACAGTGGGATCATTGCTGGGGAGAAGGTGAGGGGTGAATTGTGGAACAGAATATGGAAATTAAATGGCTTTAGAGAGTGAACTTGTCAGTTCAAGGAAAAATAGCTACTGAAATCGCCCCAGACAATATCTGACAAGAGGCTGGATTGTCCTGGAGGGAGGCTGTGTACTCTGAACCCCAACAGACATCTGATGATCCCTGTGAGGAACAATCTGGGGATACATTGGGGATTTCTGGTCCCCTTCAAGGCAGCGAGAACTTCAGTGTAGTTTATAAAAGCCTGCACAGATGGGAAGATCTGCAAGAAGGAGGTTTAATGCTGTTGGTTTCAGGGTAGCAGTAGAGACTGCTGTGAGAGGAAGAATGGCCAAAAAATAGGGCAGATATTTAAAAAGTGCTGGTTCAAACCTAACAAACAAGAAGTATCACAATAAAATGCCATTTTGCTGTTTTCTCTACACAGCCTTCCATCTGAACACCTTGGAAACAGGAATGGATCCATCCAATATGGCCTGGAAAGGTCAGTTCTCATCCACCATAGTATTGATAGAAAGCAACAAAAAAAATCCTCAAACAAATAATAATTAAAAAAATCCTGCAATGCCAAGACAATCTTGGTCCACTGGAACTTTAATCAGAGCTGAACTCTCTCCTCAGTGACCTGTCTGATCTCACACAGCAAGTGTGGGACAGACATGGGATGATGCCATGTCCTGCCCCTGGGGCTGGATTTCTTCATCATGAGATCCCTTTTCTCTACCCACCACTGAACCTCACAAATGACACCAAGTTCCCCTGGAATATCAAGATGCCAATTGGAGTGAAAGCACAGCTCTCACCCCTGAGCCAGTACCAGTTCTGCTGTGGGACCACAGACATTGAGGGCTGGATGTAGATGGGGAATTACCAGATCCAGATCCCTCTGGAGCACTCCCTTTGTGTCCCTTGATGGCTCCATCCGTTTGGGGCAGGAAAAGCCCATCCTTAGTGCAGAGCAGCCCAGGCAGTCACGTACCTTTCACTGAGAGCTGATAGAGCATTTTGTCCCCTTCACAGACGCACTCGTACACTCCGGCATCCTCCGCGGCAGTGCTGCGGATTTTCAGGATGTGCCTCTTCCCCACAGTTTGGAGCTCATATTTTTCACTGGCCTTGAGCTCCTTCCCATCTTTCAACCACTTGACAGTAGCCTCTGTGTCTGAAAGCTCAGCCTGGAGTTTGGCTTCCTCCCGCAGCCGAGCTGAGACTTTTTCTACGTCTTTGGTCTTGTTGGTGAATCTCACTGCAGCTCCTGCCAGGGCAAAGGGCTTGGTTATTTTGAGTTATATAGAGAAAACTTATCCCTGACACAAGTCAGCTGTAAACTGTGAGATCTCTGAAAATATTAGACCCTGTTCCTGCCCTCAAATTCATGTCAGTACTGAGAACTTTCTCCAGTTCAAAAAACTTGGTCTGTTTTTATTGTCTGAGTCACTAAGAGAAAAAAAAAAACCACTTTTTTTATACTGATGAATAATACTCTAAACATGCCTCTGCAAAGATCTTTTCCCAAAGCCAAACATATCCTTCCAGAATGAAGGATTCACTACAAATTTATTACATTTTGCCATGAAATGGGGTAGGTACAGACATTGTCATTTCATAGAGGAAGCACCCAACCCTTGATTTAAGTTGCAGGATATTAATTTGTACATCCCACACGGGGTGGACTAAAAGACTTTCAACAAAAACCTTTGTTAGCAATTAATGCTCCTTTAGTTTTGAAAGACTCTGCTACAGAAAAGACTGGTCAAACCTGGAGCTGAAAATACCACTTTAAGGTGGCTCAGTGGATTCTTTGACAGAATTCACTGACTGAAGGTTATGAATAACAGAAATTCATGAGCTGATGTGAAGCAATCTAATTCAGATACAACCAGCTGGCTGGATTGACTCATTCTGAACTCTCAGCTATCATGTGAGGTCATTACCAGGACCCACATTAACCACATGATGCAATTTCAGATACTTCCTGACATTCCTACACTCCAAGGAAAGCCTCCAGCCCCAGTTTTAATCATCAGGTCCCAGCAACTGCCCCTTGGCTGCAAGAAGAAAGGACAGTGATGCAAATAAATACCTTTCACTCTCATCTTGGTGCTGGTGTCAATATCATTGGCAACAAATTTCACTTCTGCCCCATCATCTTTCTTGGTGACGTTCTTTATGATCAGGGTATGAGTAGTTTGGGTTCTCTTAATGATGTAGGTCTCACTTTCCTGTAAGACTTTGCCATTCAGGTACCAAGTGCCAGAACAAGTCTTGGTAAGATCAACAGTGAACAGGGCATCCCCTCCAGGTGCAACTTCAGCTGTTGTCAAGGGGTTTTTCACAGCCAGGATGGGTTCTAGGGAGGAACAAAACACACCTCTGAGAACAAGACTGCCATGCTGGAGGATACTTCATCCCAAGAACAAAGTTCTCAGAAAATGAATGAGAATAAATGAATGTGAAAAATACATGAGAATAAATTCATGCAGCCTTCTACAATTTTCATGCAACGAAGGTTGCTCTGCAGAATTTGTTTCCTACAGCTGCAGGTAACTGACCTCTGGAGTCTATTTTTGCAGGTACAGAGCAACAGGCATATTTTACTGATTTTTTTTAACCCTAAAATGTATAAAGGTATAATCCAGGAACACCTAAGTCCCCTACAAGTGTGCTATTTATTTAATAGCCAGTATTATTCTTAGATTTCAGGAGTGACTTATAAATATCCCTAAAAGTCACTTCTAGATCTTCTAGGAAAACATGGGCATGTTCAAACAGCAAGGGAAAAAGATGACACAATAACAAGACACAGTATGATCAAAGTTTGTGTGAGTATTCAACATCTGTGCAGATATTTTCTAGTGCAGTGAATCAAAGGAAGAAGCAATCCCACTGCACCCAATGATTCTATGGGCACACTGGCACCCTAGAAATAAATCAAAACCCCTGCAGTTCTCCTAGAAACTCTGAGATTAAAGACAGACTGGCTGGAACTTGGTTCTCATGATGGTATGATCGCCCCTAAATATTATCTAGGTGCAAGATCAATATCTCAGATATATATATCTATTGAAAGTTATATCATAAGGCCATCTAAATTTTTCCTTTCACTGTAGGTGTAGAAGAAGCATTTACAGGTTTTGAGGTCCATAGCAGGGAGCTCTGCCTCTCCCACAACCTGATGTGGGATACTGGAACATAAACACACCCACAGCTCTACCACAGAACCCCAACCACCACTACCATCACTTTGGTGGTTTTGGACTTCTTCCTTCATCACTTTAAGGAAGGTTCATGGTTGACATGAAGCAGGAGAACCAGCAGTGAAAGGAAAAAGGTTTTGCTGTGCCATTGCTCTACCCTCAAAGCCACAGGAAATGTTTTTACAGCACCCACGTGTCCGATCACCCCATCTTGCGTTGGTTTGTGCTCACCAAGGTGCAAGCTCCCAGGGAATTCCAGGTAGGGGCTCTGTCCAAAGGCGTTGACTGCGGACACTCTGAACTGGTAGTCACCCTCTTCTGCCAGGTTGGTGACCGTGAGCTCGGAGACGGGGACGTGGGACTCGTGGCACCTCACCCAGGTGAAGCCGGTGAGTTTCTTGCGCTCCACGATGTATCCGTCGACTGGAATGGGCCGGTCCATCCTTGGAGGGGACCATGCCAGCGTCACTGAGGTTTCTGTTTTATTTTTCACCACAGGGTCGGCTGGGGGTTGCGTGGGAGGTTTTTTGGGCGCTGCGCAAGGGAAAGAAACAAAACACAACAGAGCAATAAAGGTTATGTCAGAGTGGAAATTTGAAGTAGCTTATGCTGGACTAAAAGTAAGTCTTGCTTAATAAATCCATGAAACGTTGATGAGAGATGGAAAAACAAAAGAATGGATAGAAGATGCTTTGTGGTTGCATTACACAAAGATCACAGAATCATTATGGTTGGAAAAGACCTCAATATCATCAAGTCCAACCCTTAATGTCTCAAAACTCATTTCTCCACAGCTAAACATGATTTCTACAGAATATTAAAATTGTCAACACAGAGAGTCTTCAACAAACATCTTATAGGCTTGAATTTTCAGTGCTGGTTACAGACCCACACCACTGCCCTACACAGCTCCTCACACTCAGACTAACACCCAGCTTCTTGTTTTCACTCAGAAGATGGGTAAAACCATCAGCAAAGGTTGTTCAAATATTTGAAGAGTTATGGAGAGCTCAGCTTGTTACACAGGCTTGGTTGTTCTCTGTAGCCTCTTTCATCTAGGTATCTGTCCTCTGTTCTGCTTCTGAATTTTATGTTACCCCCACTCAGAAGGTGTGTTCTAACTTTGTCTCCCAAGAGAGATATCACTGGGGATCTGTGTTTTAATAATTTATGCAAAATCAACTTTTGGGTCTTGGGGAATTAACTTCAGAAGGAAATGACAAAGACATGTTGCCACCATGAGACCCTACAATTGAGGAGATGTGGCTATTTTATGGTACTTGAGGCCACCAACTTATTCCTACAGGTATTTGCATAATTATTTTCACCCTTTTGTTCCTCTTGAACCCTTTAGAGAAGGCTCAAGTCCCATCAGGATTATTCACTGTGTGCTGCCACTGACATGGTGAGGAGGAATTATCTGATATGCTCTAGTTACACTTCTTCTGACATGGCAGAGGATTAATTTCATTTAATTTTGGCTATTTGAAAGGTGGCTGGGTTAAGTCAGTCAACCAGTCTTCAAGTGTGATCCCATGAATAGCACACTCAGGAACAATTCATCCCAGCTTAAAGCAGGTGTGGGAGATGGGTGAAACAATCACACATTGCACAGACTCAGGTATTCATGACTGTAGTAGATGGAGCCTGCTGATGAGCCTAAACCAAAAACTCAGCCCTAGGACAACTGATCTCCTTTCTGCCTCAGTTTACCCATCTTAAAAATGGGCATGGTAACAATGCAAGATACTGAGCAAATTAAACAAAAAATTGCCTGTATATTATAAATGATATTAGAACAGCCACCACCAATCTCATCCAGCTAATTGAAAAAGATGTGGACATTGCACACAGGATTCTCCAAGCAGTAAATCTGATATGCACAAAGTGTAAAAATAGGAAATCTCAACGCGATAGACTTTTCCTTCCTTACAGAAATAGACACAGAAGTGTTTTGGGGGGCGCAGTTACCAGCCTGTCAGTAACTGCTGCTCAGAGATAGATGTCAAAGGTCCCGTTAGGGTAACATTAAGCTGAACACTAAGCCCTGGAATGAGATCTCTTGACCTTGCCATCAGAAATGGTAATGCAATATTTTCTTCAGCAATACCTGTTTGTTTGAAGGCAGCTTCTTATGATTTCTATTCCATGAATCAACACTTTCTTCATAATTTAAACAGCAAAGTCTGAAATCAAACTGAAGTTTGTTGTTTCCATTGGATAGGTGCTTGTTTGGATGTTACAGCTTTACAGATACCTTAGAAACTGTCACAAAGCCAAATATTACACATCCCTCATTTTTTCCTCATTTTAGTTCAATAGCATCAGAATGATCCAACAAAGTTTAGATAACATAGCAGCTATAAATCTTTAAATAAAAGATTCCTTTCTGCCACTGACAGATTGCAGTGTGGGAGAAAAGAAGCATTACTTTTCCCAAATTGTGACTGGAGTGCTTGATTTGTTCACATACAAACCAGAACAGCAGCAGAACCAGAAAAAAAAAAACAAACATGTATTTCTGTCTTAAATGAAGTCTATTTTGCCTGGGAAATGCAGCATCATCAAAATAACACCACCAGATGACACAATAACAAGACACAGTTAGGCAACTTCACCAAAATTTCATTTCAGGTCCAATCTCAACTACATTGCACCTGCTGCTGCTGCTCTGTCAAGTAAGATATGTGTTAGTGCTGTGCTCCTTCACCAGGACTGCTCTTGCCCAGGGAAGGTGTGGATGCTCCACCCCTGGAAGTGTTCAAGTCCAGACTGGACAGGGCCCAGAGGAACTTGGTTTAGTGGAAGGTATCCCTGCCCATGGCAGGGGGTGGAACAAGATGGTCCTCAATGTCCCTTCCAACCCAGGCCATTCTGTGATTCTACAAATATTCTCTCTGGTTTGATCCTTCCAAAACATCTCATAACACTCATGTTCAGGCTGTTGGCTTTTTGAGGCAGACATCAAACCTTCTGCTGTTTTTGGACACCAAACTTACCACCGTGGTACCTGAAACAACAATGCTACCACGGGAGCAGCGGTGGGAAGACACAACACCAAGGCCAAATAAAAGAGGTGCTTACTGGTCACAGTGAACTGGGTAGAAGTCCTGCTTTCATCAGCCAGGAAGGCAATCTCACCAGCATCTTCCATCTTACACTCCCGGATGGTCATGGTGTGCTGTTTGCCTGAGCGTGTGATGGAGATTCTGTCGCTGGGTTTCACTTCTTCTTTGTTTTTCAGCCATCGGGTGTTCTGGCAGTCGTTGTCCAGCTCCACGCAGAAGGTGGCTGTGTCTTTGATGAAGACAGCAGTTTTTCGTGGAAGTTTTTTGATGATGTTCCCTTCAAGTAAGAAAACAGTCACAGTCAGCCAACAGCAGATATTAAAAATTTTGGCGACACTGGTCACCATCCAGCCTGGAACAGGAGTAGTCAACACCTGATCAAAACATTATAGGCACCATGCAGGCACCTGTAAATGAATTCCAAAGCTCTGGGTCACACAGAACAGATAATCCCAAGGACTCATTTTGGCCTTCAAAGAGAGAGAAGCAAATCTTGTTTGACTGCAGTCGCTCAGGTTTCTTGCCGACCAAGCAGAGTCTGCTGGATAAACACAAAGTACATGGCCTTGCCAAGAACAGATTTGACAGCTTTCACTGCCCACATATGGTGGGAATTCAAATTAAAACTTTGCTAAAGCCACGTCTTAAGCCAGACAGGTCTCTCCTCTGCCTTTGGGATTTTGCCTTCATCAGAGTTAACAGTAAGTTACGTAACCAACATGGCAAACACATCAGTCACCTGAATTAATGAGAAATACACTGAAAACCTCAGATTTCTTCTTGGTGTCAACCAAAAGTTCGTGTGGAATGAACTGCATTTATTCACATCCTGTCCAAGTGACTGTGGTTATTATCACTTACTAGGATAACCTCAAAGCTCCAAGATGTGACTATTCCCAGGAAAGATGGGACAAAGCATCAGGAGACCACCCCAAATGACAGATGGTGACTGGCTCCAGCTCCAGAGCAGTCCCTGAGAAGTGACAGAGACTTCACCCATGCAGATCATCCAGAGCTGTTTAATGAGCAGCGATGCAGAACTCCCTCATGGAGCAACAGATCAGGTACAGATTTCATCACAAGATTCAAGACCTGATTCTCTGCTCATCCTCCTCCTTGGCCTCTCTGCCCTCAGTGTCCCCATCCCCAGAGCCCTTAACCTCTGGCCAAGCTCTCACATTGTCCCAAGCCCACCTTGCTCCCTCAAATCTCCTCCCAGGGCAGGCACAAGGCTCCCCCAGGAAGGCTCTGCCTCCTTTCCCTTCAGAGAGCTCCACCTGGCTCAGTCACTCTCCCTTGGATGGAACATACCATTATAGCACAAACAAGTCAAAAAAATACCATCTGTCCTACTGGGGCCAAACACACTTACAAGGGTTGGTGGGTCCAGACCTAACAGAAGGTGCAACAAAAAGATGTCAGTGTGAACTCTCCCATATCTCCAGACTAAATTTTCCCTTCTGCATCCTCCTATGTGCACTTCCAGCTCTTTGCTGATGGTACAAGAAGGAATTCGCACCAGGATGAACATCACCCAGCTGTCTTGCAGCAATTTATGAATGAAGAACTCCTTCTGGTTTCACTGGGAGTAAAATCAGGCTTCAAATGGGTCAGGACAAGAGCAGTGCTGTAGCTGAGACAGGTCTCCAGTGCCTGCAGCTCTGAGGTCTGTGTCTCCTTGCTGTGAGACACCTACACCATGCCCAGCTACACCTATTTTCACTTCAATCTGCAACCACCAGACTCTGGAGACATGGGCATGGATACCCACACTTTACCCTTTCTTTATCACCTTTCCAAACTCCAGAAAACAGCTCCAGCCACCAAGGATTTGGAGCATGGATGTGTTTTCCAATGTAAACCATCCTGGTGCTGACTGCGGCCTGCATCAAACACATGGCCACAAACCACCGCTGCTAAACCCCCTTCCCAGTGTGGCCAGCACCACTCTCGGGCGAGATTCACCACTGGACACTGGACAAGACAGTGCCAGGGGACCCAGCTGATGCTTGGGGTCATGTTAAGGAAAGTCTACAGGGCCAGGCTGCAGCTCTAGGACATCTTGGAAGCCCCTTTGTGCACTGGGTGACATCTTATGCAGCAAGGCAATCTGTCCCTGCTGTGTGACCCTGTGTCCAGCACACCCTGGAGCACCCCAGGGACCCACTGACTGACCATTCTCACACCATAAGGGACTCTGCTCCTCTTCAATGCTCACATGGATGTGGCAAACGCCATTCACAAGGTCGAGTCTGGAGTGCCACGTGAATCTCACACATTTGGCCAACCTGAAACACCAAGAGCCTTTCTTACCTTGGACAGACAACTCTGCAATGGTCCTGCTCCCTTCTTTCATCTCACAGATATAAACAGCGTCATCATCTGTGGTGACATTCTGGACGGTGAGCCGGCGGTACGTGCCCTCCTCCTCGATGTTGTACTTCTTGCTCTGCTGGAGCTTGGTCTCCTCCTTGAACCATGCTGTCTCTGTCCCAGGAACAGGCACTTCACACTGGAAGGTGGCAGACTCCTTCTCCCTCACTTCAAGATCCTTCAGTTTTGCCTTGAAGGGTATGGAGGGTTCTTAAGAGGGTAAAAACAGAAAGGAGAAACAAGAGTTTACGATGACAGTAGGTTTAGATGGGATTTTAGGAAAATATTCTTCCCTGTGAGGGTGGTGAGGCTCTGGCACAGGTTGCCCAGAGAAGCTGTGGCTGCCCCATCCCTGGAAGGGTCCAAGGCCAGGTTGGAGTAAAGGTTTTTCAAAAGAATCCTGCTAGAATTGGGTCAGTAACAACTAAGCTGGTCATGGGCAGTAATTCCAGGTGAGAGTGAGCAGCTGGTAAGCTGGTGCAAGAACCAATGTTTCAAGGGTCTTGCAACAGAAATAAGCTCAGCAGAGTGGTCTGAAAGGGCACAAAGGGATGAGAGATGGCTGTGCACAGGTCAGATGTGGGGGAAAGTACAGAAGTAACTGATGGACGAGTTTTCTGTTCTCCCCACCAGCACCAAAGGCTCTGCATCAGCTTTTGTCAATAGCAAAAAAAGAACTAGAGAGTGTGTCCAAGTCTCTTCCTCCAGCAGTGGGGCTGCAGTGCTCTGGCCTAGGGCCAAACCCGAGTGTGGATCAAACACACAAAGCAGCTGCCTGACCATGAGGGAAGTCATTTCATGAACTGAACAATGTTGAATTCCAGTGGCAGCTGTGCTGTGACATCACCCTGATACCCCAGCCCTAAAGCAGAGAAAGGGGAGCTGGGCTGAAGGGGACAGCCGGCGGTCACGGCCGCGGGACTGGTGCCACAGCCGTGTCACAGACTGGGATTAGCCAGTGCTGATACATGGCTCATGCTTCGTGAGAGATCATGCCTTGATATGTACCTTCACCTCCTAATGACGGCTGTGCCAGCTCCAGATAGTTTTCGTGACTCCATTCTGCCTCACCACCCTCACAGTGAAGAATTTCTTCCTAATGTCTGATATAAAACTTTCCTCTTTCAGTTTAAATAAGATAGCAGACTCTAAAGTCTTGACAGGACACCTTGAGGGAGCAATGCTATGGACTACCTTGGTTGTTATCCTGAGGTTAAAACCTGACTGGGAAGCCATATAATACATTCAGGAGCAGAAAGGTGATACTAACTCACCGTGGCAACTTGCTCATTTAAAAAAAAAAAAAAGTTTTGCCTAAATGCACCTCAATTTAAGGCAAGGCAAAGTCTTGCCTTGAAAAGCCTTCAGCTGTGGTTACACAGACCTGCTCTGGCCACACAGTGATTATCCTTTTTTAAATTTTTTTATCCAAGAGGAAACTCAAACTCCTGCCCTGCAATCCCACCTATCACCTCTGGAAATACCCCATGCTCCCATTCAGGGGGAATGAAAAGAAAAAAGCAAGAGGGTCCTTAGAGCACACCTTCCAGTACATAAACAAGATAAAGAACACTGGAGGAGGATTTTGGACAAGGGCCTGGAGTGACAGGACAAGGAGGAATGGCTTTAAGCTGAAAGGGGACAGGGGTAGATGATATATTATGATGAAATTCTTTACTCTGAGGGTGGGGAGGCCCTGGCACAGGTTGTCCAGAGAAGCTGTGGCTGCCCCATCCCTGGAAGTGTCTGAGGCCAGGTTGGATGGGGCTTGGAGCAATCTGGGGTAGTGGAAGGTGTCCCTGCCCATGGCAGGGGGCTGGGATGAGATGAGCTTTAAGGTCTCTTCCAAGCCAAACCATTCTGGGATTCATGAGAGCAAGAAAGCTTTGATCAGAAGGATGCAGCCTTCTGAGAGGAGTGAGATTGGAGCTGACACTGGGAGCTCACAGACCTGAGCAAGGGCCAAAAAGAAACACAAGCTGCACCTGCGAAGCACACAAGTGTATTCCCATACTTGGAGCAGCTGGCCATATCATTAACCCCTCTCCCTTTACAGGCACTAAGCAGTACCTAAAGTGAAGAAAAAAAAAAAGCTATTCTAGGAAAAAGCTCTTAAATGTACAAGCACAGAAGGGTTGGTTGACTCTTTCATACACATTGCAGTAACAGCACTGCTCTCCCAGCCAGGGAAAGGCAGTACAAGGCTATCTTTGGCAGCCTGGGGTCACAGATATCCTCTGAAAACAACTTTGCTTTCGTCCTACTGACATGTGCACACACATCTTATCTCCCTCTGAATGGAGCCTCAGAGGGACAGCAGCTGATAAATTGAATTGAAGCCTGGGATAAACCCAGCCCACTGCTTTTGGAGATGTGAGAGTGGTTCCAAAACTCACCAACCTCCTCCTCCTGAGCATATCTTTATGCTCTTTACTAGGTCTAGAGTGTACCTGGTCAGACAAAGGGGGTTGATTTTGGTCAGGGGACTACAGAAAACCACAGGTCTCTTGAGAGTAGGGATCCAAAATCATCTGGCTCAAAACCAGCCCCTTGCCCAGGTCAGAGAGATGCAAACAAGATAAGAGAGAAAATAAGAGAGCTGCAAAAACCTGCCCACTAGGAAAAATGTGAGAGAGACACAGCAGAGCAAAACCCTGAGGGAGCATAGAGCAAGAGCAGCTCATGGAATTAGCAGGAAACCCAAAAAAATTAGATCAGAGATGAAACTGGCTGTTTATCTCGAGGAGATATTTCTCCAGAGTGTCATAGGCTTTTTAGTTTGCTCCATAGCAAGCAAACTGGCAATGAGAGGATGTTATTTTTAAAAAGTAAGCCCTGCTAACACATATTTTGCTAAGAATAGGTGCAGCCTGCAAAGAAGCCAATGTTTTCTTAACCTTCTCAAGGCACATCTGTCTTCTGGACCTCACTTTCTCACTCCCCTACGTTTCCTCTTGCTTTTTGCTGGAAATCTCACAGGCACTCCATTTGTTATTCCAGAGGCAAGTTTTCCCTCTGAAGAATGAAAATGAATGAATGAAGGGCAAGAATACAGAAAATCCTCCCAAGAGGAGATGGCTAAAGGTGGATGGACAAGTTTCCACCATCTTCAAGTTTCCTTTCTACCTCTGTATTTCTCATATTGCAATTCTCTTTCAGATCTCCAATGTGACTGTCATGACAGTGGTCATGCAAAATCACATCTGATCAGAGGGAGAATAAAGTGGCCTCAGCAGCAATCTTTTTTTCCCTCCTCTATCCTATTTGGCTTGCAACCTTTAACCTTCTCATCCAGTATCTGGTTACTTTATTCAGGGACTCCAGTGAACATTGCTTGGCCCAGGATGGAGACCTGAGTGTTGTTCTCACTAACTGTACACATGGCCTAGGGAAATCTCCAAAGCTTTCAGGAAACTCAACCTGGTTATTTATGTTCCTCCCATTCTCCCCAGTCTTTGGTTTGTTACTCATGGGAAGAATTTCCCAACTTCTTTTAAAGCTCACATCTCAGAGTACATACTGTGATTTGATCCCTGCTGTAGACACATTTCTGGATCTAATCAAGCTTTGTTTTTCCTTATTTAGAAGAGTGATTCTCTTCCCTGTAGCCTCTCCTTTGAGATTTAAGTCTGATTCACTAAATCTCATTTAGGAACAGCTGAAAAATCTTTTTCAATGATCTTGAAGGCAAAATGCTCACAAATGTTGGGTCCCTGGGTCCCTAGGATCTAGATTGACAGAGTACAGGAGGCTTTCTATGGATGTCTCATCCCTGGAAGTGTTCAAGGCCAGGTTGGACAGGACCCTGAGCAACCTGATCGAGTGAGTGGCATCCCTTGCCATGGCAGGGGGCTGGAACTAGATATTCTTTAAGGTCCCTTCCAGCCCAAACCATTCTGATTCTGTGATTTTAAGGGTGGCTGCTTGGAGACTTCTCCTACATGACTGAGCAAAGAGAAATTTGCATGGCAAGATGATCTCCCTCCCAAAGCCTGGTGCCAAATGAACTAATGTCATCACCAGTGACATAAACAACAGAATTAAAAGCTCTTCTCACTGCTGCATCATTCTGAGCTGTCTTGGGAGGGCTGAGAAGTACTTCTGGTGACACAAAGGAGAGTCATCTATCAGGGCCTAATTATAACCAACACAAGCAGATTTTCCATGGCAGCCTTGGCCTGGACAGAGAGCCAAACGTGGTACAGAGTAACAAAGAAACAATCCATAAACATTTCCACTTCAGCCTCCTGACCCACAGGCGTCTCTGGACAACGGACATGGATCAATAACCTTTTCCCATGGTGCTTGCTCCCAGACTGGCTGCTTCCCATGCTTTCCCCACCTCCTTTGGAGCAGGTTGCACCCATTGAGAACAATCGGATAAGCACAGGCAGAGCAGGGGGTGTTTGTTTCTGCAAGGTGGGTGTTGGGCAAGGAACTGAGCTTGGTCCAGCCTCAAAATGATCACCCACCCAAGGGCCAGGATTGATCTTCAGCTCTGAGTCCCAACTCATGAGGTAATCACAGCTTTATGGAACAGGACAGATGCCCTTCCCAACGCCACTCAGCACCTCCAAGGGACAAGTGCCAGCAAGTTCCATGGATTGGGTGTCACTGATGGACACGGGGTCTGAGCCATGGAGGGGAGAGACTATGAGTGTAAAATGAGAGGTCCAGAAAAGGGAAAATAGAAAATCAAATACAACCTGAGAGTCTTCAAAATGAGTATGAAACACAGATCATTCCTAATTATTTGAATTTCTATTTTATTTTGCTACTATTATAGCACTCAAGTGGCAAAACATATTGCCTCTGACAGCTCATTTTTGGGTGCTGTCTGGGTTGCAAACTGTCTGCTGTCCTCTTGCCAAGTGAGAGAGCAGTCAGAAAATTTAGAGCTTCTTGAAATGTTCAAGGCCAGGTTGGATGAGGCTTGGAACAACCTGGTCTAGTGGAAGGTGTCTCTGCCGATGGCAGGAGGTTGGAACTAGATTATTTTTAAGATCCTTTCCAACTCAAAACATTCTGGGATTCTACAAAAACTGCATGCCACACTTTTGTTGTCATTCTGAAGAACTTGGTCTGACCTCCACCAGTGTTGAAGGACCCTCTGAAAGGAAGTTCTTCACCAGTGACTACAGCAAACAGAGGCATCCTGGACCTGGAAGATTTTTCTGGGAGCATACAAGGAACACAAGGAATGTACAAGGGCTATCCAGCAAGAGAAGCTGGGAAAAGACTGAAGAGCCTGGCAAGAACAAGGCTGCTGGTGGGTCACTGTACAGGAAAACTGAGCTGGACTGTAATTAGAGTTGGAGTAGGTCCCTCAGGGGATCCAAGGCTGCCTGACACACTCATCTTGTAGGGAGAGGTTTCCACTACTACTACAAATGGCATGTCTAAGTAAACCCTGTGGTGAACACAAACCCAGATGTGAGTACAGCCTGGAGGGTAAAACGGGGCATTGGCAGTCACTGACCCAGAGCATGGGAACGGATCTCTTACATTACTATAAAACCAGGACTGACAGGAGCTTTAGAGATCTGGTTCATCCCGCTGCCCCACAACCAGAAAATTCTACGTCATCCATCCCTGACTGGCACCTCTTTAATGCCCTTCCTAAAAACTGCCAGTGATGAGACTCTCTCTCCAGGTCATCTATTCCAGTGCTGAACCCCCTTTCCACCTGGAGAGCTTTATTAACACCTAACCACACTCCCCTGCAGCAGAAGTTTGGTGGCAGAAGTTTTGTTCACGCCCCCACCCTAATTCAGAGGTGCTTCCTCGCAGGCACATCCACCCCACTGACAAACACGAGCACCCACCTTTGACGGTGACGAGCACGGAGCTGTAGGTCTGGCCCGCCAGGTTGGAGGCCGTGCAGGTGTACAGCCCGTTGTCTGTCTGTTTGCAGAAAAGGATCTTCAGCACAAAGTTCTCCTGGTCATCCTCATAGATGACGTGCCGCCGCCCTTCCAAAATGACCTCGTTGTCCTTCTTCCACACAATCACGGGCTTGGGCTCGCCCGTCACATAACAGCTCAGCTTGGCGTGCTTTCCCTCCGTCACGCTGCAGGTGCGTGTCAGCGCCCCAAAAGTGGCGTTCCGGGCCCCTTTGGTCAGTCCCACCGCTCGCTCGTAGTCCCGGGACAGGCTGTAGCCGATGCCGGACAACCCCTCTGCTGTGGAGTAGGACTGGACAGAGGTGGAATCAAGAGTCCTGATCTCCTCCCGCCTCTTCTGCAGGTGGGACAGCAAGGAGGCCGTCTTGCCACAGCTGGTATCAAAGTTGCTGCTGCTGCCCGGGTTGGAGGAGCCGTGCGTTTCCACCACCAGCGCGGCCGAGGCGCTGGCAGAGCCGATGAGGTTCTCTGCCCGGCAGGTGTAGGTGCCACTGTCCCCTAGCCGGGCACACTGGATGGTGAGAGCGTTTGACTCCCCTGCAGACTCAATCTGGAAGCGTCCAGCGTCTGCCTTGTTCCTCAGGTATCTCCCATCCTTCTCCCAGTTCACCGAGAGGGGAGGGCTGCCCTGGACCTTGCATTTGAACATGGCATCTTCTCCCAGGGTTACTTTGATGTTGGAAGGTTTCTGGATGAAGTAAGGGGCTGACTCCGTGACCGTGGTCTCCTCTCCCACTTTGATGCTGACGGCAGCAAAAGCCTCCCCGATGGTGTTCTTGGCCCGGCAGATGTACTGGCCACTGTCCTCCAGGTTCAGGTCGTAGATTGTTAACCGGTACAGATCCCCATCCTCTGTGGTTTTAAACCTTCCCCCAGACTGGACTGGAAGTTTATCCTTCTCCCAGCTCACCACTGGGATGGGGTTTCCAATGATCTGGCAGCTCAGGGTGGCATCCTTCCCTACAGAGACCATAAACGCCTTGGGCCGGGTCAGGAAGCGAGGGACTCCACTGAGGGAGCTGTAATCCATCCTGGCTTCCTTCCTAAAGGGGGAGAGACAAAAGGGTCAGGAGAGAGCAGAGCAGAGGGTGCAGGCAAAGGATTGCTGCACTCCTGTGGTATCAGGATGTTTGTCACCTGGAACAGCCATGTTTTCAGTGTCCTTCTCATTCTGGGCAAGAAGGCCTTGGAATGTTTTCCGTCTTGAAGATTTCTTATATTGGAGGTTAATAAACTGCAGGATAAGGCAGCTCATTTCCCCACAGGAGTCACTGGGTAAAACAGAACTCTCTGGGCTGTTCAAACAGAAGGAACATGATGGTCCCTTTCATCTTTGGCACTACAGAAGTGACCTGCACTGATGCTGTGTAACAGCGGGGCTGGTTCTGCAACCACAGGGAAACAAGTGGACATCAAATTCTGAGATGTCTGCCCATCAAGATACTTCCTACATCACAGAATCCCAGAATGGTTTAGGTTGGTAGGGACCTCAGAAATCTTGTTCCAATCCCCTGCCATGGGCAGGGACACCTTCCACTATCCCAGATTTTTCTAAGCCCTGTCCAACCTGGCCTTGGACACTTCCAGGGATCCAGGGCCAGCCACATTTTCTCTGGGCAACTACTCCAAAGGCCTCACTACCCTTGGAATAAAGAAATTCTTCCTAATCTCTCATCTAAACCTAGTCTCTGTCAGTTCAAAGTAATTTTTCCTTATTCTATGCTCATCTTCTCTTCATTTTATCACTTTTTCTATGTCATTGCCCTTGCTTTTTAAATTTTTTGTCTTTTTCCTTGCCTATTTTTTTAACTTTTTTTTTCTTTAATTTCTGGGTTTTTTTTAATTTCTCCTTCTACCACATGCTCCATCTCTCCTCTTTCCCTCTCTGGTCATCACCCATTCATGCACCCTGTTCTCTGAACCACATTCACACAGACCTTACAACAAACCCATCTCCTGTAGGGCCCAGCCTTTAGCAGGACACCCAGATGTGCCTGGCAGAATAATTATGATCTTTCTCTTTATTTCCAGTTTCTATTCAATAAGACAGAGCTACTGGGATGGTGATGGCAGTCAGTGAGTATCTACAGCTTATATACAGCCTCATCCAGATGGTATAGGACCAGACACTGCTGCAGTGGGGATGCAGTTGGTGCACATGAATTGAAAGGCTGAGAAAATTGGGATTAAGCCTGGAAGAGAAGGGTTCAGGGTGACCTAATTGCAGCCTTCCAGTACCTAAGGGTAGCCTGCAGAAAAGATGGACAGAAACAATTTATAAGGGCCTGGAGTGACAGGACAAAGTGGAACAGATTCAAACTGACAGAGAATAGCTTTAGATTGGATATTAGGAAGGAATTCTTCCCTGTGAGGATGGAGAGGCCCTGGCACAAGTTGCCCAGAGAAGCTGTGGCTGCCCCATCCCTGGAAGGTTCCAAAGCCAGGTTGGATGGGGCTTGAAGCAACCTGGGATAGTGGAAGGTGTCCCTGTTCAGGATAGGGCATTGGGACTACAGGATCTTTAAGGTGCCTTCCAACTCAACCCATCCTGGGATTCTGTGATTATGCACACTGGAGCGCAGAGCCATATGAGGGAACTGCCACAGGGAATGTTCACAGCAATCCAGACAATGCCAGCCTTCCCCCCCAAAAAACCCCACGTGGCTCAGGGCTTACAGGAAAGATGTTCCATTGCCTGCTTGTCAGCTGCTCTCAGAGGGAGCAACAAACCAACCTGCAGCTGTTTGATGATGTGGACCAACCAAGGTTAAGCTGCCTTCAAAACTACAGCTCATGGCAATCCTGGTGCCATTTTGTCCCCAGAAAGTCAAAAGCGATCAGTGCTGCAGATGTTTACAGACTCCACCCATCCCTGTGCAGTCGGGGAGCAATCCAACAGTGACCACTGCCTTAGGGCCCCCCAAAACCACAAAAACATCCCTTCACTGCTCCTTACAGGGACTCCTGGATGTCCCTTCCCTTCTGCTGGAGCGAGTCTACCTCTAATCCTCCAAGAGGCCTTTTCCATGGGCTGGGTAGTACTCACTTTGACAAGTCCAGCACAGCCAAAGACCTGGTCTCCACTCCATTAACACCAGTAAACAGGCACCAGCTGACTCTCCCTGGGAGCAGGATTAGACCCATTGATAATTCTCTGTAAGGAAAGCAAGCTTCCCAGCTCCAAGCCTCTCTGGAAGTCACAGAATCCTAGAATGGTTTGGGTTGGAAGGGACCTCAAAGCCCATCTCATTCCAACCTCCTGCCATGGGCAGGGATGCCACCCACCAGACCAGGTTGTCCAAGAAGACTTGAGTCCACCGTTTCTCTTCAAGCTGTTTTATCTCTTTGGCCTAATGACACCAGACCCCTTGTCCTGGCAGCTGTCTGAGCCATAGGAATGGTCCTACTCCAGGTGAGCACATCCCCACTTTTTCACCTTCAAAGTGCTGCACAAAGCTGAAGGACCAGGGTTGTAACTCAGAAAGGAAATGAGAACCAGTCACTGAGACAGAAATATCCTTCTTAATCCTACAGCAGTTTGGCTTCCCTGATAGCCACACATCCACCCACTCACTCACCCAATGGCAGGTGCTGACACCATCTCCCCCCGCTCCAGCAGAAATCAGTAGGAGCAGGCCAAAAACCTGATTTAATTTCTTAAATCACCATTTTTCCATCCTCCTCCAGCTCCTGTTAGTGCATCAATGTTAATGTGCAAATCACTGTTGGCATCAGGGAGTGAGGGTTGGATTGGCCTGCTGCATGACCTTGGGAAAATCACTTATTTTCCCAGTCTCTTGGCTCCCCTCCATTTCTTCATAACGAGACAGGGATGGGCTTGCAAATAATTACGTGCACAGTGTATATATGATATGACAATATACCTGCTGAGGTAATTGACAAGTCATGCATAAAAATTAATATCAGATTACAAATTTCATTCCATTTATGCTGATGGGGATCAAAAAACACGAATTACTATTAAACCCATGTGCTGGGAAAGGGGTGGCACAAAAATACAAAATGGTATTTGTTATGAGAACTCAATAAACTTTTGGACAATGCTCTCAGGCACAGGTTGGGGTTCTTGGGCTTGTCCTGTGCAAGGCCAAGAGCTGGACTCAATAGTCTTTGTGGGTCCCTTCCAATTCTGTGATTCTCTGATCATTATTATCATTGAATATGGTATTGCTGAGCCAAACTTCAGACCTCCTTTGGGTCACAGACCTAAGGCAAAACCAAATGTAGTCTTCTTTCTATGTTTAACAGGAAAAATACACCATGTCCTGTCCTATCCTGCATCTCCCACTCTGGAAAACACACGGAATGACAAGAAGCACTCAGACAGTTTTCCCTTAGATAAGATTGATCCTTTCTAAACTAATTCCATTCTGGTTGCTTTTGTTTCCTGGTATTAAGCAAATTTCATTATTCCACCACAAATCTATAGAAATTAAAGCAACTGGTTTCAAATATTACATCTGGGAGGGAGGGGAAAAAAAGTAATGGGGAAAAATAATTTTTAATAAATGCTAAGAGGGTAAAGAATGATTGACTTGCAGTCATCAGTGCTAAGACCAACTGACTTTCTGTTACGTGGCCACCTTCAATATTAGTTCCAATGAATACACAGATCTAATTTTCTCTTGGTCTCAAACTGGTCTAGAAATCTGTGAGTTAGTTTGAACTTCTTTAGTCCCTCGTACTACCTCCAATCTCTGCCCTCAGTTAAAGATTTAAAATGCCTTTTCCATAAACACTTGTGCAGCTGCAAGCAGAGAAGCTGCATGAATGGTTAGAAGGGGCAGATACGAGCCTGGGGCTTGAGCCAAAGTACACTGAAGTCAGTGGAAATTTCCACTGAAGCCAATTGATGGACAATCAGAGTCTTCTGCTCGTTTGGGGAAGGACCATTCCAGTGTTCAGAAGGAGATGCTGAGGTTCAACTCAACTCTGGAGAACCCAGCAGAACCAGTCACTGTGTTAATTAGGAATTAACAATCAAAACACAGAGCTCATGTCCTAATCTTTCCCAGCCATTAGCCTGAATTTCAGGCTTCGTGCCATCAAAGCACTTGGATTCACCTTCAGGAGGCATTTCCATGTCTCATCCTTCCTGGGTTCCTTTTGTCTTTGATAGGTGTGTCACTCTGACTTTTTTCCAGCTCCACAGTGTCAAAAAGAGCAGAAAAATGGAGTTGCTTCACTTCTCCATCAAACTGGGCTCTGCATAACATGGAGAAGTGCCTGGAGCACCGAGATGGCTACAGAGACACAAGAGGAGCTGCTTGGGAACCAGCTAGGGACCTTTTACTCCTGAACAAACCCGGTGCAGCAAATCCATCCAAGACACTTCTTTCCAGTGGCCTCAAGGCCCAGCCTCCCTCTCCCATGGCTCCCAAACACTCCTCCAGTGTTTGCAACTCATTTCTCTGCATCCAATACAAGATGCTGTGTCCACAGCCCTCCTAGTACAGGGTGAACCCCCACATCCCGTGGTCTTACCTACACCTTTCACCATATGCCCTCATCCTCTAGGGTTTTGCACCATTATGAATGGCCAGGATGCCAGAAGAAAACCCAGGGATCAGTGAAAGCAGTGCATGCTCATTAGTATTATTTTAGATTTATTTCTAACATTGTCAGAAAGAAAAACAGAGTTTATTCCTTGCTCTGCCACTGGCTTTTTCATAATTATAAACTCCAATTCTAGTATCTTTAGTCCCCGTCTGAAAAAGGGGGGGAAAGCCTTGTTTTATGGGTATTGAGAGCATGAGATCCAGTAACAAGCATGAAATCCTAACCTGCAGCAAGGATGAGGCTGTGTAAGTATCTAACACATCTAACAGATTAGACAGGCTGGTATCTAATACATCTAACAGATTAGACAGGTTGCAGAAGATAAATTACATTTTATAATTTCAAATGGGATAAAACACGTCACCTTGAATTATGATCATAAATAGATTTAGGAGCAAGGAGGGGACAGGCTTGTGAACATAATGAAAGGACAAGGTTTAATATTCCTATGATGTATCATGGTAATCAACTTTACAACTTGTCAATCAACTTATAAATAATTACTGTGATTTAGATTATTTACATGTTAAAAAACCCAGCAACTTTCAAACAAAAAAACCAAGTAACTCTCTGCAAGCTCCAGGACAGCTCCCTTAGAAGCAACAGGGCCAGCAACAAAGCATGAATAAACCTAGTCAATGCAAATGCCCTTTCCAATAAACCTCAGACATTTGCCAGTGTCATATTTCACCATGTAATCCCTCTGTGATTAATCATTTGCAGCAGAGCTCACATTCCCATCTGGGCTATTTCTGAGCACCCTGAAGGCAAACTGGCTGCACTTGTAATTGTACTTATGTCTTTATTCATTCAAAGTTTCACCAGTTTATGTTTGGGGAAAGAGGGGAGCTGCAAAGACCTGTCAGATAATGGAAATAAATCAGTGCCCAGGAGCCAACACCGGGCCGTGCAGCTGGTCCAGGCCTCCTGTCCACTCTTATCCCTGACACTTCCAGTGTCTGCCCAACACTTGTTTCCCCTGGACGACAACTCTCTTGCAGTGGGAACAACCACAGACTTCTCCAGTTCCTGCTGGAGTACTCAGAGGTGGAATTCACCAGGAGACGGAGAATCATGAGGGTGGTACCACAGCATCCCAGAATGGTTTGGGTTGGAAGGGACCTTAAAAATCATCCCATTCCACCCCCTGCCATGGGCAGAGACACCTTCCACTATCCCAGGTTGCTCTAAGCTCTGTCCAGCCTTTGAACACTTCCAGCGATCCAGGAGCAGCCACAGCTTCTCTGGACAACCTGTCCCAGGGTCTCCCAACCATCACAGAGAAGAATGTCTCCCCAATATCCCACCTAAACCTGCCCTCTGACAGTGGGAAGCCATTCCTTCTTGTCCTGTCCCTCCAGGCCCTTATCAGAAGTCCCTCTCCAGCTCTCTTGGAGCCCCTTTAGGCCCTGGAAGGGGCTCTAAGGCCTTGCCAGAGCCTTCTCTTCTCCAGGCTCTCAATTCTCCCAGCCTGGCTCCATGTCTTGATCTCCTAGGATTCACTGTTCTGTACTGCATGATGGGTTGGTTCTATGTTGCTTCACCAATGCTGATCTGCACCTGGGAAGCCTTCAACACCCTCTGAGAAGTCAGAGGTCCCTCCCCACCCCATGGCAAATTTCCCCCCAAGCTGCCAGCAGCCTGTGACAATGCTCTTTGTGAGAGAGGACAGGGGTAACAGGTTATTTTCTGTAAAAACCTTTCAGTTCAAGAGTTAGAAAGAGAAACCTGTGCACCAGAACTTGGGGCAAAGAGCAAAAACACGTCAGAATCCATCTCATAAAATATTCCCAAGACAAAGGTGGCCACAAGCACAGTGCCATAATTGGAGACTTCAGGGAGAGACCTAAATCTGAGGGATCACCAAAGTCCAAACACAGACCAGAAGCACAGAGGTCCTCTCAATGCCACATTCAGGCCCATTCTGTACCTCTGTGCTCATTTCCTCAATCCTCTTTTATCCTTTCTTTGCCCAAGTCAAAGAATGTTGACTTGGGGTATTTTTCTTGCCTTTAGAGTTCACATTTCCTTGACTTTCTCTGCAATGCCAACTTCTAAGCCTTGCACTCCTTCATTTCCTGATGTGAAAGATTTACAGGGAACCTCCCTTCTCTGGATCCTGAGCTTTCAAAGAACATCACTAAAACAGAAGCTCCAGATAAAAATCAAGGCAGCACTGGTATTACTGCAGCTTACATGCCTTATCTGCTTGTATTGTTCCATCTAAAAACATCAGGAAATGGAATCTCTGCATTGGAAGGGAAGTCGATGAGTTGTCAAATGGGAAGTTTGGGTTTCCTTTGATGTTTAAAATTCTGCTGAGGGAAAACAGCAGTAACCCAGCTGCCCTCTTGCTTCCAGCAACCTCCCAGGGAATGGACAACTTTGGAATAGCACAAGTGTTTGGTGTCAGCTGTGGGCTGGGTGACATCAGCCCGGCACTGGTGGGTGCCTGCGAGCTGTCACACCAGACAGAGTGCTCTGAGGGTGAAATGCACACCAGCACACCCAGTGCTCCCTGCCCATTGCATCCCTAAATCAGGGCTGAGCACGGATTTGCGCCAGCGCATTAATCCAGGGAGGCAGGATTTATCCCGTTTCATCGGGGCAGGAACAGTATCTGTCGCTGAGGAGCTGGGCTCAGGGCTTAGCTGGGCCTACTCTGAATTCCACTTGAGTGAGGGATGACTGATTTTGGCATGTCCAAAGGTCACTGGATGAGCAGATGGGAGAGCTTTCCATGGCGGATCAGTCGCTGGAGATGTCGGACACAGAGAAGCTGGAGCACACTGAGCCTACTGCAAGGAGCTTCTGACTCAACCCAGAATAAAGCTTGTCTGCATTCCCCCCATCCACTGCCTCCATCAAAAGCCAAAATCCACAAGAGATGCTGAGGGAAAGTTCACAGCAGGTCAGGGGCTGACACGGTGTTAAACGTGGTGAGCAGCCCTCAAGGAAAAGGCAAAGCTCGAGGCAATTCCAACCTTCAGGGTAGGGATCAACATGCACCAAGTGCCTCAGAAGGAAGCTGCACCACCTCATGCTCCCACTATTAATCCTTTATCAATAACCTGGATGTTTCCAATGATGGGTAGCAAACGAGTTCAACAAGTTAGAAAATTCCAACAAGGAACAAGAACAAATCATGTGGTTTGCGCACAGAACTGGGCAAGAGGGTCAGATCATCTTCCAACCACATTAGCACCACACACTTCATAAAAACCGTGAGAGATTAAAGCCATTTACATTATTTATATGGTTAAAACATGTATCTTTCCTCCTTGATACAGAGACAGACCTATCTTAAAAAGCTCATCCTGCTTTTACCTACATGGCCAGCAACCATTTTCCATCAACACACCAACAGTTCCAAATAATTCCATGCAGGGAAGGGACTTCATCCTCCTTGTGTTTTACTGCAGCAAGGGGAATTCACTTCATATTCCACCCTCGATGGAGATACAAAACCACCCCAGAAACTTCCAGAGGCCTAAAACTGTTCAGATCAGCCCCTCGAGACTCCATGGCAGCACCTTTTCCTTCTATTTTACTGAACCTCCCAAGGCTGCTGTGACAATAGGAAAAGGCTAAAGCACCAGGGAGGTCTGGAGCACACTGTGATGCTCACTCCTGTTCTGTGGGGGTGAGAATGCAGGAGACAAATGGAGAGAAAGGACAAAAAATCTGGGCTTTCTACCCAGAAAAGAAGCGATGTAAATTAGCAATTTCATCACAGATTTCACCCAACTGGATTTTGCTTTACACACATCCCTGGAGAGAAGCAGCTGTGGCAGAATCCCGGGAAAACAGACTTGCAAAGGCAGAAATGCTCCTTTTTTAGCACATGTGATTTCCTGCACGAGGGAGTTGCAGGATCACAGCTCCCATATGGACAAAGAATTCCCTCGGTGACAATCAGCAGCGGCTCCGACCTAAGCCCTTGTATTTTAACAAGTGGACGTCATTGTCATTACAGTCACTCCACCCCATTGAGCTGTAGGGCTGAAAATAACCTCAGCTGTCGAGCTCCATCTCTCCCCATCTCTCCTCAGAGCCATTTGGAGAAATGAGAGGAGGGTGGGGGGTTGCAGAGTGAAGCTGTATTGACACTGGAGAGGAGCTGAGGGAAAAAAGTCCTGGCTGAAGAGAAAAGCACCACTGAGATTATGTCCTGGAAATAAAACTTTTTGAAACCTTCCTTGCTGCCACCTCTCCACAGGAACCATGATTTCCAGGCTGTCCATGCACAGGACTGTCTCAAATTCAGAGGGAAAGTGTCTTGAGCTCTAAACCTGATTTTCCTCTCTTTTCTCCTCTGCTTGGGAGGCTGATCTTTGCTCAGAAGTTATGAAGCAAAACAATCCACATTTGGTTCAAAGCAGAGGAAGGATGCATTTACTACCTGTACCTTCAGCTCCATCCCCAAATATGTTTCATAAAGCAAAACATCCTCCAGCATGGCACAGAAACCACCTCACCCATCCCTCAGCTACCAGAGGGATTCTCCACTTCCTGCTGGACATCAGCATCCCCAAATCCAGCTCTCTCCTCAGCTGAAAGGTTTGGTCTTACCTGGAGTCTTGTCTGAGTCTGAGGAGGACAAAGCTCTGGGCAGGGTAAGAAAAAGCCGATTCCTACTGAGATGACAGAAGGGGGAAGAGGGAAGAGAGGAACAGAGGACATGGGGACACCATGTTGGCTTGGGTTCCCCCCCCGCCTTTCCCCTCCAGAAAAATAAAACAGAAACCCCAGCGATGGCAGGGACGTGCGGCAGAAGGTCCCCTCAAGTCCCCCAGCAGTGTCTCTGCTGCCCAGGGTTAGGCTGTGCCAGCCCCCCTCCCCACCCCGCCTCTGGGTTGTCCTCCTCCAGTCAAATTGCTGACGTGCTTCTCTTTCCCTCCGCAGCCCAGCTCCAAAATAGCTCTGGGTGTCATTTACCAGGGAGATTAAATTTCCCGCAGGACAGAGGCGAAAGGGCAGCGTTTTAGGGACTCACTGGGACAGCCCGGCAACAGGAGGGGGAAAAGCCCATCAGGAGTGTGTGTTTTGGTGGCCTGGGGGACAGGCTGTGGTGACAAGGTGGGTCAGAACCATTCCTCAAGAGTCCATCCCAAAGCCAAGAGCTAAATGTGACGTGGGGACTCGGGAACAGGCGCCTGCCGACTTATCAGAGTCGCACGCTGGACGGGAATTCTTTTCCAAAGGCATCAGATCAATAGTAGGTTTATTTATAATCTCTCAGGCAGGAGCTGTTACAATGGCAAATAAACAGCAAGTTAATAATCCCAAGTGTGTATCTCCCTCTTACATATATATAGATTATATATCTCTCCATCTTTTTGCCTAATGAAGCGTTTGCAAAAGTCACCTGAGCAGCACATCCATCACATCTCAGAGGCTCAAGATCATAATTTCTATATTTGCAAGTAAAATTTCTAACTTTTTAAACAATTTCCTGAAAATGGAGTCCACACCAATCACAGTATTTTAAATTTAAAACTAATTTCTGCTAATGGTAGTAGAGTTAGAACAGTGCCCAGCAGGCTCCCCCACAACCACTTTAGCTCTGTGCAAATATCAGGAGTGAACTGCAGGATACACTTATTTTTGGCAGTAAACAAAGCAGATAAGGTGCTGCCTAGTCCAAGGGTCTGAAGACACAGTTATAGGTTGTGTTAAATCACTTTTCAGGGCACAAAACCACTATTAGAGCAGCAAAAGGGAGTTTCAGCTGGGATTTTGAAAGCAGGGCTTGAAGAGAACCATAGAAGGAACCTTAAAGACCATGGTATTCCACTCCCCAGGAATTGTCCAAGACCAGGTTGGACGGGGCTTGGAGCAACCTGGGATAGTGAAAGGTGTCCCTGCCCATGGCAGGGGGTTGGAATGAGGTGATCTTTAAGGCCCCTCCCAACCCAAACCATTCTGTGATTCTACTTCCCAGAGTGGATCAAAATAACAATAAAATTGTAGGATTGAGGAGAAGAAAGATCTCAGGTGACCCCTGAACTGCTGGGCATTGGCTGAGGGGCTTATCCAATGTTTAGGGAGAGCTCTGTGAGACCCATCCCCTCTTTTAAAGGCACTGCCCATTCTACTCATTCTTCCTTCTGTTCTGAAGATGGTTTAAAGTTTTAGCTGCAGATTAAGGTTTTAGGTGCAGTAGCAGCTCCCAAAGACCCAGAGAAACCTCCCAAAGACACAGGGAGGCTGCCCAAGGTTAGTAACAGATCTCAGCACATTTTTGAATCCCCCTGATTTGATTTCTGAACAGGATCATTTGTACTGTTCCACAAACTGAGCATAAACAGACTTTAAGGTCTATCCCCAACCTGTAACTCAGAATAAACCAGTGTCCCATTTTGGAGCAAACCAAAGCAAATGATCTGTTCCTCAGCCCTCCAAGACACAACCTTGCTTACATTTCCCTGCACTGTGCAATTGCAGGATTGCACAATTGGTGGATTAAGGGATTAAATGAGCAGTGTCTTTCCTTTAACAAGTTGGTGACTTTGAGGAAGAGCTCAGAGACTTTATGATCTCCACCTTTTTTTGTTTTGATAAGGGACCACCTGTATGCACCAGCATTGCAAAGTGACTCCACCACTGCTCTGGGCAGCTGTGCCAGGGCTTCTCAAACACTGTCAGGGAAGAAATTTTCCCTAATATCCCAATCTAAACCTCCTGTGGCAGCTTGAGATCATTTCCTCTTGTCCTGTCCCTGTTTCCTGGGAGCAGAGCCCAACTTCTCCCTGGCTGCCCCCTCCTGTCAGGGAGTTGTTGAGAGTGAGAAGGTCCCCCCTGAGCCTCCTTTTCCCCAGTTTGTTTTTTTTTTTCTTTTTTGGATGCAGTTCTTGCCCTAATTACCTTGACATGAGTGGATTTCCCAAAAAGTCACTAAAAATGAGAAGAACTGAAATACCTCCAGTACCAACGAGTTATTAACCTACTCAGGAACTACAACGTGTGCTGGGTTTAAAACAAAGGAGCATCTATATATGATGAGCTAATAAAAGTTCCAATTTATAGAGAGAATGGTGAAAAGGTTGAAAAAACCTGAATTTGTATGAAGACAAATAAAACATCAGCAGGCACAACATGGGTCCCTTCCTCTTTGAAATACCAAGTGATATACAAATCAAATACCACACAGCTTTTCCACAAGTGTGTTTTCTCCCCACTCCAAACATCAGGAAAACATGCTTTCAACAGCAACTTGTGCAGTTTTAAAACACAGAAAAATCTTTTCTTGCACTTGAAAACTCTATCTTTGAGCTCTGAAACTGCTCATCTGAACTCTTCAGGTGGAAGTAAAAGGATGCCAAATGGAATTAACCATATTTTACAGGCACTGAAACAAGCTGTGTTTGGGTTTTCTCCAAGAAATCAATTTAAAATATTTGAATTTTTATAACTAGCAAGGCCTGAGGCATTAGGTTTTATTTCAATATTCCAATATTAAGTATTATTTCAATATTAAGTATTAGATCTTACGCATTAAAATGTATGTTTTTGTAAAAAACATTATTCATGCTTCTCTCTGTGGGAGAATTTAATTTGATTTTTTTCCCCCCGTGATACTGCACAAGAATTTAAAAGCTGACACCATTTATTTCTCCTCAGTTTGTTTACTCAGTTTTTACAGACAACTAAAAAACCCTGATGCTTTGCCTCCCAATTGAATGTCTGAAAAATAATAAAATAAAAATCAATGCTAGTAACAGTTTTTCACACAAATAACCCACAGAAAATGATATATCTTTATCTACCATGTCTAATTCTGATGGGGAAGAGCACCTAATTCTGCATTAAACATCACTAACAGTTCCCTAAAGCATTCCTAACATAAGGGAACATATTCCCCCAAAAAAGGTTACATATACCTGGCAATGTTAATTGATAAAATCATGGAGGACACAGAAAATCAATGCATAAAGGCAAATCTAAGTATTAAAATTAATATATCAAGACAAATCAAAGTATCACATTGATTTAAAAAAACAACAGAGGTGCCGGGTTAATTTTTCTTCAATTCTTAACTGGATTAATTTTTCTTAAAATGCAGGTTTTTAGAATTTCAGGAAGAAAACAATTTATGAACAAACAACGAAAAGGACAGATCTTGCTAAGGCTTCATAAAAAAAGCTTAGAAAGGTTCCTACATCCCATTATGGATTTTTGCCCATTTCAAAAAGCTGGGGAGTTGCTGATCCCAAATCCATTTGTGCTTCCCAGTAATCCCCAAATCCTTCACAGAAAAACATTTTCCTGTGCTGGCATTTAGCACTAGATTGGTTTTAACCCTTCCAGAGGTTTCCATTCATGAACTTGGGATGGTGGAACTCTAAGCCTGACTTACCAAAGGCTCAAGGCACTCTGCCAAAATCAGATTTTCAGTAAAAATACAACTCTGATGGCAAATCCTGTTTGGTTCTGCTTGGCCAATCCTTCCATTTTGTCATTAAATCTTCAATAACTACACAGTGAATAAAGCTCTGCCTGGGATCCACACCCCAATCCAGAACTGTCTACAGGACTCTCACAGAAAAGAGTGCCAAGTTTGTTTACTTTTCATCATCAATTCACATTCCTTTCTTTCCTCTCTAAAACTTTGTTGAATTAAGATGGACAGACAGAGGTTCACAGGTCAAATGAGACTCTTCTCTTCAGCATCTTTTCTGTCCTTTCAAGGTAAATTTTACTTTTGCTTTCTGTGACTTGAAATCCAAACACACCTGTCCTACAATTTTCTTTTCTTTTCTTTTTACCATTTTAAAGACAGAAGTTGACTTGCCTTTCACTGTTTCACTGGCATGCTGGTCACCATCAAGGTTTCATTAATGTCACCTCAGGTCTCCTCACCCTCTGGAACATCACAAATACTCTGCAGCAAAGTTCATGAGGTCCAGATTATTTGAAATACTTTTCCACAGGAAGTAATTTCTTACCTGTTAGACACTGACATATTGATCCTCTTGTTACAGGCACCATGACACTTACCTGGTTGCAGCTGCTTCGTAGGATGTAAAGGTAAAATAAACTCCAAAACTTTTAACAGCTCTCCTGCTTTATGGAATATTCAACCAATCATTACTCAATCTCCTCGCATAGCTGCAAAATGATTTTTGTTATGATTAAATCACTCACTATTTGTATTTTATTTCATGCCATAGGGCTTTTTTTTTAATATCTGTTGCTGCTCAGCTGTGCTCAGGCACTCACCATGTTCGAGGACACTCAAGGACAAGAGCACAGCCACATTTCTGTTTTCTGAGGGGTCCACAAACCTCCCTGGGTTATTGTGGCTCCATTCTCCCAGTGCAGCTCAAATTCCCCTGTACCTGAACAGGGTACAAGGGGGAAAAAGTTCCTTATAAGGAGTCTGCAGCTGATTTGCCTTGTGAAATGTCTTTTCTGTCATGTTTAATCCATGTCAGAAAGTTACCCGAACACAATGTCTGTTTTTATGTGTTCAAGCAGCACCATGGATGTCACTGTGATGAGACAGATGCTCCATAGTCACACACATCAATCTCTTCCCTGCTTTCAGTTAAGGAAAATGTGTCAGTGTTGATAAAATAGTCTCATCCCCTCATCCCAAGCCTTCCCCAGGCCTTGCCCAGTGACTCAGCTCATCCCTCTTCTTCTGCCTCTCCAGCCACCCAACTCTTACATTATCATGAGCAGAGACAAGGCAGAGACACCATTTCCCTTCTCATCAGTACACGGCCACTGGCAATGAGAGTTTTGCTCAAAAATAAAGCATTCATGACCACATTATTATTGGGTGAGGCAAGTTCTGCTTTCCAGGGATTTCCAAAATGAGTGCATGTCCTGTTTATGACTCACTTTGGACTTGCTGGAGAAGCCAATGCTGATGTTTAACCTGCTAAATTCTTCCAACACCCCAACAAGGGAGCAATCTGAGCACAATCCAACCATCATCAGTGCCTCTGATATTGGCTGAATCCGTCAGATGTGACATTCTCAGCTCTGGATTAAGAAAAGTGGCTGTAAAGAATCGATACATAAGGGAAGATTTACATCAAAGGGTAACATCAGGTTATTTTTTAAAACAAAGCTATCTTAAATGTTTTATTTGCAAGAAAATTACCTTAAAATTATTTTTACACTATTTCAACAACCCGAATAATTTGGTTTTTATTATTTCATTACCCTCTGGAAGGCAGGCAAAGATCCCTCAGGAAAGATGGAAGGAGCAGGCACCAAGTTTTTATTCAAGCGTGCTCTTCAGAAAGGGACCCATTCATCTAAAGATGGATATTTATATCATTATTTATACAACTATTGGTTGTAATCAGTGGCACTGACAGATCTTTAGTGTGATCATGTCCCAGCAGAATGTGGCTTCCCCATCCCTGGAAGTGTCCAAGGCCAGGTTGGATGGGGCTTGGAGCAACCTGGGATAGTGCAAGGGGATGGAATGAGATGAACTTTAAGGTCCCTTCCAACCAACACATTCTGGGATTCCATGATCTGCAAGAAGACTGTAGTAACTTACTCTGTGAAGGGTTTGTGAAGCCTGAGTAAGCATCCAGAGGGAATTCCAGACACATCTCCATCCCCATTTCTTCCCTAGAGGGAATTCCAGACACATCTCCATCCCCATTTCTTCCTGGTGACACCATTCATTTGAGCATCCTGCTAAAAAACCCTGACACGAACCAGGCAGATTTTATTTGCCCCGTTAATAGCTGTGACTTCCTATGTTTAATCCCTCTTAAAGAGGTGTTTGTTCTTCAGGACTCTCAGATTTAATGGAAGTGCCCATAGGCTTTGCTGTGCCAGGGATCCAACAGGATAACAAACCCATCTTTTCCATTATTATCTCCATGCCAACAGGTCAGATGTTCTTTGAAAATGGATTTATGGATTCCAGAAATAATAAAGCAATAGCCCACCAATTCACCCAGATCCTCTAAACCCACTCAATTTTTGTTTAAAGTTTTGTTTAAACTTCTGATTCATCTTCAACCATCTTATTTTTCAATCCAAGTGATCACAGTCCCTCCAGTTCTGGGTGTAATCCACAAGCTCCTAGTGTCACACTGACACAATTTAATTGACTTAAACTCAAACAGACCTCGGGTTCTTCCCTATTTGCTTCAAGAATTGACAAGACACCCTCAACCCCATGAGGAGCAGAAGGAACTCTGACATTCAATAGGTTCTGTAGCACAGCAAGACTGGAGATCAGGAACAGTTCCTGAGGGCAATGACTCACTCAAGGCACAAGGATCTGGGAATTCTGTACCATAAGCAACAGCAGAAACTACTATTCTTTAAACTTTATTTCTCTAAATCTCCTGCTTACTGAGGCTGTGCATCTTTTGCAACCCAACACTCTTGAACTATATATATATATTTATGTATTTCTAAGCAACATGATTCATCAGCTCCAAATCAAAGGTCTCCTCAGCAAGTGGAGTGAGGTGGTACTGTGGAAAAACAGTGTTTCCATTTTTATATGGGACTGTTATTCAAATCAGAACAGCACAACTGAATTTCATGGCTTCACAAAGGTCAGGCAAATCCACACAAAGGTGAATTTAAACTACATTTGATTAATATTATTTAAAAATCAACATAAGGTTTGAATGTTACCAGACTGATTAGGGAGGAAAACATTTCCCTGCGACTCTTTTCCAAAGAATCCCCACGGGCAAACTGCCAGCACAGTCCCACTAAAATAGCTGCAAATATTCCATTGCAGGTGTTTTGGAACAAGTATCAAAGCAACCAAGCTGCAGCTAAATAAAAGCAGAGATGCCCATCAGCACAGGGATGTCTCTCTCATGATCTGCCTTGGAAATCCCCTTCTCTCTGGAAAAGAAGGAAAAAAGAGGAGGCTTCTTGCAATGTCTCCAAAACTGACCTACAAAACACATGTCTAAACAGCAGCAACAACAAAACCCTGCTCAGAAGGGATGATTTGAGATGTTTGACATGTACAGGTCAGCTGAATATGGAAATGCCCTGCCTCAAAATTGCATCTTTAAATTATCCAAAACACCATGGACATTTTTATAAATTCCCCACCAACAAAAAAAAAATTGCATCAATTATTTTCTGTCACCAGAAAGTTCTTTTTTTTAAACTCTAAAGCAAGGAACATTTTTCCCCTGTGAGGTTTGAAACATCCCACTCCACAGGACAAACCAGCCCAATTCTGTTGTTACCTCTGCAGTGCTTAAGTTGTGTTTCTGATCTCTGTCAACAAAGCCAGATCTGGGACACTTTGGTAATTTATTTTGAGAAAAGTGCCAAATTCATCCCAATTTCCCCAGTAATGCCCCACACAGTCCTTATAAAAGGCTGTTCTTTATTTTCAGCTACTTGATGGAAACCTACATTTTTCTGTGTGAACCAAGAGATTCCTCAGCCCCAAGTTCAGCAACTGCCAGCCAGAACTTCCCCTTCTTCTGCAGAATTAAAGCAATCAAACCAGTCACAAAAAACACGAAGAATTTTAATTTTTTGTAATGAACACATAACAGGTTTTTTCAAGGCAGAATTACCAACCCCAAATTCAGCAGCTGAGAAACAGTGTGAGTTGATCTAAACAAGCTGTCACTACTTATTAGGGACATCCATACAACACAGGTGATTATTTAAATAAAAGGAATCAAATCCCATACATAAAAATACCAGAAAGTTACACTGGCCATGATTTATTAGAGAATTCTCCTATTTCTGAGACTTTCACACATGTAACACAAACCTTATCAGTTCAACACAGGTGGACATAACAAGGCAACCTGGTGTTCCACAATTAAAAAAAAAAAGGAAAAGCAGATGAAATTCCCAAGTTAAGGTGCACCAACACCCTGTGGCATCAAAGTACATCTGTGAAGGGTAATTTTAAAGATGTTACACAAGAGGTAGAAGTAAGATTTTTGCAGCGTTCAAACATCCACAGTTGTTTTACAGAAATACTTAAACAAGCCTAAACTGATTAATGATTAAAATCTTGCATAATCAGTAATTGAATTTTTTAAGCTAAATTATAATTTGACATATTTCTGTTGGGCCCACTCAAAATCTCCTTCAGTAATATTTCACTAGCAGTGTAAAATTGGATATCTTAAGGAAATGAGTTGACCAACAAACATGTAAATGATACACTTCAGACACCAAACAGTTTATTAAAATATAGACACTATTCATCTTTGTATATCTGTCATAAAAAATAAAAGGAAACTTATTTTTTCCCATGTATATACTGGAAATAGCCTAATTCTGTGAAAAAAAATATGCTCATTAAGTTATTACTGTGCATAAACAAGTTGTATTTTATACAGTAAAAAAACAAAGCAATCTTTGTCTGGCAATGATTTTTACTCTGCTTTATTCTCTCTCTAACCAGCTTTTTTTTTTTTATACACTATATGCAGATATTTTCCTTTTTGAAAGCTCATTTGGCAACAAGCAAAGAGAATTTATAACTCCAGTTCCTCAATTTGTTTAAAAGTTGCTCCTAACCTGATATATTTTCAGTATCTAACAGCACAGACACGTATATTAAACACATTATTCTGCACCTTTGATTACAGTATTGCTAATGAAGAAAAATAAGGACCTTTCATTCTATATAACTGATCAGCTTGATTGGCAAAGTTATTATTTTATTTTAAAAATTACAAAGCAGTATCTACCAAAAAATAATCGATAAAAATCAGACATCTCAAGTTCTACAAACCAAAAAAGTGCTGGTGACTGACATGGATGAACTGCACAGGGAATAAATCAAGGTCTTGGCATGGTTAAGGCTCTATTTCCCTCGAAGCAGAACAGGAGACAAACAAGGTGCAAAATTCCCCTAGACCCACCAGTTCAGCCACAGTTTCTGTAGCAGGCACATTCCTCAGCTTGAAAAGAAAGCAAAATGATCCTGGCTAATTCCAAGAAACTTTACAAAAAAGGCTGGGAACTCATCCCTCTGGAGTTTCTTGATAGCAAATGTTCAAGGTGAACTACTGAGCTTGTGTTTGAAGAGCTCCTTAACTCCAGGTATCAACCAGGAAAACAAAGCCAGACCAAGAAAAATCTCTTATAAGCTGTGGCTTCAATGGAAGCAGGACCATGCTCAGCTCTTCAGCAGCCCAATTATTGAAAAATAGTAATTAAAATATATATTCCCCGTCAACTACCCTCATAGTGACTGATGTGAAGTGTTCCCTGCTCCTGTTCAATATAATCTCCAAACACAAAGAGTTAAGGAATCAATAACTCAGAGTTCTTCCACTTCAGTGACTCCATTAGGAAAAAAATAAATAAATCTGTAGAAGACTGTGGCCATACAGAATTTAACATTTAGTTTTCCAACTAACATCACATACTCTGCCAAAGAAATAAAGACATAAAGAACAGAATCCCCAGACCCCATTGCTTTGGGTTGTGGCACCAAGCAGCATTTGTCAAAATTGCAGCCCCCAAACAGAGAATGGGCTAAAAAGAACCAACACCCAGCTTCCAGAGCAGGTAAAAAATAGAATTAAAACAAAAAACATATAGGCTTAAGGTCTGTTTGTTGCATAATTTTTACAAAACAAAAATCCAGCTTCCCACAGAAAGAGAGCTATGACTTCATGGTGACTTTGTGTATCTGTGAATATCCCAATGAGCCAAGCTGGATTCTGCCCCTGGAGGAAGAACAGATTTAAACCACAAACAAACCCATTTTGTGCTCAGTGCTCCTTGCCCTTTACCATTTTCTAAGCCTAGAAAAGCTGAGTTTAAATCCTACCTCACCGTCTTCCCTGAGAGCAACAGGAGAGGAGGTGATCCTGATCCCAGAGGGGGAACCACATCCCCTTGGCTGGAGCCAGCTGTTCCCAAAACCTCTCCTGGTCCCTCAAGCTGGGACACAGCTCAATTCCACAGGATTTAAACACACATGGGAGGAAGGATGGCTACCAGAGGGGGACAGGAACAAGCCAACTGTGCCCCAAGTCTCAGCATCACCAGCAACTGATGGGGAAAAGAGAATTTTGGGTTAAGCACAAACAGATTCCTGGCCCTGAAGCCCTCCTCAGCATGGAAGCCAAAAGGAAGAGTGATCCTCTCCACTGGAATTGGGGCTTCCTGCAGCTCCTTCCTTCTTGTAGCTCCCTTTTCCTCCTTTACACCCCCAAAGAACAGGGGATGGCCTGGGCTGCAGATCAAACACGATCCCAGGATGTTGTGCTCATGGTCACTCTGGAAAAGTGCACAGGAAAAATCTGGGTATCCCCACCCTTCTCTGAAAAGGCAAATCCCTCAACAAATCCTCTCACATTCTCCACCTTACACCATTCATTTCCTTCCAAGAGAAAAAGTGCCAGGAATAATCATAAGAGACTTACTGTGCCCTAGAGCAGCAATTCCAACTAAGGCGAATCATTTCCAAATTATACATATCTAGGTACAGACAAAATATTGGTAGTGGTGGTAAACAGCAGCAGCAAAGAAAAATATTCAGTTTGGAAAGAAAAAAAATCCAGTAGCAGCAGTTTGGGAAATAAATCTCACACACTCCTGAAAAGGCCACAGCAAGACAAGCATCACGAACTTAAATAACCTCCCTGCATGCTGCTGCAATGAAAATAACAAATTAATGCCAGTTTCTGAGGTTTAGTTTATATAAATACCATCAGAGCAACTTAACTGCCAGAGGGACCCTGTGGATACAGCAGAAAAACCAGAGATACAAAACCTACAACCAGAAAAATAAAGAGTTCTTCCCCTGCTGCTGGCCTCCCTTCTGGGAATTAATAAGGTTGAATCACCATAAACCTCCAGTTATTTATAGAGAATACAGAAATAATTGTAGTTCTTAATTCTATGTTGCACTGGACTATCAATCTGGCATTTTAAAGCCTTAAAGATTCACTACCAACTATCAAAACATCCTGATAATAATCCTGATTTTAAAAGGGACACCCAAGTATCCCATTTACTTAAACTGAAGCAATCCAGTATCACTGGCCACAGCTCTGCCACCTTCATCTCACTCAGAAATTTAAACTGTATAAATCAAAACAGGGAAAAAAAAAAACAAATTAAATCTCAAGAAAGCTGATTGAGGGGGTGGAAGCAGAAGAGAAGGGAATAAACTAAATTTTATCTGATTGCTTCTCAAAATAGAGAGGGAAAGAAGGATTTTTTTTTTTCTTTAAAAATCAAACCTAACTCCTGAAACCATCTCTTTGCCTTAAGTGTGACCTAAAACCTGAACTCTGCTTTCCCTGAAGTTAGTAAAACAAATACAATTAGTCCCTAAAGCCACAAACATTCTACTTGTACTTATTCATACCAAAAAAATCAGTGCAAGACTCACACAATTTTACCTTGTTGCCAAATTAAACACTAGGCAGAGACAATAATGTTCTGACTGACAGAGCTGCTGCAACTCCAGGTGTTATTTTAAAAAATAAAGTGTTTTTTTTCCCCCTAAAATGCAGAAGAGTTTGTAATAAAACAAGAGAACTGGAGCATTTTGAAAGGAGAATTAAAGCCAAGAATCATTCTAGGTCTAATGCTGCCCATAACCAACTCATTTAAAGAAATGGGCATTAAAAAAATCATTTTTCTTTGAAGACCTGGAGTTTTAGTGAAGAAAACGGAGTGAGGCAAAGTGAAACACGAGCGTGGACATTTGCAGGGCAGGACAGGGAGCATCTGACCTGGCACATGTGATCCAGGGGGACATTCCACAGCCACAGTGCTCCTTAAAGAGCCCCAAACTGGATGGTCTCGTGCAATTAACATAATTAACACTGGATGTTAATTGCAGCCACATGGAACCCTTTAAAATCCATTTTTTTAAACTTCAACTGAAACCAGAAGTGACCACGCAGCTTATCATCCTGGGGAAATGAGACTGGTAAAGGCACATTAACTATGAACCAATTAAATCATGTTCCTTCACAATATTAATTAATTAATGAGCAAGAAGTAAGAACCAATTATGCCCTGCACATTCACCACTACAAAACAACCCTGCAGGACCACAAGGGTTCTGTAAACAGAAAAGCTCATCCAGATTTCCAAATTCTGATTTCCTGTAGTCACAGTAATGGTAAATAAACCCCCAAATTACCCATGAACTGAAATACTGCAAACTCCACTGTAAGCTGTGGAGTACAATTAGTTTCACAAATTCAGATTGAACCTTCTTGAATTAGTTTGTGCAAATAAATTGCATGTGCACACAGAGCAAACACACTAAAATAACTCTGTTACCTGCTTTTTAGACTAAGGCCGAAAATATTCTTTTAAGTTAAATTCACTTTATTTAGGAAAAAAACCACATCATCTTGTTATACTAAAATTCTGATTTCTACCTACTTTTGCTTTTAAAGCTTACTCAGTAGATTACAATGAGGCCTGGGTAAATTTTAGCTACAAATTTCCAGGCTACAGCCTCAACAGAGTTAAGGATGGCACTATTGAGACAACATCTGCTCTAGAAACATCCACAGATCCAAAACTACACAACTGCATTTGGAACAATTTTGCAAGTACAAATATATATGGCAACAGCTCTATAATTACCCACAAAAATGTCAAAGTCGACACTGAACACTATGTGACATAAAAATCTTCATTTTTGTCCTTCAAACTTTGCTCATATCCCCAACTTAATTCACTTTTAACCTTAAGAACTGCTCTCCAAAGCTGTTCATTAATATATTGATACTTAAGAACCTTAATTATTAGTACATGTTAAGAGACTGTGTAACAGAAAGACATTTGTTAAAGCATCACAATATTTCTAAATGCCCTAAGGACACACCTTGAATTACTTATTCTTTGCTAATTCTCTCCCTGAATATCCACACTCTGATTGTCTAAGCCACAGAACGGAGACTAATTAACAGCATTAAATATATTAAACCTTCCACGCCAAAAAATAATCAGTTAAACAGCTTTGGTAACCTAGTACATAGTTAGCTCTGTGTAAATATTTTGCAAACATCCCTTTCCCAAAAAATCCCTATATACCATGTGTATATTTATATAATAATATACAGAGTTCCTGAGTAAATCATTAAATCTGATTATTCGGAAGATTTGGCAAAATATTTCACTTTATACTACTAAAATAGATTTTTAAATAAACATTCAATGAAGACATTAAAATAAATATGGAATGCCTCTGAAAAAATTATAGTACCATGAACTTATATTAATAGCAAATAAAATTTTAATTAAGTGCATACTATATTATATTGTTACTGCTTTTTAACCCACTGAGAAATCAATAAATCTGATTTCTAATCCTGAGTGACAGTTTTCTATCACCTGCTACCGTGTACTTCAATGCAGCTCACACTGCAAAGCTACAAAATCCTTTTTGAGTGGAAAAACCTAAGTGGACTATGCTATGGAAAAGCTCAGTTTACACTGGTTTTGCTGGAAACTGAACTTGCAGCACAACTGCTGAAGCCTCACACACAACCAACACTGAACACTGACTATTCCTGTCAAACTGAGTGATAACCTGTCACCAAAAAAAACCAGCACAGCAGTGTGGATTGCTCCTGACAGAGTGATGGGGTGCAAACTACTCAGTGATCACTTTGGCTCTTAAAAGAACTACATTATGGTGCAAAAAACCCCCAAACCAACCCCTGAACAATTAAGTACCTTCAAAAAAAAAGGAGAATTAAATTCTGCCACACTCTGGTTCCTCAGGGCATGGCCTGACTCCCAGCTGAGCAGAACTCTGGGTAAGCACACAAGGAAAGGCTCAGCTATTGTTTAGCTCCTCTGAACATTAAAATTCTCACGTAGCAGACACTGCAACACCAGCAATATTAAAACTGCATGAACACCACGACAAGCTGTGTCTCTCAACACCAGAATCACAGGAACAGAACTGCAGCACTGACCAGGCACATTAATTAACCCTGACATCCCATGGAAACACCTCCCACAGCGCTGGGCAGGACCCTGAGCCCTTCCCTCCCCATCCTGGGCATCCCTTTGATCCTTCGCGATTATTCCAGAATCCTCGTCCACTCCTCAGCTTTTTCACTCCCTTGGCTTTCGTGCTCCACGCTGCTTCTTTGCTGTGTGCTTGTGCTTGGAGGACAAAGCTCTTGCAACACCCCTTGGAGAAGCTGTTGTTTTTCTGGTCCAGCTGGAGGGGTTTTTGGCAGAGTGACCTGCAGCGCGCACCAGAGCGCGGTGCGAGCCCTGCGCGTGGCACCGGCCAGGGCTCGCAGGGCGGCTGCCAGGGCCAGCACATCTGCAACAGGAAAACACACCAGTGGGCAAGCCTGCAAGTGTTACACATTAAAAAAACATCATATTAATTGGTTCAACTCATGGCCCCGAGCAAACCGTGCTCAAGGAACAGCTGAGCTGGTAAGGACAGCTACAGCATCGCGCACAAATTGTGTCCGTGCAAGAAGGGTCTAAAATTCTGCCACAGGGTCTAAAGTGCTGGTGGAGACGGGGCAAACTGGTCTGCTGAGGCTGCAGGCAGCTTTTGGGTTTTGCAGCGAGAAGATAGGGAACACTGCTTCTTGGATGGGCCAGTAAAAGCACTGAGATCCCAAACACGCTGAGAAAATCCTAAAGCAGCTCCAGAAGGGATCAGTTGCTTTGTAATTGCTTTGTGAATCCTGCAAGGCCAGAGAATGCAAACCTGCACCTTTCCAGCCAAAACTGCTCATACTGCAGCCTTTTAGCCAGAGATTGTTGACTAAAGCTGGGACTAAGTGGACCAAGCTGCTGCTACACTGCTCTGGGAAGTTTAGGAAGTGAAAGGGGCCCAGCAAAGTTTGTGGCTCAACAAGAGGGACCATGACTGATAACTCTCATTGTAACAGATGACAGAGCTCTTATTTAGATACATATTGGCAATAATTTTAATCATAATCATCCACATAACCACGGTGTCCTACTTGTCCTGCCTGTCCAAGAACCTTCCTTCTACTACTCCTGACTTGCACTTGGAGTTAACATAATATTAAAATTTTAGGAGTAATTTTAAAAGTCAGTTTGCATACAGGACTATTGTCTTAAGGAAACTACATTTTATATTTTAACTTTGACACCTAAATTGCAAAAGTACAACATTTTGACTCTCTTTCCAGTTTATCCTTCCCTCAGAAGGAAGAACAATTCCAAGGACATGCTGGAAGCCAAAGGAACCTCGCTGCCCACTTCACTTCAGCAATAGGAAGTGAATTCCTCTTTTATCCTGAGACACAGGTATTTTCTGAAGAAAAACAACATGATCTTTAACCCCAAGCCATAAATTCCTACATGTACCCCCTGTACTGCTCCTACAGGTTATTCTGGCTTTACTTCAACAGAATTTGGGAAATGTGGAAGGTAATTCCTGGTGGGTTTGCGATTTAGGTAAGGTACACAGACAATTGATTTACACAACACTGGCAATTTTAAAAATTATTTTATAAGCTGAAGAAAAAAGAAAAAATAGCAATACCAGTAAATAATTCTACTTGCTTAAAATTCTACTTGCTTTTACTTTTAGCACAACCACTTATGGTTATATCACATCAGTGAACAGTTTTCACATTTCTCCTCTAGCCAAGAGAAAAAAATTTGGAAGTTTTAAAACTAATAACAGAAAAAACAAAAACCCCAAGAGATCTCGAAGTAATTTAAAGTCTCACAAAGTAACAAGTGTGGATTTGCAAACTTTTCACTGAAGTGACAGGAATTGTTGTGTATTTTAAATTTACACAAGGCAAGAGGATTATATTCACAATGAAATGTTTGAAAAAGCTTGGAAATCGTTACCTTTCTCACTGTTACAGCGTGGCACCCCTTGCCCCTGTGCATTAGCAGCATTAACCACCTCATCCTTCCGACGTGCCTGTGCCACCTGAATGGCTTCCAGGTGCTGCTCCAAGGTTCTGGAGATGTTCCTGTGCACAGGGCTACCCCCAAGCCTTTCCATTTTTCCTATTAATGTCAGCACCTGCCAGAAGACACCAAAATCATGATTTATTTATTTATAAACAAGCACAGAGCCTGAAAGAGCTGCAGGGATCCCAGCCCCACAAGGCCTACCCTGGCTTGTTCCCGTGACTGGTCGGCGAGCAAGCGATCCACTCGGGAGGGGTTGGCAGGGAGTCGGGACACTGGGGTGGTGTTTGAGCTGGAAATGCTCTGCCCTGGGAAGTGTCTGGCAAGGTCAGCTTCAGTCTGCAAGGGAAACAGTTTGCCAGTTTGAATGTTGGAAATTCGGATTTATCAATCTGATTTTGGGGCTGTTCGGGATTTTCGGGTGCATTGGAAGTGAGAGTCCTATCTTAACTTCTGACTGCATTTACAGAAAAACATGCCCAAATATCACAGAATCCCAGAGCAGCTTGGAAGGGTTTTTAAAAACCATCAAGTTCCACCCCCTGCCATGGGCAGGGACACCTTCCACTCTCCCAGGTTTCTCCAAACCCCATCCAACCTGGCCTTGGACACTTCCAAGGATCCAGGGGCAGCCACAGCTTCTCTGGACACCCTGTGCCAGGGCCTCACCACCCTCACAGAGAATTTCTTCCTAAATCTAAGCTAACCCTGCCCTCTTTTGGTTTAAAGTCATTCCCCTTGACCCATCACTCCAGGCCCTTGTCCAAAGTCCCTCTCCAGCTTCCTTGCAGGAATATTTCCCTAATTCAGTTCTGCCTCACAGAACAACACCCAGTGGCAGCTTTCAGAACCAAAGCTGTACAACTTTATTTTAACTAATCTTCAACACAGAGCCAGTCAAATTCTTGCACAGTACCCAACAAATGGGCACCTGAGGCACTTGAGGACAGAGATTAGTGGTGAACATGGTGGTGCTGCTGGTTGATGCTGGGGACTTGATGATCTTAAAGGTCTTTTCCAGCCTTAATGATTCTGTGATTCTACAAATTTAAACTCTGAGCCTCTCACTGCATCTCAAATGTCACAGATTACTAAAAAAAAATAGAACCAGGTGATCACAGCAGCACAAATTGCATCAGGGTGAAGCTGCATTTAACATAATTTTTCAGAGCTGATATCAGTTTATCAACACAGCTGCCAAACCCCACTGAGACAGACACTGACCCATGTGTAACACAGGCAGTGACTGAACACCACCAAACCTATTTTAGGATAGGAACCTCTTACCCTTGGAGTAAAAAAGACACAACTAGAAGTAGATTTCTTATCTCATTCCTTCTTCAGGGTACAGTGGGTGTAGGAGAGAGGGATCAGGGGCTGCACTGCAGTTCAAGGCAAGGTTAAGTCCACACTGACACTATGTACATTTGTACTGAAAGTATGTGCTGAAGTCCTTTTCTGTTTGCTTTACTGACACTTCCACACTATTTAGTCCTTGCCCTCTCCTAACATGGATTACAAGAGCTGACTCCACCTGTACTCATCATCTGGGGAGCCTGAAAGGCCTCCAGAAAGAAATGGATGGGGAAAAGGGGTCATGGATTCATATAAAGACACCAGGTAATAAAGAATTGCAACTAATAAGCAATTAATTAAATTATATGCACATACATACATGCAGTTCCATTTAAACTTCCAAAAGTCCATTAGCAAGGCCCCACAGTTGATGATGGAAATAAAAAGATGCCCTCCAGGGATCTAATTTGGTCAGACACTTTTATCCAAAGACCAGGAGTCTTCTCCAGTGTGGAAGCAGCCAGGCACTCAGGGTATAATGATGGACAATTTAGTTTCTGAGACCTGGCATGGAATTCAGGGATTTGACTCCTCTTGGGAAAGCATTTCCCGCTCCTTTAGAGCACAGAGCTTTCACTGCCAACTCTAATTCCCTTCTCAGTGTGATCCCTCCCTGGCAACAGTTCTTAGAATGAGTCTTAGGCAGGAAAGGACTGTAATAAAAAGAGCATAAATTGAAATTTCCTTTGGGAGCAGGAAATAATTCAAAAAATTGTAAGTTTTCTCTAGAGCCACATGGAGGGTGCTCAGGGTTAGTCACTTAGTTTTCTTTTTACTGAAACCAAAGATTTAGTAAAAGAAGCAGCAAACCAAAAGAAGAAACAAAAATCAGGGAAAGACATGACTATATCACTGATATCACAATCCGAAATAACAAAACAAGAAACCATCAACAAAAATTACAAAAAAAAAAACCAAACAACAACAACAAAGCAAACACACACAAAACCCCCAACCAACCAAATTAAAAAAAAACACCATAAAGCTTCCTCTCTTTCTTCATGGGATTTAAAAGCAGTCAAGCCATTATCAGGAATCATCAGCAGATGTGTTTTACCTTCTTCCTCTCCTTCTCCAGAGCTCTCCACTGCTCACAACACTCCTCCAGCCGGATGTGGAGCTCGTTAGCGGGGCCACTGCGGCTCCTGGGGGGTCTGTACTTGTTAAATGGGCTTGGAAAGGCAAAGTAGGGTGCAGCTATTTCCCCAGAGAAGAGATCACTGAGGAAGGGACTCAAAGGGTTAAAATCATCGTAATGAAAAAGATCAACAAGTTCCGAGAACGGAAACGGTGCCGGAGGAAAACTGAAATTATTTGCTGATGGAAAAAGTTGGTGATTAAATGGAGGAAAGCTGGGGTTTTGCTTAAAGTCAGACATCAGTGGGAAAGAAGGAAGCAGAGAAGGATTGACAAAATCTGACAAGCTACCACCATTCTGCTCGTGCTTTTTTGGGAACACATTGAAGGGCTGGCGGTTTGGGGCTGTGTGTCCCAAATGAGGAACCCAATTCCTTCTGCCTCTTCTATCATCTTTATTGCCATTTTCCTGGGCCTGGTTTTTTGGGAACCTGTGGTATTTCTCAGGGTCTTCACCTGCAGCTTTCTGCTGCATGAACCAGTCTGAGGAGAAATTAAGGGGGAATTTACGGCGTCGCCCCTCCTTGTTCATCAACGTGTTCTCATGGGGTCTTCCGACGGGTTTCTTCTGCTTCTGATTCTCTGAGAGGAAATGAGGAACTCCCAAATGACTGGAGACACCATTTGAGATTTGGAACCTCCCATCTTTCCTGGGATGGAGGGTGGGTAAGTGCTGTGAGTAGTAGGAGGGCTGTGTGAGGGGCTGATGGGTGGGAGAGCCCCCAGACATGGTTGAAACCCCTGATGAGGACTGGGGACTCGTTGCCACTTGTTTTCCATGTGGGATATCAGATGCAGCTGCCAGACTTTTCCCATCCAGCCATGCACACCCATGGTATGAGGAGTAACTCCCATTTTGCACATTTTTCACAGATAAATCATATTCAGCTGCTTTATGAGAGCTTTCCTTAGGGCCCATATTCATCTTACATTCATTATTATTATTATTATAAGCATTCCCCAAAGTAAAGCCACAATGGCCATTTGGCACATGGGTTTCCTGGGGTTTTCTGCTTGCTCCTCCAGAAAAATTATTTTCTTTAGGGGGTTGATTAAGAAAATACAGTGATGGATGAACAGGAAGCTGCAGTTTGTGAGCAGTTGTAGAGTTTTCATATCTTTTAGAAAACAGGTGGTTGTCCTGAGATACTTTATCCCAAGAGTTATCAACAGGCTGATTGGAAAGATCAGGGCAATACTTAGTTTGTCCTTGAGCATAACTTTTCAGAGCTTTTCCTCTTGCTCTTTCACTTTTCCAAAACTCCTTCTGAACACTGGGGCCTCCTTTTGTTCCATTCCGAGGAGAAAAAGGGCTAATACTGGAACCACATTTTTCGTAGTCTCCATTTAACCTCTCGTGGTCAAAAGTGCACAAATGCTGGTTATAGCTCCCATTTGGAAATGAAAACCCATCCTGGGGGATGGTGGTGTTGTTTTGCAAAGAGGGATTTTCGGGGTAGGTGCTCCTCAGGACACTGTCAGGCTGAGCACGAGGGGCACGTGGAGAAAGCCAGGACTCGAGGAGCTGAAGGTCTTCCAAACCTCTGTGCAGCATCTCCACATCAGGAGGCTCCTGCAGGGGCTCCTGGAGGCAGCTGGTGCCCAGCAGGTTGGGAAAATCCTTCCTTTGGACAGAATTCTGAGCTGGGAGCGCTGGGAACTCCCCGTGGCTTCCCAGATCAGGTGTCCACAAAGGGGGAAACAATCTTGAGAGAGAATTCCTGTAACAGAATCAAACAAAGCTCCTGTAATGATTTAAAACATTTCTGACTTTGAAACAGTTCATATAACATGGTTATTCCCCAGCTTTACAATATTGACCAGCCACACACAGCTCTCCTCAAAAACAGGAGGAACATTCCCACTGCAGCTGAGTAAATGCTCGGTGAACTCTGACCACCAACACTGTTTATCTGGTGTACATTCAGAAATGCAGAGTTTATTTGGATTTATGAAATATTTCAGACTCAACTGCATTCAGTCAATTCCCTACTGGTTAAAATTATCTTTTTTTTTCTTCCCCAAATGCTCCAAAGCTGGTGGAAAACTTCGGAAAATTTGCATTTGTAATAGTTCATTACCTTTTTTTTTACTGGCAAGCGAAAACACTTCCATATTTTAAGGGGATTTAAAAGACCTTCACTACTCAACTCTGAATTAATTAAAAACGCGTATCCTATCTGTGTGACAATGGGCATAACAAACAACACACAAAGCAACAGAACTCTCAGAACAAACTTACCAATCTGTAGCTGGTTCTGGCTTGTTTGGCTCCTCTAAAATGCTGGAGACCAACCCAAACATATCAGGGCCGTTGCCAGAGTAAGAAAGATTTACTGGTGCCCTGGGGAAAAAAAAAAAAAAGCAAAAAAAAAAAAAAAAACTTAGATACAA
>VZRZ01003672.1:58731-105009 GCA_013398175.1 Climacteris rufus | reverse complement strand
AGGCCTTGGCTCTGTATAAGCCCAGCTCAGCAGTAATGAAAACACCTCTCTATTATCAACACTGTTTCCAGTGCAAATCCCAAACACAGACCCATATAAGCTACTTTCAAATTAACTCTGTCCCAGCCAAAACCCATACAATACTTTCATTTTAAAAGAGAATTAATAATTTACTTTCAGAATGTTTGTATTTGTAGTACTATACAATGAGGGTTGACTTTATTTGTGCAATATTTTTTTCAATTTATTGTGCCTTTTCAATGCATTTTTCAGACCACATATTGAGAAAAAGTTCAGTGATTTGCTATGTCCACATCAGAATTTTCAGGATGTGGTTATTTTTCTTTTTTTTTCTATCAAAATAGGAAGAGGTAAAAATTTGCTTTCAAATATTCCCTGAATTCATTAATACACCTGTAGGTTGGCCTCCAAAATGTTGAAATTTCGTTGGACTAAAAGAAACATCTACAACTCATTGAATATTTACAAACTACAAACAGTTATGGAGCATTTGTAGAAAGACTAGATGAGTTAATTGAAAGCATATCAAATATGTCCTTGTTTCAGTCCCTCTGTGACTCCCTACCCTACCTTGGTTCCTGTGTCTGGCTCTGTGGAAGGTAATTGTGCCATGCTCTTAGAAAGATCTGAGCTCTTTTGGCTCACTGTGCTGACCTCTGAGCTCTTTTGGCTCAGGTAATCTTGGAAGTCTTCACCCTGAGGCAGAGATCAACTTAGGAAATTTAAGGAATAAACAAAGGGCTCTTATTTGACAAAGTGTTAGTGAGGCAGCATTGCCAGCCACACATAATTAGAAGTCTGGGGTATTTTTTGTCTTTCTGTGTTTGATTACTTCTCCTTTCTGTTCTGTAACATACAGCAGCTATTATCAACACACAGGGGATGGTATCTTTAAAACTACATTGTCTACTTGAAAGGTCCATTAATTTCTTTTTGCAAAAGCTATCAACTTTTGGCTATTTTGTGTTGTTTTTCACAATTTTGTTTCAATTCTGTTATGCCAGCCACATTAGTTATAGAGCTAACCTAGAAAGCAAGAAGTGATAAAAGGTAATAAAATTCAATTAATTCAGGTAGTTAAAAATCTTCTCTATTAAAAAGCTTTTAGCTGCAATATTTCTATAATTTCAAGACACAACTATTAAAATGCTTTTCCATATTTAATTTTTTCCCTGAAAACTTACACAAACAGAAATGTACATAATCGACACTTAATTGTATGTTATAGCTAAAGTAAATATTAATTGCACAGACATTTTAAATAGACTCTAATTTTAGATAAATTTTAAATAGAAACTTAATATGTACATTATACTGAACAAAACAATATCACACAGATAAAACACGACTACTTATTTCCTTTAGAGTTCCAAGCATAGTCACTGAGACAAGAAAAATTCCTGATTAAATAAAACAAAAACTAATTTGGTTCAGATATTTTCAAAATCAGGAGTATCAAATATTTGTGTGTGACTATCCTAAACTTGCCTTGGCAAACCAAACTGTCTTTAACTGACTGAGGGAGAGAAAATGTTTAAGGACTAAACACAAGGAAATCTACTAAATTAAAAAAAAAAAATACTAGAATGACAGTTTTCAAAACTATCACCCTGATCAATATTAGTTTCAAAATTCTTCCTAAAATATCTCATTGTTAAATAAACTACCACAGACTTTAAAAAAATGTATTTATTAATTTGAATTTGGCTTTAAATGTCATGATCATAATGAAATTATCAAAGTAAGAAAGTATCTAACATGAATCATGGAGTTTTTAACTTTCACAATTTCACTTTCTAGGGGCGGGTCAGGTAAAGAAAGGTAAAATTTATAAATAGATTAATTGATGCTCACGTTTTGAAATAGACAAAATGAATGGTATGATCCTGATGAATGAGAAAAACCTGCACCAATATTTCTCAGTTTGTCAGGCCATTATTGTCATTGACAAATGAAGGCTTTAGTATATATTGTTCTTCTAAGGTAAACTCAGCGTAACAGATGTTTTCCCTCCTGATATGACAAGTATTAAAATGTCTAGTATGTATAATGGTATTTTTCAGTCCTTATAAACTGAATATGTCAGAAATAACATCGACAGAAGTCCCTTAAACAGAAACAGTGCCGGCAGCCACATCTGAGCAGGATCCAGATCTCAGGCTTGCACTTCGCTATGACACCAGCTTGCCCTGGCACTTTGAGCAATTCATCCTCATCTCTATTTCTTTCTCTGTGCAATTGTTCTTGTCTACTTATATTGTAGAAGTTCTTTGGCCTGGACTGTCTCTTACAGCATTTCTACACTACTGAAATCAGAACACATGTATCTGTAACGCATCTGATATCTCAGAAAACGCAAAACTCATGTATATGGTTTACTGAATCACTAAATCTGAATGTAAATTACAAGTTTACTAAAATTATTTTTCCCAGTTGCATGTCGTCATCTCCAGAGAATGTATATGATGTGTGCCTACAGTAACACTCTAAAACAGGTTTTTATTTCAGTAGTTCCTAATGGTCTTTTAAACTTGATTTATTACATAAGCATGCAATATTCCATTTACAGAAGTAATGTATTTCCCAATAAACTTGGTTAGACTCCTTTTTATTATAATAGAAACTGAAGGAACGTGGCACCTTGCAATTATGCAGCCCTTTTCAAGCCTGAAATCTAGGATAACCTTAGCCAGTCTCTCTGATTATATCTGTTCTGTTGGGAGGGAACTAACATCCTGAAATAGAAGTTTTTGAAGTCTGTCTTATTTTTTATGATATGGCTTGAATCAGGCATAAAAAATATAAGCATATAATAGTAATCATATTTTAAACCAGCAAAATCTAGTGTGTACACACATATATGTATATATATACATATATATACATATATGAAACCCATGAGGTTAAAACCCACACATAATTAATACACTTACTTACACACATAAATGCAAATAAAAAATACAAGCAGTAAGCAGACAATTAATTTACATTTTCCTCTCTTAACCATAGGGTTGCTCATCTCACAAATTATATTTCTGTGGGAAATGAAAGGTACACTGCTGCCAGCATTTTGTAGGGAATAATGACACACTTTACTACCTGTAAGTGCTGACTGAGTGCTTCTGCTTTTCCGTCCCAAGGTGACTGTAACACAGATTGATGAAAGATTGGGTAGGACTAAAAAGGTTAAAGATGCAGACCTGGAGCTAGAAGGCAGCCCTGACACTGATGGAGTACAGTACAATGAGAGTGCCCACATTATTGTCCCATCCTCTGATAACCAGTGTAATATGAAAACTGACTACAGGAGAAGGGAACAAATTAAATCCATTAATCAAGCATATCTGTGCTAAACAGTTGCTCTGAAGAGATGAACAAATGAAAAATTTACTATTTGTTTCAATGCTTGCTACCACCAGAGAAAAAATTAATTGCGAAGCTGTGGCTGAACTATTAAGATTTTTCTTGAGAAAACTGTTTATTGCTTTGTCAAAGAACAAATGAACCTCATTAGTGAGATTAGTTTCAGCTGATCATTTTGCATTAGGACAGTCTAATAATATCCCCTCTAAAGATACATTGAAGGAAATAGTTTCAAAGAACCAGAGTCCATTTTGTTGTATTAGACTTAAGTCAGAATTGTATGATTTGTCATTCAGCTGAAAATCAGCTCAATTTTCTTCATATTTCTCTGGTAAAGTGGTTATTCAGTTGCCTGTAGTCAGCTGTTTGTCAGGTATTCAGAATAAGGTTTCTGTAGTCAAGGGGTCTCACAATTCACTCACAAAACTCCACTCCCAAAGTGCATTACCTGAAATCCATGTAGTTCTTGACACAGAACAAAACCCCTAAATGGGGATTTGGGGTGGTGGTGTTTTTTTAAATACAATGATGTGGCAGTGTTAGTGGCTAAAGCCACAGCATGTAAGCCTCAACAGTGGTGGAAGGAAGCTCAGCACACTGCCCTCTGAGGCAGCTACTCTGGTTAGGGTGACACTGTTACCCATTCCATCATTCCTTTCGGTTGCTGTTTATGGTTACGCAGTTATGTAATGTTCTGTATTTGGTTATGCTCCAGAAAGTTCTTGTCTCCTCAGTTACGCATTGGTTGTATTGTAATTTCTGTTCCCCTATTTAGCTGTATTCCCTCTCCCTTTCCCTATATAAACCCCACTTAAGCCCTGAGCTGGGTTCTTTGTTCCGGATCCTTCAGCTCACCTGGACCCTCATTCCTGCTCCTGCTCCCGGACCCTTCCCTGGACCCTCTCCTGCTGCCCTACCCTAATAAAGAGCTGAAAATCCCGGAAAAAGGCCCCTCCTTGGTCTTTGTTCTCGCCGACCCGCCGAAGACCACCAAGCTCCAGTCAATTCTACTCAGCAGAGGAACTGGCACTGTCCAGCCAGGCACGGCTGGAACCCTGCTTGGGGGAGAAGCGCTGCAGCTCGGCAGCCAGCCCCCGCACCACCAGGGAAAGCCAGTGCAGGACGCTGTGCGCCCTTGGGTCTGTCCCCAGCCCTCAGCAGAGTGCGTCCACCGCAGCGCAGCTACACAATGAAATTACACTGTTTGAAACTCAATGAAATTCTTCCAAAAGTTTCTATTTATAAAGCAAAAGATATACGGAAGTTCTCTGATCTACAGAGCAAAGAGTACAGGCAATTTTCCTATTCTGCTCTGTCATCCTGCTGGAAACTTATGAAAGTAGTCACTCCCTTTTGGAAAGAACAGAAACCAGCTGTCTATGAACTGGAAGCCTTCAAGGCAAATTATTACCTGCAAAAGGTCAGAGAAGTTATGCTTCTACCAGCGGAAGCAGATCAGGGTTTGAAGTGCGGCATTTATGCCAAAGTTTTAAATCTCTTTTTCAAAAAGGAAGTTCTTCACATTGAAAACCTCTGGCTTGCAATGAGCTCTCCTGCAGTACTGTGTTCCTCATGCTGTAAATGCCTCCATTGCTGAATTGAACTCAAATCATGAAGATAAAACAGCCAGATATCACAGAATCATTAGCTTGTCACTACTCAATTGACCTGATTCCCACTGGAAGTCTAGAGGCAAAGAAGAAGTTGTCAAACATCAGAGCTGAGGAAGTCTGCTTCCATTGTTTTTATGTCTCAAGAGTACCAGCCTTGATGGGCCTATGAGAAGAGCTTACAAAGATCTTGGTGCATTTGAGAAATGCTTTCTTCCACAGGGAAGTATGTCTCATACTACAATAACAATCTGCTATTATTTTTCACATTTCAATACTGATACTGTGCATTTTTCTGCCCAAAAATTTATTTTTGAAAACCTTGAATAAAAGTATATTTTGCCCGTGTCCTCTGCTGGAACTGAACAGAAGATTAAAATGTTACTGACAGGATGGAGAAGAAGGAGTAATAACAGCGCTTGGAAACACAGATATGTCAAACTCCACGGGCCTGATTTTCTTAGAAGACCAACTAAGAGTTGCTATATCCCCTTATTAGTCATCCACAGAGCAGCACAACATGGATTGTTAACTACTGAAAGAACAATATTTAAAGATGAACTTTTGTTCAGCTATGAATGGATTCCTTCATGGTTCAACACCAAACTCCACCCAAAAGTAAGCATGCCTCCAAAAAAAGACCTGTTAGCAGATTAAAGGACTTAATTTTAAATATAGCTTGTTTGACTATGAAAAAACATTTGGAGCAGAACAGAAAGTCTGCCCCAGTGTCTCCATTACCTTCTGTTGAAGTGGTTTAACTGGCATTCTCTTTCCAGAGCACGTTGTGAAATGCAGCAGACATTCACCCAACAAGAGCAGCTGCAGAGACCCCTGATAGTCACTTTTGAAACTTCAATTGCAAACATGCTTTTGGTACAATAGGGACTGATGAGTCCTGCGGGTAATGTTCAAAACTACCAAGAAGATTAAACTGCAAACCTCACACCTGTATCTTAGGTCCAAGCAATCCCACAGTTTAAACAAGACAACCTTGTCCATACATTGTACATCTCCCATTTAAGTCCATTTTGGTAACAAATCCACTCAACCTTAAGCTATTTTAGCAGGAAAGAATTTATTCAACAGAAGCCTCACAGAGTGTTTCAGTGCTCACCTTTCATAATCCACCTCTGTGGTAGGTGTCCAGAGGTTATCTTTAACCATATTTCTCTTTTGGGTGCCTGATGGGATAAAATTGTTGACATTATGTCCTTAGCAGGAGATGACTGCATTAGGCCGTGTTTCCCATGGTGCCATTTGACAGATTGAAGTGTGAATGGTGATATCTGGAAGGTAATGTGTCATGGGCATAAAGGCCCATGATTCAAAACCTCCCTTCTAGTTTTTTCCACTGCTGGAGCACTTAGACAGCCTTATTAAGAATTCTATCTTTTGTGGAAGATAGAATTCCACATCCTTTGTGGAAACAGTACTTTAAAGGTTATCCTGAAGAGCCTTCTCTTTTACTGCAGTAAATCTTCTGTGAATAACAGGTAATTGACTACCATAAAAAGACAATATTTTCTGCAGTCTGTAGTCTCTGATGACTCTGGCCTATAGCTGCATTCATGATTTTGAATAATAAAAGTATCTCCCACTTTCTGCACGAAGAATGTGTTGTACAGATGATGAACAGTAAATGAAGATGGCATCTAACAAAACTAACTGAAATATCTATTGCTGTGAGAGAAGTTTACAAGTCAAGGAAGGTGACTAAAGAAACAATAATGGCAACAGTAAGTATTTGTGAAACAATGGAAACAAAATTTGGACTGCTGAATCTGAGCCACAAGTGATAAAAAGCATGTTTGGATTTCCCTCTAAATGATATAGAGTGTGTGTGTGTGTCTAAGTATATGAACTAGAAAATGGATAGTGGATGTTATTATATCTACAGCACAGAGCTGAATAGCAGCAAATGATTGATTCACAGAATTTGTATCAACAAAATGGAAAGAACAGGTTATTTACCCAGATGTGCTATTGGAAGTAAGGGATTAATGAAAAACAGAGAACCTGTAAGCCTAGGATATTTATATTTTGAAGAATCACAGTCGATTAACAAAATAACTTAAGGTTGCTTTAAAATGAGCTTGAAGAAGACAAATTTCAAATTAACCTTCCACTACTGACAGTACTGTCATCTGGGATGTGAAAAGTTGGAGTTGGTGGACTAAAATAGGCAAATCTTGAAACTCAGTGTATCATTTTAGAAGATAATTGTTTTGTTTTGGTTTGTTTTTTTTTGTATGGGAATGAAGTTTTTTCTGTTATTTTTTGACTGAAATGTTTTAAGAAGTCTCTATTTTTATATTTAAAGGCAGAATAAGAAGAGACATTTAGGAGAGGTATGCATTAAATAATATTTATTGCAAAAGTTTAATTTTGGGGGGGCTGAATTTACAGAATCACAGCATACTAGATTAGATTTGGGACTCACTGGAACATTTGAATTTTTGTTGCCTGCCTTACAAAAATAACCTATTGTAGTCTCATTTCAGAAAATTATGTTGGCACAAACTCTTGTTACAGGTTTGTTGACTAAAAACTCAAATGTTTATTTTAGATTTGTTCAAGATATAATTTGTTCTGGTACAACAATATCTCCTGAGGCTTTCTTCATAGCTTTCAAGATAATTTTGTATTTCTCAACATGTTAACATGATACGTAATGGGTTTGACCGATTATGACAAAATTTTTGAGAGTATCATCTGACAAATCTGCTTGTACTAACATTTCATCAGAAAGTTCAAGTCACACTTGGAAGCATAATCCATCTGAATTCAGAGATGCATCTTGTGGTAACTCCAACACTCTCTCCCCAGTCATGCAGAACTAATCAGGTTTGAATCTTGGAAAATTTTAGTTCACATTAATCAGTTAGAGGAGAAAAAGTTAAAATTCTTCAGTAAGGTCTCCAGAGACTTCATCCTCCCTGAACAAGGAGGAGGCTTTATTGCAAAGGGCAGATCAGTGCCTCTGGACAAAGTCCTGGCACTGCTGCAGGCATCTCTACAGACACAGTCACAAGATTTCTTCTTTTTCTGCTCTCAGAGCTGTCAAGAGACTGTGAGACACCAGCTTTGGTCACATTAACCGAATTAATAACCCTAAACTGCAAACACACTGTTACCCCTTACAAACTCTCACTCCTGCCAAGATCAAGTTCAAGCTTCTTCCCCAGACAAGAAGTTTGACCACTAACATGTCCTTTCTTTGTTACAAACAAATTAACTTTTCTGCCTTCAGGACTCATTAACTTTTCTTCCTTCAGAAACAGCTGATTCCTAATGGTGCTGACCTACCATATTTCTTACGTTATTAAACTCATGTATCTCAGTAAGTGCTGAAAGTTGAATTCCTTTCAGGAATCAGCCATTTATTAATATCCTTCTCTTTCACATAAGTAGTTCGATTTATTAATTTATTTAATTATAGCTTTGACCAGTGAAGGCATTTTGCCTTGCAGTGTCAAACATAGAATAGAGAAATAAAAAAAACCCACAAAATCAAAAATTAGTTTCTTGGGTTTCATAAATTATTCTTTTCTAGTTTGTTCAACAATTTAAGACAGTTTTTATCTAAGTTGTTTTTTAATAATATAAGGAATTGTTTCTCACACATTAAAAGTTAATGTCTAAGGAAGAGTAATGATAATATATATTAATGTTAATGTATGCTAATCTCTAATATCACAAAATAAAGAATGCAAATAATATTATCAAATTTATGATAATTTCAAAGACCATCTGAAGATCCAAATTCTCCAGCTATTAAGCCAAACTCAAAATCAAGACATATGGCAAAAAGACTTTAGTTGAATAGATTCACTACATCTCAAGTATATAACAGATAAAAAGAGCAAAACAAAACCAGATTTTTTTTTCCCACGAAGTACCTATCAGACAGTAGAATTCCACATTCAGTGAGAAAGGAATAGAATTCAAAAAGAAAAATCAAATAAAATTTATCTTAATTTCTAACTATCAGAATTTGTTACACTTTAAAGACTTTCTCATAGAAACCTGAGCTTTATTCTCTGGTTAAGCTAAATTATAAGGGACAAGAATTTGATTGCAACTGTTCCTTCCCATCTAGAGCGATTCTGTAGATTTTAGTGAGACAGAATAACAATAACAAAGGCTAACGTATTACTGTTTAAGTCCACATCTTATGAGGATTTACACTGAAGAAACCAGGATGTGTACACTAATGATCTAATAAAAAACCAAATCAAATAAAGAAAACCCTAAATCCAACCAACCAACAAACCAACCAAACAAATAAACTCACAAAATTAGTAAAAGTATATTTTTAAAAGCCATTTTTGTGCAATTTATATTCTTTTTAAGAACCTTCAAAATAAATCTGATTCTATCTAATCACAAGGCCCCACTTCCTCAATCTCTACTTATCTGTTGATAGCTAATTCCGTATCTTTCATTTAACAACAGTATTAAAAATTAGGTGTAAACAAAAGACAGGTGGTTTGGGGCTAAATTCTATATTCCAGACAGGTCTCAGTTATACTTGCTTCTCCTATCCATGTATCACCTAGTCACTTTTCAAAGTTGCATTGTTCTGTGCTGAAATTGAGTGAATTTTGCAACAAATTAAAAATAATTTTACCCACATCTCCAAGGTGGATGGAAACTAGCAGGAGCTCAACATTTGTCAAACTTGTGCAGGTGCCTAACGACAAGTATGAACTTTTTTCTGAAAATCTTACTCACAAGATATATTTCTCTGTGTAAGATGTAATGGAATAAATGAGATTATGATAACCATAAACTATTTCATTTTCACTTGGTTAAATTTCTAGACAGGTAAAATTAAGATAAATATTCTCCAAGTCAGGCTTCTCATTTTGATATTCTTATTACAAATGATATAAATTATAAGAAGCTCTCCCTCAGATCTAGGCAAAAAGCTTCTAACATAAGGATTTACAAATTTATGATCATCACCATGGCTCTTTTTGCATTTACAAGGCTAGTATTTCAAATATTTTTTTTTCCTGGAAATAAAAATCCTGTCTTTCCCTATGGAAATTCTAATTATTTTATATAAAGTCCACCACCCAGAACACCTTATCAAATAGATATTATTCTATTTGCAACTTTCAGCCTGTACTGGTACAAACTAAGTTAATAGTTAGTCCTAATTTTGACAGCTTTTCCACATTTCTTTTTATTATCTGCCATGTTTCATATATTACATGATGCTGTATGTTAGACTGTGGTGCTATAGTTGGTTTAAGTACAGTGTGGACAGTCCACATCCTGCTTATGTGCCCATCTCCTTATTCAAGAGACTCAACATCTTCATTAAGAGCACAGCAATTATAAGCACAGTAGAGGCCTCTGAAAACTGATTATCCCTGCAAAAAAAGGGTCTACAGAGTTTGAGGGCACCTACAGGGAAATCAAGGAAGCAAAAGTACAGTATGTTGTTTCAAACCCCTGCAGGAACTCTGTAGAAAAGTGAAGTGCTGAGAAGTAATAGATCATAAGAAATGGTGTTTTGACACGGGACTTAAGATCTGCTTCCCTGTACACTTTTTTTTTTACCTCCTATGGAAAAACACCTTTGAAAATGAATTGGTTTGAAAAAAGGGGAACATTCAAATAAAGGTGTGAAATAGAATAAAGAACACAGTACATAAAGTACATAATGAGTAGACAAAAAAAGATAAATAGATTTTTCGATCCTTTCATTTAATATGTTATTAATGATTTAGGTTGACAAAATTGTAAAATAATGAATTCAAATTTCAGATATTAAATGATAATTCAAAATTATGCTGCACAATTCTATAATAAACTGCTTACAAGTAAGTACCCTACATTAAAAAGTAGTCATTTACCATTTTCACATCATGTTCAGCTCTGTCCTTATACCAGCTAATGTACCCTTGGAGCAAACAAACCAAACCAAACCAAACTTCAATATTTTAGATATGTTAACTGTAAAGGATTTATCCTGAATGTGTAAATGCCTTTCTGGGTAACTCCAGGAATACAAACCTAATACATACGTGCATTTATAGAGACCTTAGGACCTGTTTAGAGTTCTGTAAGACTGTTCCACAAATGTTTAGGCTGGCCAAGGAGGGGTTCCCTCGTGTGCAGAGAAAGCATGGGATGCCTGGTTGACACCGAAAGGCTGGGTGGGATCCATTACTGGGATCCAATAATGGAGTTGTCACAGCAGCAAGGAAGGAGGTGAGATTGCAATCAGAAGACAATGAAAAAAACATAAACAAATTTGACAGCTACTTCCATCATTGCCACGATTAGTTAGACAGAAGTAAAGGAGAAATATTACATACATAAATACCTTATTATTCTAAGAAACCATTTTCATGTAAAGCAAACAAGCAATGTCCCCAGAATTCATGTAAAGAGAAGGAGTGTCACACAGACTTCTGTTGGGCACAACAAAAACAGTGACAAAGCAAGGCTGTATATATGGCTTCATTTGCTCTGAGGAATGCTAAGCAACACAGAAAAATGTTGACAAAACTCTCTCATCAGGGAAAACGTGAATCTTGAAGAATATTTAGGAACAGCAGGAACTTCTGCTCAGATTGCTTATTCTAAGAAATGGCAAGGAATTGCATATCAGTCCAGGAAACCTGACTGTATCTGGCGGCATCCACTGGGTGGTCTTTAGGCTGAGTCCACAGTGGAGATGGCTGGTTGGGCCAGCCCCTTACTTCAGCATCTGTTGTGCAGAATTACCACTCTGGGTGTGTAACATGGTTGTCAATTAAGGAGAATTATATTTTTATTGCTGGTGTTTGATCTGATAGCTTGATCTCTCAAGCCCTTGAAGTTTGATATTCACTGAATCACCTGTAGCCAGCAATACAAATGAGATTATTTCTAGTTCATACCAACAAGAGTTGGGAGTCTTTATCTCCTGGTTTTGTTTCATAGATAGAAACAAAAGATATTGCATATTTAATAAAGCAGATGGTCAAAACAAAACAGTACTGCACCAGTGCTGACACTGGGTGTTTTACTGCAATCTCTACCTCTTACATTTCTAACTTTTCAAACAAATTAAGTCAGTTCTTCACTTTGGATACTGGTTGGATTTTGACAGGTAAAAGATGACATGATGTCCATATAGTGTGAATAACTCTAGGACCTTCTTGCTCCAAATATTATTTCTAGAACTGCAATTGTTTGAGGAACTTAATTTTTAATAGAAATAGGCAAATGTTTGTCTAAGAGCATCCTAGATTAATGCTCATTAATGCTGGGAGGCAGCTATGTCTGCCTCATCTCTGATTCACATGGAGTCACTGAACCTTCTCATGGTTTCAAAGTCAAAACCGTCCAGTCTAGATGTGAGATGTATTTAATCTTTAAACAAGCTTCAGAACAGCCCGTCTCTCTTCTGTCTTTATCAGCATGAGCTCGGTGACACCAGGCTCTTCATCAACATTAACAGTGTCTCTTGAGTGAATCTCTAAGAAGTAAAATGAAGGGAACTGAAAATAAAATATGCCTACCTGGGTATGTGGCAAGAACACAGAGTTTAGGGCACAGCACGCTGCTTTGTTAGTGTCATCTATTTTGGATTAGACAAAAAAGAGCAGGGGGAAGTAATTTTGCTGAAGACTATTTGGTAGAGTTATGTCAAGGCTATAAGACCTTTGGTCTGGGTCCTGTCACTGAAGAACTCTTCTCTACTGCACATTTTTCACCATTTTAGCCCAAAGTAAAAAATTACCTACAAGGAATTTGATCACATCTCCTGCTAAGATTATTTTACAGAAGGTATGTTTTAACATAAAGGAGCATTTTCCTCCTAACCACTCTGAATGAACTTTATTTCAAATCTTTCTGAACATTTCTTCTTATCCCAACTGATATCGGTGGTGGTATTTTTTTTCACTCTTAAAAAGGAAGGAATATCTAAATATTTGAAAGTCAAAGTCTTTTGCTATTGTTAATCAACTCAGAAACTTCCAATAGTTTTATTTTCTACTCTTTTCTAAAGTTAATTTTACTTTTCAAACAAATGGACTAAGAAATATTTAAAAGAGAATATTATTTTGAGGTGAAGGAAAACTAATAGATTTTCTAAAACAGCAGTTTTAGAAATGAAGTCTTTTCATTTCCCTGCTTTTGCCAGGAAAATCATTTCCCACAACACATCGAACTGTGTGAGGATGTCCTCCAGGTCCCATCCTGGAGGCTCCCCAGCCCCTGCATCCAGTTTCTTATTTTTACTCCACAAACAACTCAGTTATTGAACCACTACTCCACTTTCATTTCAGTTTGTTTTAATAATGTGAGTTCCACAACAGACTGTCTCCTAGAACCTGCAAAAAAGCAGGGATTAACCCAAAGAGACAACAGATAAAACTAGTTCCCAAGCACTAGTGTTAGCATGCTCTGGTACTGAAGCAAGATTAGGTTTTGTATAAATAATGCTTCTTTTTTATACTGTGGAAAGATGGAGATTTACCAAGAAAGTCCAAGTAAGGATGTGATTTTAGAAATCCTAATTTTGCCAGACCAAACTGCTTATCTGTTTTAAGTCACAATTTTTTGCAAACAGCATAAGGAGGAAATAAAATGATAATATATTTTTGAATTGTTTTTTATAAATTTGAGATTAAACACTGGGGGAACTGCAGGACTCTTTCAGGAGAGACACAGCAAAACCTTCAAACTTTAGGGTTTAAAAACTTTTCCTTTATCAAAAGTTATATTATCATTCCTTTCCTAAGCCCCAAGGAAAGGGGTTTTTTCCCATCGTCTATTCAAGAAAAAAAATGAAGTTAATCAGGGGTGAAAAACTATGGATATATTTCCTGCTATCTTTCATTTTCTTCAACTTTGTAATCTCATACATATACATAGATTTATATAAAATCTTGGAGATCTGGAATGCTGAGGTACAAATCATGTGGGTAAAAGTGAAATATTCTCCCTTCTCATCTGTCTAACAAACCAACTTGTTAAGCTTCGTTTTTGGAATGTATGAAGAGGAAGAAGGCATTGTCACTGAGGCTTAAAAAACATATTTTTAACTAAAACTTGTTTAGAACTCAGATACGGGTTGCTGTTCAAAATGCCAGTGTGTAACTATTTATAATGATCTATTTTTCCACACATTAACACTAGAATTTTAATATTTTTAGTCATAATGTTGCTAGTGTAAAGAGAATATAGGTATTCAATATCATCTAGAATTCAATGTGCATTATACTGACCTTTGCCAAAACCCTACTTTTTTTCCAACAAGCAAAATCCAGTGTCAGCATATGTAAAATCCTTTATAAACAAAAAGCACATAGAAATATTATTACAAAATTTCTGAGCAAATATGCATGCAATAGTCCCAGAATATTGCAAACAGTATTTGAAGTACAATCTTTAATTTAAACCTACCAGATAATGAGGCTGATTCATCCAAGACTTTCTCCCTCAGCTTTCTCCTGTTCTTCTTTTTAAACCTCAGATAAAAAAAAAATTAGCTGCTGGAAATATTTAAGCTCTAAAAGCTTTCTACAAAAAGTCCTGTTTCTGTCAAAGACATCTTTTGATGAGCTGAATGATTTTCTAGTGACAAGCCTTGACAATCTCTCAAACTACATCTGAAAGTGATATATATTGCATTTCCTTTCAGGTGCTTGTCTTGGTTTTCTTGCATTAAACCACACAACTTTCCAGAGGGAGAAGAGAAACATATTTGGGGGAAGGAGGCTGTTTGGTTTGTTCTTAATTCGTTCTTCTCTTAATTTTTAACCTTTTAATAGCTACCTAGGCATTTAATGTCACCAAGAACAAACTTCTCCAGTGCTGTGCCTTCACCCAAGTTTCTTTTCAATAAAACAAACCATGTAAAAATAAGCACTGTAGAATAATAAGAAATAGAAAATGAGGTTAGTAGATTAAGAGTTTCAGAGGATATATGAGAAAAGTCATGATGGAAAGCAAACTTTGACAACAGAGTTTAACAGTATTGTCCTGAAACATTCTGTGTTCTTCAACGTAAACCTTACAATCAGTCATACTTAAAGGACTTGGTGTATATTTTCACATTTTGTTTTGTATTGTGTGTTCAGCACAATAGTCACATTTTTGAAAAGAGTGAGGAAAGGGACAAGAGGGTAAACAATGTGCTAGATGCTCAAAAGATACACAATGCCAAGGGAAAACAGAACAAGTTCATGAAAAGTGGAAGACCACAATGAATTATTAATTATACATTTACTTACAGACATCACTGGGTCAGACAGTCCCTGAGCAGCAAAATGGTGGAGACTGGGAGACTGTTCTGGGACATATCACTGTGTCCCTGCTCTTTTTTTGCTCTGGTCCCTAGGCAGCCTATATTGGTCATTCTCCAAAACAGGATACAGGACTAACTGGACACATACAACAGATATCAATATTACAGCTCAAAAACATTCTTATTTATGGCCAGTTTCACTTCACATATATAGCATATATATTTTACAGAATGTTATCCCATTTGTTTTAGGACCACTAATGAGGTACATCTTGTTCATCTTATGTGCAGCTTTATTCCCTTAAAACTTGCTTCAGAAAAGAATAAGTAGACAAAAACTGCCAGACTGCAAGCTTTAAGTAATTTAAAGAACAAAGCCTTATAGTTTCAACAAAGTTCTCAGAAGCAAGACAAAAACCATGATCAATGTCACAAAGCACTAGAGTTTTCTCCCTTAATCTATATCTGGAAGGAGCAATAAAGAAAATTCTTAGCAGAACTGCTGTTATAATTCTATGAATATTTTTCTTTAAAATAATGAAAATGAAATAACTTTTAGACAACAGAGATTTGAATAGCAATCCACACAAATGGCCTTCATATATGTAGTATATATACTACAATATGAAATATCTGTATATATGAAGTATCTATATACTACATATATGAAGTATCACTACAAAAACCTGGAATGATATTTTCAGGAACTCAACGGGCATGTATTTTACAGGTCACATAGATGAAAAATAGGAGTTGTCACAGAATCATAGAATTTCCAGAGCTAGAAGGGACCCACAAGTATTATCAAGTGCAAATTCTGGCCCTGAGCAGAACACCCCAGGAATCACATTATGTACCTGAGAGCATTTTCCAAATGCATCTTGAGCTCTATCAGGCTTGGTTCTGTGACCACTGCTCTGGGGAGTCTGTTCCAGTGCCCAAGCACCCTTTGGATGAAGAACCAATATCCAGCTTAAACATCCCCTGAGACAACTTCAGGCCATTTCCTTGGGTTCTGTCACTGGTCAGCAGAGTGAAGAGATCAGTGCCTGCCCCTCCTCTTCCCCTCATGAGATGTTGAAGGCCACAGTGAGGTCTCCACTCAGTCTCCTCTTCTCCAGGCTGAACAGACCAAGTGCCCTCAGCTGGTCCTCACACAGCTTCCCCTGAAGGCCATTCTCCATCCTCATGGCCCTCCTTTGGACACCCTCTAATAGCTTTATATCCTTATCATTTATATCCTCCTTGTCTCTTTCAGAGTAAGATTATTGATACAATTGCTATATGTGCATTCCATACAAATATTAAACATTTAGATATATACATTTGATTTTCTCATTCTAATGTCTTGTTTAATGGGTCAGCATATATAATAATTCCTCGTAAAAGTGAGTTCCAAAATCATGTCTAGCCCAGTACCCCATTTTTTGAGGATGGCCAGCAGAGGAAGCCTGGAGAAGCACTCAAGGACAGAGTAGTCAAATCTGCTGGATTCTCTGCCAGCTTGCGGTTTTATATGTTTTATGGATTTTCTGATACAGATTAAATATCAAATATCAGTATTCAATCTTTATTAATGTCTTTATGCTTAAAATAGTTATATTTAATAGCCCATGCTTGCTTTTTATTTCACCAGTGTTTGTGATCACTTTAGAACCGGTCTAAAGCCACAACAGCCTATGGCAATGTGATTCACTCTTTACCTACACATTATGTGAATATGCATCTACTTTGTTCCATTTAACAATCACTCCCTCCTTTTTTATGAGGAACATTCTTCATTTCCTTTGTCACAGACTTGATTTTATAGTCTTATATCATGTCCCCCTTCAATGCCCCCTTTTTCATCTGACGAGTCCTTGTCTATAAAATTATTCTTCATTCAGAAACCATTCCATAACTGTTGATTTCCCTTCTATCTTTTCTAGTTTTTCTATTCAATTTTTAGATAAATGATCTTGACAGCAGAAGATAATCTTATGGATAAAGCATTAGACTATGGTCCTGGAAAAAGGAATTATATTTCTGCTTGTGTCACAGACCTTATGCATTATTCAGTCTTCTTGTCTGCTTAATTTTGAGTAACCATTCACCGCTAAGTGAAAATATTCTTCAGCAACACAGAACATTTCTGCTTCCAGCATGTAGAATATAATCACTACAGGATATTTTGATATGAAATTGTTACTTAAATAGCACTATGGCATTAGTTTAATTCGGATATTTTTTCAAACCAATTGAGAACCTCACATATTTGGACCAGACCCCTAAAGAGTCTCAGAGACAATATGATACCTTCAGAAGGAGCTCTATTTCACTGTGTCTCTCTTGTTTTGAACAGAATCTTTACAAAAGCTGTTTTTAAATGATAAAAAATCCAAACTTCGAGTAACCTTGTGATAAAAGTCCAATATTCTGGATGGTTAAGTTAAAAGAGACTCATCTCCCTTTTAAGTCATATATAACTGGATATTAAAAAGTCGTAAAAAACAGATGAGCAAACAAACAGTTCTCAGTTTCCACAGGTAAATTGCTTTTATAAATGAGAACTCATTGATTTCTCCTAATAGAGAAGCACTATTCATTTTATGCCCTAAAAATGGGTAATGCAGAGAAATCTAGAGAGAACATTGGATTTTCCTTTTGTGAGTGCATGGCAATTTCTCCAGTGATATCCACTGATTTCTGAATTCTGTCATTCAAATGGCATCAATTGCATCACCTTTCATGGAAAACCTGCATTTATACAAGATTTTTAGTGTTTTCTTTTCTAGATTTATTTTTACTAAGAGAGAGAAGCTTCAGCAAAATTTATGCCATGATGTCAGAAAAGCAAACAAGAAGGATGTCAAACTGAATGAAAGAGCAGTTGAACTCCAACCCTCATATTAAACCATTACTTTCTAATCAGTGGACAATATCTCAGAATCTCTGTGCCTTGACACAGAGCCTTAGGCATCTCAGTTGGAGTCCAACAAGCCCTAAGGCCTTACCCACACTCACAGCTCCAAATTTAATTTATATACAAAACAGAGACTAAGAAATACCCACTGTAAGAGTCAAAAACTTTTTATGAATTTTGTTGAGGATTTGTGATATTTTCCAATGCACAATGCTTGGTGTAGTTAGTAAAGGCAGGGAAATACTGTAAAGCTTATTTTTCTCTCTTCTTTAGGCATTTATTCACATGGACTTTCAAATAAGTTGTGGCATAATATCAGAACATGTCCTAAATATTTAACAGTTACTTACTTACTTGGAAAAAGTGTCTGAATGACCAAAAAAAAGTTTTAAAAATTCAATTCTATACATAAGATTATATTCAGTTGGTTTCTCTGTGAATATACAGGGCTTTGGTTTGCTTCACTGAATGCACAGAAAATGTTTTCAGGACACATCAGCACATTGAGCCAGAGGTCCCACTGTTAGGTTCGGCCCATAATTTACAAAGGCCAAGACAAGAAAACAGGAATTCCTTTTGCTCTAAGTGCTTTCCTGGATGACTGCCAAGAGACAGACTGCCTTTCCCAGCAGGTTTCAATGAAATACTCCATGTACATTTTTTTCGGGAGGAGGAAAGGCACAACGAGGCTTTTCCCACAGTGTGATCAACAAGGCAGCTCTACCCACGGCAGCAACACTGTTAAAGCACCAAGAATGTTCAGCATTTTGAGCATCGGATTAGGAAAGCAAACTGGACAGTGACATCTTCCAAGGATAACTGCTCTCCTCACAAGCTCACTCCAATCTCACAGCAGAGCACTATAGTTTAACCATTCTATTTTCCTAGTTTGGATTTAATTTGATTTTCCACTTAGGGAATGACTGCGCTTAATTGATCCATGTAAATCCACCTCAGTGGAAGAAGTGAAGTCTAGAAAATTCATCAGGGAAAAGCTAATAAATTTATTAGACACAAGCATCTCCCAGACATGGCCCAGTAAGTTTTTATTTCATTTTAAAATGAAAAATACTGAAGCAAGGACTATTTGGGGAAAGGCATAAATAAGTAAAATGCTGTGGATGATTTGCTACAGAACTATTGAAAATAGAATTTAAAAAAGCCTGGGTATATGAGGTAAAAGCTTGTGATGTAATATGCATTACAAATGAACTACACTGAAGGAAGAACATTGGTATCACTTCACTTCATGCAATGAAACAAAAGATACCTTATAAATTAACAACTACTGTCATGATTCCAATATTTTCCATTACTTACTCTAAGATGACCCAGGCAGTGAAGCTTTCAAGAGAACTTCATTTGTGAGGGTGTAGATGCTATTTACCATTTTCAGGTATATTATTAACTATGCCATAAGTATCAGTAACAGTCATATTTGTTATGACATTCAATTTTTTTTCAGTCTTTTGCTTTTGAACAAAAATGTTCTTAGGCATAAAAGAGATACTTTTTAGAAGGTATATTCCTAACATAGTATTTATGGTCTATATATATTTTTGGTGTATATATATATAGAGAGAGAGAGAGAGGAAATAATGTCTAAGCAATTACATCATATTCTGAAATTCTGCTTTAAAATAATACTATTAAAATTAAACTTCATTTTATTTCCACACTATTGTTCCATGTGTCCACATATGAGGAGTCTTGGATTTTTTTCCACTTATGAAGGAAAATGCAAAGTTTGTGCATATCTCTTTGACTATGACTGCACAATCACAGAGGTTTTCAACCTCTTCAGTCTAAAGTTTTGCCCTGAAAGATTCTGCACAAAGAGCTGTGCATCACATCCTACAACAGCATCTTTCAACACAAAACTTAGTCAAAATCACTTTTTTTCACCATGGTTGTATTTTGTGATTTTGACGGAACAGTACCAATGGGGATGCTTGGGCTGCTTCCAGACCAAATTCACAGGCAACATGAACCCTCTTGAAAGTCTTTCAAGAAAGCAAAGGTGATGGGAAGAAAACCAAATGGGAAAAACCTCTCACCCTTAACTGTGTTGCACAGGATTTCTTTCTTCACCATTTGCCAAACTCTGATAAGCAGGCAAGTTCATCTGCTTCTCCTCCAATCTTTGAGCCCTCACAGTCTACAAAATATAAATTGCTTTGCAATAAACAGAACTGTGGTCAGAATCTACTATATAGGGGACCTTCAAGCAAACTGAAATACCACCTCAACTCCTTTACACATCTTTTAGACAGTTTCTAGCCTTCTTTCCATGAAACCATACAGTTGGCTCACAAAACAAAATTCTAATTCTGTGTCCATCTGGATGTTGTAGCTCATGTACTGTGCTGTGAATTCCCTTCTTTTCCTGCAGCTGAATCTCAGCACATTTGTCAGGGCCCAACATCTGGAACTTCTAAAGCCACCTCCTAGATCACCTGCTGTTCTCACCTGCTACTAATTATCCATTATTATTCATTATCCATATTAACAGTAATACTATTATTGAAATCAGTAATATTATTAAGACAATGAATCTAAAGATGCAACATCTCTATAGACCACTTTGGACCAGTACTTACCAGACGAAAGACAGTCTTTCTCCTTTCCCCTTCTTTGTGTAAAGGAAAGACATTTTCACATCTACAATACCAACAGACAAGGACTTTGTCATGAATGTGTCTTGTCTCTGCAATATGTTTGTTTCTACATATAAATATTGGTTTGACATCTCTCTTAGCTTCCCGGTTTGCAGCTCTTCCCTTCTAGAGTGCAAGGACTTTGTGCCTTTAATTGGCTCAGCCTCTGTTTCAATATTTGCGTATGCCAGCTCTGTGGAAAGAAGGCATTGCAATGCTTTACTTTTATCTGTAGAATTTCTGTTTTTTTCTGTAATACTCTAGGTCCNAAGCCACCTCCTAGATCACCTGCTGTTCTCACCTGCTACTAATTATCCATTATTATTCATTATCCATATTAACAGTAATACTATTATTGAAATCAGTAATATTATTAAGACAATGAATCTAAAGATGCAACATCTCTATAGACCACTTTGGACCAGTACTTACCAGACGAAAGACAGTCTTTCTCCTTTCCCCTTCTTTGTGTAAAGGAAAGACATTTTCACATCTACAATACCAACAGACAAGGACTTTGTCATGAATGTGTCTTGTCTCTGCAATATGTTTGTTTCTACATATAAATATTGGTTTGACATCTCTCTTAGCTTCCCGGTTTGCAGCTCTTCCCTTCTAGAGTGCAAGGACTTTGTGCCTTTAATTGGCTCAGCCTCTGTTTCAATATTTGCGTATGCCAGCTCTGTGGAAAGAAGGCATTGCAATGCTTTACTTTTATCTGTAGAATTTCTGTTTTTTTCTGTAATACTCTAGGTCCTTTTGAGGTTGTTCGAAGAAGTCTCATCATATTTTTTTTTTTTTTTTTTTTTTGCAGGGCATAGTACCAACATATCTATGGAAGATGTAATAATGAGATAAGTTTGCCATTATAGTTGTTTTTCACCTTGAAAGATACATTGCCTAAAAGCACATTTCTAACTAGGAAACCATTATGAATAAATGCATAGTGTGTTATTCCCTTTTAAATGTGTGCTGACAGTTACGTATTCTGTATGAAAATGCATCTATATATAAAGCACTTATACCTATTTTTAGGTTCTATAGATTACCATGTTTACTCACTCCTAATCCAGGCTACATTTACTGTATTCAGTGTTGCCTAACTTGCTACCATTGGCACAGAAATCTGTTTTTGGCAACTAGAATTATGTCCACATCGACATGAAGTCTGGCATGGATCAAAACACCTGGTGCTGACTCTTCAAATCTGTCCCTCCTCACAACATGACCTGTGGATATTGTTGACCACCATGAACAGTAAAGTCATAGACACAAGGCTGTTGCAGGTATGGCAGAAGGACACCTGCAATGACTGATGTCTATAATCTGGGACTTTCTTTTCCTTTGAGACAAAACATGCCCATATTCCTCTGGGAATCATTGTCTGAGTGCAGGACTTGTGCTACGACTACACCACCTTTGGCATGTGGGAATGATGACCTGTCAATACAAGCCTGTGGGAACAAAGAGGTACATGAAAATTCTTTGTCTTAACTGTGCTGTGCCTTCATCAGTCTTTCAAAATTGCCAGGAGGTGGCTGCTGTCCAGTCCTGGGGCAGAAATCCCACAGCAACGATGGGGGCTCCAGGAGCTGGGACTTCAGACATGCAGTTGGCTTGATACTGCACTGATTTGTGAAGAGCACCTCAAAGTCTCCCCAGGAGCTGCAAATCTTCCAAGCTGCCCAGAGATTCCTTAGGAATTTTGCCCTGTTTTTCTTGAGCCTAAAGCAGCACTGGTTGTAACTCTGCTCACGCCCAGAAGCATCCTGCTCCTGGGCTGTGCCCCTGGTTGATCAAGCAATGCATGGCTCTCCAGTGGCACAGAATTTGGAAAGATTAGGAAAATTCCTCAGGTGCACTGGTTGTTCCTCTCTGACTTTTCTGAGAGGTGAAGAGGGGCTGCAACCAGCACAATTGATAAGAGTTTATTAGTAAGATGAATTTCCCTAGAATTCACTTCCTTCTATAATAAAATTTGTTATTAGACTAGATATGATTTTAATATAAAAGTATATTAGATGCCTTCATTTAAGAATGCCTGTATAGTTTTGTTTTTACTGTTTTTCTCATGGACAAAAAATGTTTAAAATTTGGTTTTAGTGTTAAAAAAACATGCACAATAAGTTACAAGTTGTATTTCGGCAGCTTTGGCTGTGTAAAAAAAAGTCATCCAAAATTGACTGATTCGTTGATAGTAGAGGCATTGAATATAAATTTCTACCAAAAAATTCAGTTCACAAACCATCCCAAATGAAAAATTTGCTATTTGAAATATTTATGTGTCAAGTGATCTCCTATTTTTTAAAATGCTTCCTGAAAATGAGATTAAAGTGTAGTAGAAAATCTTGCAGGGATTGGTGAAAATATGATAATTGATAGTGGAAATAATAAAAAATCCAATCAAATACCCTTCTAAAAACATTCTCTTTACATCATTAACCTTGTTAATCATTCCTTTAAATAAATCCCTGTTTAAAAATAATAAAAAGAAAGAAATGTACAAGTGTGTACTCCTGGAGTGACTTAATAAACTGATTAATTTTTGAAACATTGTACTCTGATTAATGAGAACAAGACAGATGAAATATGTAAACTGAAGATACAAATACACTCTGCTTTTTTATATGGCCAGTTTTCAAACTGTCTTTTCTGACAATTTATTAAATTTAAATATTGAGTACCTTGCATGGAATCATTATGACAAGACCTTTTATCATTGTTTTTATGAAAGTAAAGTGCTAGGTGAATTTATAGCTCTAATTTATGCCACATCATATGTATTATAGTACATATGTGAAATTACAAAGTTATCTCGCACCACCTCACTAATACATGTGGATTGTGAACCTAAAATTCACTTAGAGAGGTGAATGCCTTCACCTGTACCCTAGGAGAGCAGTTCTACACTTTTCTGACATATTACCTTTTTTTGATTATGGTGTTGTTCTGCAGGTGATATATCAGGACTATATCCACAATTCACATTACATAAAACCTGGGAATAAAATTGTCCTAATTGGTGCCACAGATGGCAAAAATAAGCCTATATTTAAGTTCATGTGGGTTTTGTGTACATGAAAGCTACAAGATATAGGTGTTAATAATTATCATCTTTAAATTCATTTTCCATGTCTTTGTAAGGAATTCGAAGTCATTTGAAAGGTAAGTAAATTCCAAGGGCTGACCACATCCAGCAGCTGAAGTTGAAACTTGAGATAAAAAAAAAGAAATTACAGATTTTTCCTGAGAGAGAAAAGTAGTTTGTGCTTCAGCCTTAAATGATCCTGATATCTGATACAATGGAAAAGCTGAAGAAGAGATTAGCCATTTGAAAAATTACCATTTCAGAGCTTTCATTGATTTCTTAGAGGTTTATTCACTAAAAATACATTTAAAGTGTAAATGGCAAAGATCTTACTGGTAGGTCATTACTTGGATTGCTTGTAGTCTGCTGCCTCAAAATAGTAAAAAAAATATTGCTGTCCTAGTAATGAGTTAATATTTGTTATGATGGTGGGATGGCATATGCAGGAAAAAAGGTGCTGCTAACGGGATTCAGCATAGCTGTGTGTATAAATCTACAATTTACACTCTTCAATTATTTTAATATCACCACCACCTGGTGGATAATAGCACAGATTTTTATTCCATGGAAAGATGATACTCTTTGGAAAGAAAGATGGACCCAAAGGTCTGGCAGCTAAGGCCACATGCTTACAGCCACAATGCCAATGCTGGGTTCAGTGGTGTGGGAAAGCAAATGTACTAAAGAAGAGGAGATAACAATTTATTTACAGCAAATTACTGACTTCTGATATATTTGGATTGCTACATTATTGTATCACTATTAGATTATTATTTTCTGGTGAGCTGCTATTCAGAACAACTGATATTTTGAAGACAGAGGAGGTCCTAAAAGACAAGAAATAGAAAGTAGAGTGACATTCTTTTAGAAAAAAAAATAATTCTGGGATGAATAAACAAACAAAATACACAACATCTGAAAGATTACAAATAGACAAGTAGCAGCTGTCAAGAGCAAATAATGATATAAAATTTTTCTAATTTTTTTTAAAACAAGTTAAAAATTCTAAGGATAAAGTGGTAAAAAACACCATGGAAACAAACAGTGGGGATTAGATTCAGTTGCTTAAACATAGTATTCATTACCATGCAGGCATTGAAGACAGCCATAAAAGGCTGGCAGATCTGACTTTCAATCCAAGTGAGACCTGCTGTCCTCTAGCTGACAGCTGGAGGCCAGGCAGGATATTTTGTGTTGCAGAAAACAAATAAACCACACCGAATTTCTCAAAGCTTTGTGTTATTTATAAACATGCCAGGTGATACTTGTCCTCTCTGCAGCACTGGAGAGGTCACACCTGGAGTAGCGTGTCCATGGCTGGGCTCACCAGCACAAGAGAGAGATGGACAGACTGGAGAGAGTCCAGGGAAGGGCCGTAAAGAAAGGCAAGGGATTGAAGCATCTCTCCTATTAGGAAAAGCTGAGTGTGGGACTGTTCAGCCTGGAGAAGTCTCAGAGGGAATCTCACTTGTTGTGCTACTGGTACTGACCAAGTGCCATCTTGCAAGGACTTTTGTTGTAAGTGATGAATGTAGTGCATTATCCCTGAAATTACTACTCAGCCTGTGAGAACGATTAATTTTTCTGTGAAATTACATGGTAGTTAATTAATCTGAGTTGAAGTTAATTAAAATTTCACTCCCGTAAGAAAAGTGTTGGTCCATTTAGCGTATGTCGGTCTTTTTCAGCTAATGACCTCAAAAAAGAAAATATTATGCAGTCTTGAAGTTTATGTTTAATAGCTGTTGAATTCCTGTGTATAAACCTCTGTTCAAGAAAAAGAGTAGTTACATTTAGTATCTCTTATTATATGGTTAATTTTACTTAACAACAGCAAGACTAAATACTGGTAGCTAATTGTGACATCAGAGCTAATGGATCAATCAAATTTGTATGCAATATTTCTGGTCTTAATAGTATCTCAACAGTCTGAGGGATACTAAGTAAAGGCCTTAGAAATGTGATGTGGGGAGTACTCAGCTCTGTTTTCATGGAATTTAAAAATCACTTGGCCAGATAATCCCTGGGCAACCGTTTCTGTAACACTCCCTTTCACACCATTCCCTCTGCTGGGGAAGCAGCACCCTGGAGAATAATGCAATCATACATGCCCATAGAGCTTATAGAAATGTGACTTGGAGACTGAGCTCTCCTTTTTGCCCTTATGGAGCACGTTGATGTCAGTAATATTTCAAATTTAGGGTCTTATGCATCATCAACGTGCTTTGGCTCTTTAGCAGTGCTAGGGAGAAGCAAAACAACCATAAAACCCAGCTCAGCTGGCTAGCATGCTCTACTTTCTTTAGTGTATTGGTGAATCAGTCTTAAAGTGGAAATAAATTATGATTTAAGATACAAGGAAAAATCCAAACTGATACAGAAATATCTCATTATTCTTATGCATTATTAGTATTTGAGTTCTGAAAGAATTCAAATAGAGTAAAATTGATAGGCAAACATACTCCTTACGCTGTTTAGGATAGGAATGATTTCTTTAAGAACAAAAACATCAAAAGGATGTGATAATTCTCCTAGAATAATTATTATAAACCAAAAAAAAAAATCTAAACTTAATACAAACCAATATTAGTCTTCATGTGCAGTCCTACAATGAAAAAATTATTTTGAGGAAATGGAGAGGTAGCAACAAATCTAATTGTAGAACACTGAAAAAAAAATGGATAATTGAGACATTCCAATCATCTTGCAACCTAACATATGTTAAAACTTCAGGAATACAAAACTATTTTTGTAAATATTAAATGCATAATATACTGACTTACAAATATTATTTTTGAGAAATCTATGAATAAACATATGCTGGCATTTTCAATAAAGCCTTCAACACCCTTTTTATTTTATCTTGAGTCACCTCTATCTTTTCTTATTCCATCAGTTTACTTAAAGTATTTGAATACACTGAAGGAAAAACTATGATTTAATTGGTGCAATAAGAATTTGAAAGAGGGGTTTTTATTTTGCTTTTTTGTTGGGTTTTGGTTTTAGTTTACAGGACAGAAATCTGTAGAGAAACTTGCTGGGTGTATATGTTTATGATATGTATATGTTTTGGTTGTTGGTCTGGGGCTTTTTGCAGAGTAAACTGGTTTCAGTTGAAATATAGAAGATAAAATCATAGTAAGATAGTAATTTCTATCTAAAAGATAGTAATTTGTAAGTATAGCAAGTTGACCCTGGCTAGATGCCAGGCACACACCAAAGTCTATCACTCCCCTCCACAAGTGAACAGGGGAGAGAAAAGATAATGAAGGGTTCATGAGTTGAGATAGGGACAGGGAGAGATCACTCAGCAAATGGGCAAAACAGACTTGAATTAGATATATTAATTGAACTTATTGCTAACAAAATCATAGCAGGATAATGAGAAGTAAAATAAGACTTTAAAAACACCTTTCCCCCACCCCCCTCTCCTTCCCAGCTCTACCTCCTCCCCCAGTGGCACAGGGAGACAGGGAATAGGGGTTATGGTCAGTCCATCACAGGTTATGCCTGACGCTGCTCAGGGAGAGGAGTCCCTCCCCTGCTGCACCGTAGACTCCCTCCCACTGGAGACCGTTCTTCATGAGCTTCTCCAACATGAGTCCATCCCAGGGACAACAGTCCTCCACAAACTGCTGCACTGTGGGCCACTCTTCCATGGGGTCAGTCCTTCAGGCACAGCCTGCCCCAGTGTGGGTCCCCCATGGGGCCACAAGTAGTGCCAGGAAACCTGCTCCAGTGTGGGCTGCTCTCTCCACGGGGTCACAGCCTCCTCTTGGGCATTCCCCTGCTCCACTTGGGGCTCCTCCATGGGCTGCAGGTGGATCTCTGCTCCCCATGTCCTCCATGTGCTGCAGGGGCACAGCTGCCTCACCTCGGTCTCACCAGGGGCTGCAGGGAATTCCAGCTCCGATGCCTGGAGCATGTCCTGCCCCTCCTTCTGCACTGACCTTGGTGTCTGCAGAGCTGTTCCACTCACACATTCTCAGACTGCTCTTCTCTGGATACAATCACATCTGCACAGTAATCCTTTTTTCCTACTTAGATGTGTTATCACAGGACCATTACTATCATTCCTGATGGTCTCTGCCTTGGCCAGCTGCAGGTCCATCCTGGAGCTCCCTGGCATTGGCTCTGCTGGACATGGGGGAAGCTTCTGGCAGCTTCTTATAGCAGCCAGCCCTATAACTCCCCTGCTATCAGAACCTGGCCACACAAACACAACACACAAAGACATCTTAGGGGAGAAAATGTGATGCCTGTAATTTTCCCAGGTATTTCTTAATGAGTTATGGTATTGTGCCATGTTAGGTCTAGACATAAAAACATTAAAATTATTCAGTGTTTGCTATTAAAAAAAAAGAATGGTAATGAGCAAAATTAATTTAATTAAAAATTATAGAAGTACAGTCACAGACAATTATTATCCTTCAGAAGAACTCAAAAAAACCACCATGGCATTTCACTTTTTTAGCTAAAATGGTCTTTTGTTGAAGAAATGAGTAACTGTAGCAAATTAGGGCTATTTACTGCAGACAAACACAACAGAAATTGCTTCAAGTGTGCTTCTTAGTTCTCCAGTTTCTGGCACTGGCATCCTGGAATCCTGTCACCTCCAGGACACCCTGCAGACCCCTGCCTGCTTTGGGATGGGACTACACTGTCCCAACAATCCCAGACCAGCCCTTATGAACTGGGGTTTGATGGACTGAGTAGAAGAGCTACATGAAGACTTCACTGTGATCTAATTTTAAAGAATTCTAAAGTAATGTAATTTATTTTTTTAGTCAAAACATTACACAGAAGCTAATTACTGTTGTTGATAATGATCTCCTGTACACTGCAGCTGAGTGTTGGTACTCCAAACTAAATTCCCAGGCTACAGGAGGAATCATAAACTAGTTAAGAATGTTCATTGTGAGCATCAGTTCAAGGTCTAAAGTGTTTATGGCTTGAAACAAGCTTAGCTAATTGCTAATCAATGGGCTACACTCTGACAGACATAGATATAGATAATAGTAAACCTGAGGGTGAAAAAGAGAAGCTAAAATATATGGCTTAAAATGATAAACCAGATCTAATAAGCATAGCAATTTACAGAAAAAGATGTTTCTCTTCAACAGAGGGAAATATTTTCCTGCATGCATCATCACAAAATGAATCTTTACCTTTCCCCTCTAACAAAGGAGAAAAAAATTTTAAAATTTGTGATCCATATTTAAGCTATGGTAACTTAGCCTCTAAAAATATGAGTTATTTTCTGCTTGCTCTATTTAGTAATATGCTTAAAAATACATAACAATAACTTAATGACAGTTGAGCTTATTGAATGAGAAGTTTTGAAGCAGCTCACAAAATGCATATAAAGTTACAACGGTTTCACTGTAAAATAGCTAGTTTTCTCTGTTAGACAGTTTCAAGAACGATTTCTGTAAACATAGCTATGTTGTTGTAAAAATTATCTTTTTACATTCCTTTCCCATGGACACAGATCCTTTTGACGGACACTTCTTTTAACCACTCTAATTAGAAACGGAAGTGTTAACTTTCTCCAATGATCTGTAATTTCTAAAAGTGTATATAAAAATTAAACGAAGGTGGGTTTCCCCCCTTCCGCCCTTTGCTCTGAACAAACTCGGACTCCAGCTCTCATTAATTCTGCGTCTCCGGCTAATAAGCCGGGATAAGCCGTAATAACAGGCATCCCGGTAATACAACGGTACAACTTATTATGGTTTATATAGCAAAATTAGGTCTTTTGATGTTTTGATGGATGGAGTAGATGTAGTTCAAACAAAGAATCAGAAGATAGGTATTAGCAATGAAACAGGCAAGGTGAATTTGCATATCAATTTGAGAATACAGATAGAAATGAAGGTGTATTTAATCAGCCACTTTATGCTAACATTATTGATACCTAAAGGGTTCTGATTGTCACAGCAAATGTCAGATTCTCTAATTAGATTATTGTACAACTTGTGTATGGACTAATTGCACATGGGACTGCATATAAGACAAATTTAGTCTTTGTATTACGCACATCTTTTTTTTTCCTCAACAGATTTTTTACATCTGCTGGACAATGACACCATGAAATACAGCTTCTGAATGCAGATTTGTTTTGGGATGTCCAACAAACTTAAGAATGCAGACAGTGTGATTCCTATCTCTAGTTTACCAGTAAAGCCTCGCAGGAAGATTAATTACAGCTCACATCAATTTTGGCCTCTAGATGTCATGTAAAGTACATAACACCAAAGAGGAAGCATAAGAATTTTGATTATATGCATCAGAGAAAAGAAGAGAGAATAACAGGTAGGTAGTAGAATTCTAAAAAGGGTTGGTTCACTGCATCTTTTCAGATAACTAAAGTTCTTAAAATTAAGTGGGAAGTAGGAAGAAAAGTTTAAAGAAAAACATACTGATTGAAGAACTACTTCTATAAATCAGCCAGATTTGAGAAAATAATAAACAATGTTTAAGAACTCACAGATGTCATACCACTGTTATTCCACTGTTATTCAAGGTTAAAACTGGTACCAAGAATATAGTATCTCTCAAGGATGTAATAGAAATATAGTTTTATAACTGACCTTTTGCATCAAGCTCTGCCTGCAATTCCAATCTTTTCTCAAAATACTTTTGATTAACACTCATAAAACAATTTCAATCATAAAATAACTCCCCAAATATTTTAGTTGCATTTTTAAAATGAACAGTGCAAAGACCATAAAAATACTTTGTTCCATAACAGCATTTATCCTGGGATCTTAAAATACATTAGTCATGCCAGTACCATATAAGCTAAATAACTAGAATTATATTCATTTTTGTAGGTCATTGAATAGAAAAAGTTATTGAAATGCAGGTCCAAACTCTAATTCCAAATTGACAGCCAGACCAGGAAAGGAAACTCAAAATCTTTTCCCCACTGAATTAAACATTCATTATCAAACAGAAAATATGTGACAGAAAATCAATTTAGATTCGATAAGGGATCCTGCATGTAGGGTTTCTAAGCAATGGTGTTTTTCTATATAGTACAATACTCTGGAGAACAGCAGGTGCCTGCAGACCCATTTGTCAACAGCAGACACCTTCGCTTCCTTTTGCGGGTACTGTGCATCCCAACAACACCAAACACCCACATTAAGCTGAGGCCAAAAGAAAGTGCACATTCTAATGGGTGAGTCCTGCGCAGGATGTGTAAGACAAACCAACAGAATAAAGCTGACCTCATCCTTAAGGCCAAAATTCTGATTTTGTAAGCTGTGCAATGCTAGGACTCTCCATAGCTGCTCCCATCTTTGGCTTTATCAGCCCTTTGTCTCCCAACTGTCCAGCAGCTTGTGCCTTTTTCTGTCTTACTTCTCCTGAGGTTATCACCAGGACTATCAACCTGCCAACACCAACATTTTATCTCATAGCTTCGATTCCCACTGACTAACAATCACTTCCATGCACAGAGTAAGTTAGGATCTAAGTTAGGGTCCAGCTTGTGCCAGTTGTTCGCCTTCTGGTAAAGATTACTTCAAAATGACACCACAAGTTACTATTAAATGCTACTTAGACAGTGATAGTACTCTCATTCTTCTCTAAGTGTCCATTTTTTCAACTTCTTTCTCCTCCCACTAAAACATTTTTTTCCTTTTGAGAGAAGAAATGCATTAATCAAAACTGGCTGCAACAGACTGACCATGTTGATCACACTTAATAGATCTAATCCTTTAAGTACGCCTTTTCCAGGACTTAAGGAATAATGAGATTAGACTCCACTTACAACCAATACATTCTGCTTGAAGTTTCTAAGTGACTCAGATGCATAAATACACTCAGCCTTGATACACAACATCGAGTATTTTTAATCAATCTTGGGTATGTTTGCACACTTATAGCTTTATTTCACTTCTATTAATACTAAAGAGTGTAAGAGAAGTGTTTCAACACAAGGCAGTGCTTGTCTAATGCTGTAACTCACAAAACTGGACCCTGTTCTTCACCTTGCCTTTTGCCATGCTATTCTCTGATTCTGATGGACATGAAATGTTAAGAAAAAAGCACCATTAAGAAAATTAATTCCAGTCTCAGCTTCTTGGAGATGTGCCTCAATTAGGCCAGCCACTTTCCATCAGTGTCTGCAAACTCCCTGTGGGCATCATGAGTCCAGTTTCAAGATTTCGTTTCACCATGAACACAAAAAAAAATTTGGATGATTTTGTTCTCATGCAGACCACCTCTGCATTATAACAGAAATCTCATTTTTCAACTTCTTTGCACTAGCAGTGCACAGTAAGTGGTTCCATCAGGCCATTAAACAAAGATATGATTTAGAATCTAACAGAAGGCAATTTAAATTCTATATGACAATATGGTAACTTCTGCAAATGTGCGGGTTAAATGCTAACACCTTGAGGTCTTTTATGGTCAAAATCATCTGCTCAGGTTGACAGGTTTTATTCTGGGGACTCTCAGATTTCTGCTGAATTGGCCTTTGGCATATCAGGTCTCTGTAGGTTGAGTTCACAAGTTCCTGAATAATAGTTTATGAGTGCAAAGGATTTCTACAAGCATAAAAAGTACGGAGGAAAAAATGAAAGGATTAAGGACAAAATAATTTTAAAAGTATGGTTTTTCTTTTGTAAAAGATTCTAACCTTGAAAAGGAAATAGTTTATAGAAAATTAAACAGTGAAATACAAATGAATTTTTAAAACACCAGTTAATATTTTGTATCTTGAAATTAAATTAAAATATATTTCAGGCATACAAAGTGTCTTTTACTCAATTTAATCACTGGTTAATTTGATCCTTCATTTAATTTGATCAAAACCCCAGGAATCAAATCAGCTGTATTAAAAATAGCAAAACTTTCACTCCTTATTTTGATTAATTTTGATCGCCTTAGGCAAGTAATATCATATAATTCAATCACTGGTTATAGTACATTGCCATTTTAATTAATTATGAAAATGAAAAAAATTGAATGAGAACAGAGATAAGAGCCAAAGGAAGAAAATGTATTTATAACAAAAGGACAATTACAACTCAATGTTGTGTTATTAAGATATTGCTACTAAAATTTGAGTTTTACCATTTGTCACTCACTTACTGCTCAAGCCCAATGTAGAACTTCACATAGGACTGTACTGTAAGCACAGAAAGATCAAAATTCAATAAAAAGAAGTGCCACCTCTTGAGATTTTCTTCCACAGAGAAGCCATTCATGCAATGATATGCAGCATTTTAGCCTTCTAGGGAATTTCAGTCCTGCCTTGAGGCAAATCTCCTCAGACAGGCTGCTGTTGCTGCTTTCCCACCTCGTCAGGGAAAATGTGCTCAGAACTGGCTGAGGAAGCAAATGAAATTATTTAAACAAAGCTGAGGAGAGAAGAGGGGAAAGTATCTAGGAGTTCTTTTCACTACCTTCCATCCTTCTTGCTCCATTTTCCTTTCCTTTTCAGTACCCACAGTGTCTGGTTGGAGAAGCAAAATGGGTCATCCTGGTGTCTCAGGAGAGAAAGGCAGAACCCCCAAAGACATGTTGAGGCTGGAAGCACTCAGAATAATGCAAAAGACTGGTGCCATAGTTAATTGCTGGTCAAGCAGACTAATATTATGTAAGTAAGTGATTCTGTAACTTCTTTTCATAAATATGGCAGGAATGTCAAAATAAGTGGTGCACATAAATAATTCCAGATCCAGGAAAACAAGAGAACAATAGTAATAACCACCACTACTACCATCAGAATGTAGGAATAAACAAAAACAACTGCTAAAAAATAAATTTGGAGTCTTACCTGTTTGTTTCCTTGTTTTCTTTTTTTTTTTAATTTCTTTTTTTGTTTTGTTTTGTTTTTAGGATTAATAACATTGACTCATGAGTCCATGAACATGAATACATTTGTTCAAAACTAATGGAAATCTGAGGTGGAATTTATCACCTCCCAGTTACACATCAGGCAATTTTTTAGAGTTCAACATTTTGCAAATTAAGATCTGTTGAGAGATGGCCTTGAGGGGAAGTATTCACAACACCCAACTGCTTCCAGATTTCCTTGATACAAGTGATATACTAAGAAAAACTAAAAGACCCTGAGTGTATTAAGGCTCTAATGAGTACAGACATGCAAACTGTTTTGAAATGACTCATCAAAACATTGAAATGTATTTTCCTCCCTTCATACACAACTTTTTGACTCATAACTGGGACCCCATTTTCTTCAGTGAACAGGGTTAAAACTCCTGTGATGCAAAAGTGTAATGATAGCAAAAAATTTCTAGGTTAAACAAGACTCAGAGCAATAGAGAATAAAGCAGTTCCCATTATTTGTCTTCCCTGAGAGAAGGAAATATTTGGGAAACATCTTTTCAGACTCAATAGGTCAATCTAAACCGGTGACATTTCATAGCTATTTTTTCTTTCTTTTTATTTAATTACATTCTGAATTTTTATTCCTTTGCTCAATTCAGAGCAAGAAAATTCTGAATTATTGGACTGTCCCTCAGAATTCTGAACAGTTTAAAACCCTGGCGAGGCAGTGGTGATCAAGAATATGTAGTCTGGTAGCAGATTGTGTGCTGCTGCATCATGTACATTTTAAGATTATCTGAAAAAACCAAAAAACACATTAAAGACATCTATTTAACTTTAATTTAATTCAAGTTACCATAGTCATGACATATTTTCCTGTTTAGCTATCCCAGCTACTCTGTCCATCCGCAGAAAGCCTCTACTTGTTGAGACTGTTCTTTCCACATTCTCACCCCAACACTTTAGACTTAAGATCATTTTATTCAGCACAAAAATTCTGATGACTGACTGTGACAGGTTTTATGTTGTTAATCTTTCTCATAACCTGTTGCGCTGACCGCAAACCGCCCGGTGGCCTGGCAGGCAACAAGTTCTGATACCCCGGCAGCGTGGCAATCAGAGTCCTGTCAGCAGCTGTCGGTGCTGCCTGCAAGTAGCTCGGTTGGAAGGCTGGCGGCTGCAAGGTGTTGCTAGGCAACAGGCGAGGGTGAAGGAAGAAAGAGGGACTCTTTCCTTGTCTGTAATCCCGACTTTATTCCAGCCCTGAGGGGCAGAGTTCCAGTCGAAAGGGCGGGACAAAGAAGAGCCCTGGGGAGTAGTTGCAGCCCCCTTTTGAAACGGGGGCGGAGAAGGGGAGGAACAAAGGGATAAACCAGTAAGGGAATGATGAGGGGTGACAGGGAACAAATCACAGAGGGTTAGGGGAGGAACATATTTGAATCAACCAATGGGGAACCGAACTGAACAGTACTTTCCAGAGCTCAATATATAAGCAATGAAATACATGAATAAACATAGGAGTCTAAACCAATAGCATTACGGGAACAGAGAGGTTTCTAGAAGGAGAGGAGGAGATGCTGCTAGATGGACACCCAGTGGGGAGCAGCCTTAAACCTTGGTCTCGCCCTCGGATCCACCCTCAGGGTTGGAGTCCTGGGCAGGGAAATCCACCAACTGGATGTCACTCAGCCCCGAGGTGGGCTGGGTCACCGCAACAATAACCTAAACAGGATGTAAATGTTACTCATTGCTGGAAGTTTCCTACAAAGGAAACAATCATTCTCAGTGCCCTTGCAAATTATTTTTGTGCATTCAGGCATTTTAAGTGAAAACCTGTGAATAGTGGGGGGAAATTCTCTTGATAAGTCAGTGCACACATCCAGTTGGATCCATTCAGAATTGTCCAACTTTACCTGTGTTTGTCCTGTACTTCCCTCAGGCTCAGAGCTATTACCCAGCACAGTGTACGCTAAGTTTCATCTGGTAAAATTAGTAATTGTTCAGATATGAAGGAGATTTTTTTTTACAGACAGTCCAATATTAAAAGGCTATTTCAGATCCTAAATTTATTTTAAAACTCTCCTAGATTATTTAGAATAATGCTCAAACCACTTTTACCAAGTTTTTGCAGTACTAGCTTTTTGCTTTTTTTTTTGTTTGTTTTGTTTTGTTTTATCTGACATTTGTAAAGACAACTAAGATGACAATGACTTGGTTCTCTTTTTTCAGTAAATAACCTTTCAAAAGTAGGAGAACATAGACTGCAATTAAGAACACATTTGTGACTCTAAAAGACAGTCTAAGAGACAGCAATAACACTGGGGCACAACTTTGCAAGGCTTTGAAAAACAAAGGAAAATAATGCATTTCTATCAAGATTTTTTCCTGATTTCTGTATATTTTCTCCTACCAGGAGATACTGTTCTAGAGAAAATGAAATAAATTTATCATATCTTTCCTGGACTGTGTCTTCCCTGTCTTACAGACCTGTGGTATTTTTACTTTTCCATGTTTAAAAACAAACTGTTCAAATTGATTGTTTGGGGGAAACGTGTAATAATTTTCATTTTAAGTGTTTTTTAAATTGTTAAAATGCAACAAAATATGGATTAAAATAATTTTCAAATATATTTTATCACTTTTCAAATTTAATTACAATAAGAGCAGTATCTCTATATTAAAACCTAATTACTTTATATTCTTTCTGGCTTCATGACAATGCTCATAAAATGCTTAATATTCATGTAACATGCTACCTCACCCTGTAATATCACCATATTTATGGAAAGAAATTGTAATCCTCTTTACTGGCTCAGGTTAATTCCAATAAAATATTAAATCCATTTTCTAATCTAAATGAGTTCATTAGGAGAGGCATGGTACTGAGAATACCAAACTCTCTACAGAGTTCAGCTTCATTACATTTCAGTACTGTGCATTTCCAGAGCTGTTGTACTACATTTATGAGGATTTATCTGTACTGTTCCAAAAACATTCATCCTAATTCTACTCCTTCTGTGCATGCTAATCATGAATATGTTAAGTGGAAATACTAAGCTAGCAGCCAATCTCATCCCCAGATGGGTTCAAGTTATGATTACAGAAGCAAATTTGCCATAAGCACTCATAAAACTGTGCCAGAGAAGAAAAAATGAAGGTTTAGAGGTTCTTTCTTTTTTTCCCCCCTCTTCTGCCTTCACCCCTCCTGTCACCTGTTTTTCATTCTTTAATATAGTGGAATAAAACTCTTTGCCAAGAAGGAGAAATGTCATAGGACACTTAGAGGGTTGGTATTTCCAGCCTGTGTGAACTATTTACCTTGTGTTAAGCAGTGAAATGTTTTGCATGGAACAACTTTAAGCAATACAAACCAAACTCCTTTTAACTGACGCCTGACACCTTCCTCAAATTTAAGGGAATCTGCCCATAAAAATACACCTATCCAAAAGTACAGCTAGCTCAAACTTCAGAGCATAAGCGAAACAAATTAAAAGCACTAGATAAGATTATTTTTACCAAGGCTTCTACAGTGTCACCACCAGGAGTAACTTCCTCAGATAAAATTTTTAGTTTTAAGGAAGAAATCATAAGCAAAGATGAAGACAACACAGACTATTTTAAAATTATTTATATTCAAGTGCCATGTATTATGTGTATTAACTGCCAATCAGTAGCAGTGACCTTTATCTTCAAAGTTTTTCCCTTTCTTCAAGAGGACTAAAGTAGGATTTGTTTTGCACCGTTAATTTGACTTGCTCTGTGTCATATAACACCAGCAAGGCAAGGAAACCTTTAATGGCCATACTTATGTAGATACACTACAGGGGTCAGAAGGGACCCTTTTGATCTCAGTGTGGCAGCTCTGTTCTGAATTGTGAGAACACATCTGTTCTCGAGAAGAGAAACACTCCTTGGAACTCATCACCAGAGTTAGGGCAAGTAGATGGAAATAAATTAGCTCTGCCCTTTACTTTTGAACCATAAAATCATTCCCGTTGGAAAAGAATGGAGGTGCGTGGCTGAGCATCTGCGTGACACCCACAAGGAATAACTTGGCCAACTTTAGGTGAGTGGCCGCTGGTTGTCACTGTTGCTCCACAAAACAGGAGCTGCAGAGGCGAACTTTAAAAAGTAGTTCTGTCAGCCCAAAGTTGCAGACTTTTGGTTGATACCTTTGTGTGGCCTGAGGTAAAGGCATCCACTGAATTTTGATAGCTTTCAAAGCCAGATTTTTGTGTTAAAAAAGAGCAGCTTGTGAAACAAAAAGCGGTCAGGCAACTGGAAGCTTTTTTTTTTGTTATGACAAAAAACCAAGCAGACCTGAATATACACAGAAGAAAATTAAATGAAATGCTAAAAAAAAAATCACATTTTAACCACAACTTTTTAATTCCTTTCTAAAGTCCATATGCAATTTAGAGATGCTATATTACACCCATTTAAAGCTCGACCATGCAAATTCTTCTAAATATAATGCTTCTCACCCCAAAGAGTTCTCACTTCACAGAAGCTGTTATTCTCTTTCCATAATCCCTGCATATTATGGAGTTGAACTCCAACTATGCAAATCTCAGTGTTTCTCTGAGTAGCATCAGTGAGAGATTTACTTAGAGTATCCACAATTTCCAGCTACTAACACAAACCACCCTGTGGTGCTATTCTGAATGGCAAGCACTGAGTCAATACAGTCTCCAAGGTCAACTCATTAGTTTGTAATTGCCACAGAATCAGATCAAATTGGTTGTGAAGTCGGTCTACCACTTAGTCCCTATGTTCTTCTGAGTAACTTCCCCTCTGAAGATGAAGAGATGACCAATTATTTCACTTAAATGGAAAATAACACTTTTAAATCAATGGGAGAAACTTGCAGGGATTCTCTGCAATTAAAAGTTGGACTTGATGGTCTTAAAGGTCTTTTCCAAACTAAACAGTTCTATGTTTCTAATATATCCCACTATATCCTGCTTAGAATTTTAATACAGGGATGTAATGTCACAAAAATGGCTGAATTTCACAACAAATTGCTTTGAACTTTCACTTTAATCAGGAAAAAAAAGGAGAAAATAGATAGATGAAAGGATACAAATTCCAGATTGGTTCTCATGGGTTCTTGTTTGAATTTTCTTTACTTAAGTGAAAATCAAGTTTTTAAAATCAAAAAGCATGATTTAACTTCTTTTTTTAAGACACTATTTTTAAAAAGAGGAACCCAACATTTTACCAAAAATAAAGAGCACTCAACACTCACACTAATATCTCACTGCTAAATAAAACATTCACTGCTAAATAGCAGCAGCTGTTTAATTATAAGGAATGCACATTTTCCTGCTATATGTTTATATTGCATTTAAGTAATCAGTTAACAGGTAGCTGTGACACATCAAATACTTCATGGCTGTTTCCAGTGATGACCAGTAACATATATCTTCAGATAGCTCCTACTTGCAGCTCATTTTCTAAATTTTTTTTACAGTTTTATCTTCCTTTTACTGTTTTGATGAGCTATTTATTAATATATCCTTAGTTAAACAAAAACACATTTACCACATTTATATTTTTAAAATAACCAAGGTTAACTTCCCTCACACCCAGCATCTCTGAGCCCAGACAATGACTTCAGTGACTGCTATTTTGGTTTGCACTGATGAGTACCAATTAACCCTACAAAACCACCCAAGTCTACAGTGCTAAAAGATATGACTTTGAGTTCAACAGGCTGCAAAAAGCAAAATCAATTAAAAAAAACCAGAAGGCTAAAAACAAAGGTGGAGTCCCCACAATGACTGAGAAAAGAAAGATTAAGGAAGACTCTGACTAAGCTTTCCATCCTATCACACACAGATTTCTGCTCTAAGATAAAGAATCAGCTGCAGTTTGTCATAGGAGCAGGGCTCCCCAAGCAATCCAGCTGTGGTACATGAGTTATTGCTTTGTTAAAAAAACAAAAAACAAAAAACAACAAACTGCTTTGATTGCGTGGCACTGCAGAATAATTTAAGACCTCATAATCTGTCCAGCATACAGGGTAGGGGATCCCTTTCTACATCTCTGTTCTGTGCCCTGCCTCTACAACTTTAATACTTAATTCCTGTTGCCTGTGAAGCACAGAAAAGTCAGCAGGGCTGCAGAGGAGTTTAAAATTTTGCAGTGGCTTTCAAATGTGTTTGAGTACCCAACAGAGAGTATATTAAGGGTATTATTCAATTATTGCATAAATTGGAGTCATCTTTTGCAGCCTACTGTGATCTTAGAAACTCCATTCCTTAAATTAAAAAAAAAATCCTAAAAAGGTATTTTATTTGTAAGTATAATAATAGGGGCAAAATTACTTCAACCCCAGAAAGCTATTTTAAAGCCCTTTCTAAAATATGTGAATTACAGGTTATTCACAACCTGATTACATTTTGCTACATTGTATAGTAGTTAGCTTTCTTCTGACAGTAAGGGGTTTCTAAAAATGCCCCCTTCTATTTTCAGAGAGGGAGACTGAATTTCTACAATCAATCTTTTACTGTGATACTTTCAGTCAGTAAGGATGACCGAATCAACTTTTATATGTTTATTTGGAGGGACTCTCGGCAGGGGTTTATAAACACCTTGCCCAGCAGCTCCCTGAGGAGAAGGTACATCAGAACCAAGCTGTGACATCAAATTGAGAGATAAATCGACACTGAGGCAGATTTCAGAGCTGCAGAGCTCCCTCCCAAGAGGGAAGTGATGAGGGGCTGCAGAGTCTGGTCAGAACCCAAGCCTTGAAACTGGGCTGCCACTTTTGGGGGTAGACAAAGGAATTTTGCTGTCCAGGAACCAGAAGTGGATGTCCTTGAGGCAAAAAAAAATCTGTGGTAGTTATATTATTGTGTGTGTATGGATGCTTTTCTTTCAAAGTGTTTAAGGATTTCAGTGACATGAATGACATGAATGGGTGCTTGGAGTTTGGACTTGGCCTGTTTGTCCTTTCCAAAAGAATACAGAAAGGAGGAAAAGGAAAACAAAACAAAACCAAAACTAGAACATTAAATGCCACTTTAGCTCAGGCTAGACATTTTTGTCGAGGGATACACAGACCATGATTTTATTAAATGTGGCTACTAATTTCCAGAAGCTAATTAATTACTTGTTCCATTGTATAATCTTATTTTAAAACAAACATGCAGCAAATCTTAAAACCTACTTCAGTGAAGCCATTAAACAAATGCTTACCTATTTCACTGTACTAGGAGCAGAGCTGTACAACTGATATGAGACAGTTAAAACCCAGATGGAAATTCAAGGATGAGGCCAAAATGAGCATAAAAGCTTTTCCTTATAGGATTTTTTTTAAGGAACTTCTGTTTTACAAGAAGAGTTGCAAAATTGTAGTTAGCAGACAAAAATTTCTGTTCAGAATAAAAATCTCCAGTCTAAAATAACGATTAAAGACAACTAAGACTAATCAAAATTTCATTGTCAATTCAGTACTAACAGTGGTTTATCAAATTGGTGATTTCCCCACTGCCCACAAGGAAGGGCCACGAAGATGCTCAGAGGGTTGGGGCACCTCTCCTGTGAAGACAAACAGAGAGTTGGAGTTGCTCAGCCTGGAGAAAAGAAGGCTCCAGGGAGACTTTATAGCACCTTCCAGTACCTAAAGGGGGACTACAAGAATGATGGGGACAAAATTTTTAGCAGGACCTGCTGCAATAGGATAAGAGGGAATGGCTTTAAACTGAGAGTAAATTTAGATTAGAAATTAGGAAGAAATTCTTTGCTGTAGGGGTGCCAAGGCACTGGAAGAGGTTGCTCAGAGAAGCTGTGGCTGCCCCCTCCCTGGGGTCAAGGCCAAGCTGGATGGGACTCTGAGCAACCTGGTCTAGAGGAAGGTGTCCCTGCCCACGTCAGCTGGAAACTACCAACTTTTTCAAAGCATTTGACCTGAGAAGAAGATTAATTTCAGTCAGCTTTTTGAATGGTATCTACAGAGATCAGTGAAAATAAGTTGAGCAACCAAAATGTGCAGAAATCAGTGCAGCAGTAGAGTGCAGGAGGACAGTACATAGTGCTGAAGTAAGAGTCTGCCTAGTGCATATATTTCAACCTGGCAGGAATGACTTTTAAGTGGGACTAATCTGTTAAGCTATCAATTAAAGATGACGCTTGACTGCATCCACTAATGAGAAAAAACAAGGTATCATTATGAGTTGTATGTATTTATTTTCTATGAAAAAAAAAAATTGACACATTGCTCCAAGCAGCACAAGAGGGAACAAAGGAGACTGTATGGAGATGTAGGACTGAACAAGAGGTAGAAAAAGGTACTGTTGGCTGGCAGCCACTTGCATGTCTCATCATGTGCTTATTGTTATTTCTAAAAGATGCTTTATTTTGCACTTTGAGAACATTTCCCACTATTCAGCAACAGAAGGACTACTGCAAACTTCTTGAGGAAAAGAACCACACAACCCAACAATAAATGCTGCTTGATTTTCCTCATCAAATCAACCTGTTTAGGGAGGTTGCAATCAGGTTAACCACCACTCCTACTTGATCTTCTCAGAGTTAATTATGCATGAACAGTGAAGACAGAGGAGAAACAATCACTAAAGTGGTCACAGAACTACTCTTTGCAATAAATTCATTGATGTGAGAGGAAAAATACATAAACAGGGCAGGGGGGGCAAAGACAGTGTCAGACAAGTTGAACTCTAAGCAACAGAAGACCTTAATTCTGTTATAATTTTATAGATTTTGACCCTTATTCTTTTCTTGAAACTAAATTTGTTTCTGAGATTTAATGGTTAGATTTATTTTTTATCAAATCCATTAGAAATAGTTATCTAAAACAAAGACAGATATTCAAAACAATTAAGTCACTACCTGCCTTCTCTATTATCCAAAACCAGCTGTTCTTCAAGACTCTTGCTTCTCGACTTACTAGGTATACACAAGCTAGCATAACAAAAACACTTTTAGAAAGCATTTTATTCTTTAACCTTAGAAACACATCGGAACTTGTGGATTCTTTGGTATCCAGCAGATTATTGAAATTACTTGGTTTAGATAATTATGAAAATTTACCTGTGATGGTTACTCATTAGGGAGTTGGTTGTGGGTGGTTTTTTTTTCCTTATTCCCCATTAAATGTCAAATATACTCAACTATGATTTTGTACAGTCACTTGATACTGCCTTTTTTCTATTAATAGACACTTCCTTATTTTTTTAAGGTAAAAATTTTGTACACATAATTGAGGTTAAAATCTTTAAAAATAACCAAACAAACTCAAGACTTTATCATGAGGTGATTGTTCTTAACCATGACCCTACCACATTCCATTGAAAAGTAATATTACTTTTGATATTGTCTAAAAAATCAGTATTTACCAGCTAGAGTATTAAAAAGAACCCAGAGACAATATACTAACTCTGCCAGCTGAGAATTGTACTCTTGTATTAAATTAAGATATGAATAATTCCCATACACTTGGGATAAACTCTGAAAGAAATTCCAGAGGGAACCAGCCCTGTGGGCCAGAAATAAAAGGAAACCGTTAAGCAGGCAGAGCAGAAATTCAGCCTGCAGTGGAATTATGAGTCTTTCCTTGATGAGTGTATCTCAAACTTCTGCCTCTTTGATGGCCTCAGTATGGTCACGTGTAAAGGTATCTACCAAAGTGGCACTGTACAAAAGATGCATCGCTGTGATCAAACTGCATGCTTTAAAAATGCATGATCTGAAATAGTATAAATTATATTATGATATACAGTAACATACTTAGGAAATGAGGTTTTTAGGTGAGGAGGATAGGGAATATTCACTAAACCTCTCACGTATGAGAAATAAAGTAACATAAAAATGTAAAGCCTTTTCAATGCATAAGAGGTGTAGAAAAGAGAGAGGAAAGTGAGTGAAATTCCACACAGTAATTGCAAATTTTAAAACTATGAGAGGAAATCAGAATCCAGTACTTTAATTGTCCTTTATGACTCTATCTAGAATTAGGAGCAATATTTTTTCTTGAAATGTTTTCTATGGAATTATTTAAAGGCAACATTTTCCATGGAATACAAAACGTAGTCTGGAAGTTGATCATGATAAAGCTTCAGCCCATACCTGACACGTGGCCTTGGCAGGTCCCTGCACCTCAGGACATCTGGCCCCAGATCCATTTTTCTCTGCCATGTGCACAATGAACTATTCAGACACATTGGTGCTGAAGGGCCATTATGAACACAGGACCAGGCACCAATCTCAGTTTTTTTTTCTAGGTGCTGCCATGGTGTTAAAGCCAAAAGCAACTGAAAAAAAAGAGTATTCTTTTCACCTATTGTTCAGCAGCACTCTGAGGCTTTGCAGGTAAGATTTAAGACTCCAAAGAGCAAACTAGTCTAGCAAAGCCTTCTAGTTTTTGATCTTTGGCAATTCTAGCTACATATTTTTTTAGAATACTGAATTATATAAAACCTCAGCTCGTGTTTATTTTCAATATGATTTTTTAGAGTTATTGACACTGAAGTGGGATTCATTTAAAATATTAACCTTCTCAAAATACTAGTCTCCTACAGAAAAAACCCCAACCTACATATGATGTATTACACGTGCTTCACACTGATATGTCTTACTAAGCAAAAAGATACATCCCAGAAAAACCTAGAAAAAGCTAGACAAAAATGTAACCTGAATATTTTCTCTGATGTAACTTGTAAGTTATTTGCTAAAAATCGGAAGCCAGACTTAGTGGCAAGCTTCTGAAAACTTGCACAGCTCTGATAAGAAAGGACATCTTTCATAAATATTCATTAAAAATTACCTTTTCTGGATCATGAATTTTTCAAGTAGACACTGGTTCGACCTCTGCAAGAAAGAAAACCCAGTCCACAGCAGAATGTCTCCATTTTCTGACCAACAAAAAAAAAAAAAAAAAAAAAAAAAAAAAAAAAAAAAAAAAAAAAAAAAAAAACAAAGAAAGACTGGGTTTTCTCACTGAGCATCTACTTTTTCCAGTACATGAGGCCCTGGGTCAATTAGCTTTGCAATCCAAGCATCCAAGCATTAATATTAAATTCAAATTACAGTCTTTAAATTCCAAAGTGTTACCTTCTTATTTTCTTGCAAAATTGATTGTGAGGCAAGACAATGATTTGCATTTTAAATAATTTTCTAATCTAGCATCACTATTCCTCACACATCTTTCAGTTCAAACAAGACAGTTGTTATTGGTAATCTTAAAGCACTGCATTGACATCTCCTGAGCTAGGAAGAGTGGAATATCTTTGTAAATCTTCTAAAGCTGCTTTTTCCTGCTAGCTGTCTGGAAACTGGGGACTCCCTTTGCACAGGTGTTATCACACCAGGTAAATCATGCAAATTATTCAGTGCCATCCCTGGCTGGCAAGAGAAGTATAAATGGATGCTGGGATAGCTGAACTCACATGCACTGTTGCTGGAGAAGCCCTGGCTGGGTGTCCTCTCCCTAGGGACTGTTTGACAGGAGCATTTCAATCTAATCAGCTAATTGCTGGTAAAGACATGCAATACCCATTTTAAACAACCTTAATTTTAAACCATCATCATAAAGTTGGCAGCTTCAGCTTTTTGCTGTTCACCTTTACCCTGATGCACAGATAAAAACACCATCAGCCGAAGCAGGCAGAAGCACTGCACTTTATACCTCAGCTCCATACACAAAGTGGCTCAGAAGCAGAGAATTATCCCATGCAACTCTATTTTGTCTTGAATGGTCAAAAAAGGAGAGAAGCATCATGCTTTGTGCATCTTGCTGTATAAACACCATCATAATTTCTCCTTAGAATCTCATTATTTTTGGGTTATTTGAAAACTAAGGATAGAAATGAGGTATTGCCTTGTATGATTTCTCCTAGTCAAAGGGCTCTGAATAGGAGATATGTTAAGCAAAATATAGCAGACACTTTCTCTTCAGATGCTGTATCCAGTTCCTCCTCTCCCCCCAGCTTGTATGCAGGCAACCTTATGATCATAGATATAACATAGCTAACAGGGGGAAAAATTGGGAAGCTGGAAACTTTAAATTTTGGCATGCTTTTATAAAATTCTGCTTACCACACCATTCTCAAACACGATAATTCATTTAAGCAAAACTGCATGATTTATTGCCTAAGATGAACATAAAATCCTTCCAGTGTATAAACTTATTGGAACATGCTAGCAGGGTTTAAGCTGTGTATTCAGAGAACTTCTGCAACAAAAAAAAAAAACTATATGGGGGGAGGTTGAACTGTATCTATCTCCAGTAGCAAGGTAGGACCAGGCATATGGCTGCATCAGCATACTGCTACCTAGGCACAGTAGTAGCTACATGCTAAAAAATGATTGAAAAATGTTCAGCATGGGAGGGGGACTTTTAGAAACTTCAGTCTTTCTAACTTAACTCTTTGTTTTTACATGCATTTCTTCAGTTTGTCCATGACAGAAAAAAATAAAAGGTACAATCTGAATGCCAGAAGAGACTGGTTTGTTTGGTATAGTAGGCAGAAATGTGTCAGGGACTTTTATCACATTTTAGATCTCGCTTCTTATGTGCAGAGGGAGAGAGAGAGAGAGAGAGA